>OX155966.1:10688654-10848496 GCA_944548615.1 Micropterix aruncella
ACATTACTGTGTTTATATAATATACATATTTTTTCACAAAACGTAGGATCTGCTCTTTCTGGCCGGACTGTATGTCATACATGTATGTAAACTGTCACATTTACGTATTTCATTAGGTTTGTATCTAGATGCTCTGTATAATTTTTCGTTACATCTAGTCAAAATATGTAAAGTAAGTATTACTTGTCACAATAAAGATGTGTATTATCATAACATTTGTTTTACTGTATATTTGTATGTCAAAAACAAATTATTCTGTTTATTTTAAGCTTATTGCAACTTCAGAATTCATATACCTATCCTGCCAGACAAATTTTGCTCAGTTAAGTTGCTTGAAAAAAAAAACAAATATATTCCTTTTATACATTTATTTATTACTAGCTGACCTGACAGACTGTTATACATTTATTTATTACTAGCTGTCCTGACCAAATTTCAATATTTTTTTGTTTTTAAAAGATTTATTTTTGTTTCTTCCAAAAATTTTTATTAGAAGTTGTTTACTTCGTTGTACTTATTCACCCACAAAAAAAAATGGCCGTGCAGTAATAACACCCCGTATATGTACAGGGACCGTCGATATATTCTTTAAAATAGATCCTCAAACGCTTGATTATTCAACAATTTAAAAATATACACATCTTTGCAATGCAGGTATCAGATCCAACGAACTGAAATTCAAAGTACATCAGTTAAGTATGTTGAATGCATTGAAAATGATTACTAAATAAAATTTATTACGACATAATATAATGTGAGCTGATGCCGAGATAAAAGAATAATATAAAGTAACGAAAATATTTATTAAAAATAATAATATTCTAACCATATCACGGTAGGAGAGATAAAATATTACACAATGGCATAGTTACATAGGTACATACAAAGGCGGAATAAATAACAATTTTTCCACAAAAACTTAGGAACCCAAAGAGTGTCTGATAAATTAAGTAAATTTGATAAATGGGATCACGGTGTCAAATAAAAAAATAGAACTAAAATTAGTACACTTCTTAGAATAAGTGTAAAAAAATTATTCTAATCCATCATTTAACCCCCCCACTTTGTGCCTCGCTGCTAATGTTTTCCAATCGCATAATATATTTTTATCGCCACTTTCTTTGTTATTTTATAAAGATTTTCTTACGGAAAATATACAAATGTGCAGCAATAAAATAAATAAAGATGGTTGTTCGGGAGAACCGAATAAAACACAGGAGGCAACGGCAGCAACGCAATCATCTGTGCTTTTTCTTTCCTACTCGATGTTTGTTTACGAGGATTTCACATTCACAATTCGTCCAAGTATTCCGATAGATCCGGGAGACCTTCCTTGAGACCCTTTCGTTTTCTCGTGTCCTGTGAATAAAGGGTAAAAAAACTAAATTTTAAAATGGCTCATTTAATTTGCGATCGTTTGAGCGATATTCAGTTAGCCATTCTTAAATGTCGTCACGATAAATCAGTGATTTTGGTGTAAATAGAACGAACATCATGATAATATTTAAAAAAAACTAAAGCAGATGTTTTGTTTCTACGATCGACACATCGCATGTGTCGATTGTGCGACACATGCGATAATCTGTGTTTAATATCTGTGCATTCTTATTAAAACGGGTTTGTTATGTAGATCTACCAATATTTAAAGCCTTTTAAGCTCATTTTCATCCCCACATTTTCTTGTGGGTAATGAACCATAGATTTCGGAATAAAAACTATATTTTTTTATATGTATATATTATTGTTTAAACATACATTTCTTCGTCAACAATTATAATTTGTATAAGAAGTCGGCAGGTCCTTCTAAGTCTAGGAACCTGCCGTATCCGAGGTACCATATTATGCTCATAATATGTGTTCTATATCTAACAGGAATATATAACAGGAAGAAGAACTATACAAAGTTCTTATAGTTCTTCTTCCTGTTAGATAGTTACAATATAATTCTTTAATAGCATTTCGGCCAATCATTGGTTTGTTAACAATCATATAAGAATAATAGTGCGAATGTGTAATAAGTGAATAATAAGTGCTTAAGAATAAAATGATGTAAGGCTCCCGTGCAAGCTTCTTATAAGTCGAAAGACATTTGCATAAAATTAACATTAGATAATATTCTTATTTGTATATTATGACATTCTTATTAATAATCTTTTTGTATATACTAAAAATAATATAACCAACTGAATTAGTTTAACAAAATGCATTCCCGCTGAGCACGTAACATCCATTTGGGGACATGTATGGCGGCCGCCTACAATCCGAAACATCCGATTTTGGATATCGCGCTCGCCGCTGCGAAAAATGCAATTTACGATTCGAATCGTCGTACTTTAATGCTTTCTGACCGCGGGACGACATGGCCAAATAATCTTTCATTCGCCGGCCAAGGGGGGCGCCAGTTTTGCATGCGGCAGTCTTGCACAAATGTCACTTTTGACAGTTCCAAATCTGTTGAGGGCAGATTTGCAGGAGGCAACCTTGCAGGCGGCAACCTTGCAGGCGGCAACCTTGCAGGCGGCATTTTTGCAGACGGCATTCTTGCAGAAAGCAAACTTGCATACAAACCCGAAGTTAGCAACGTTTGAGAATGGCGCATTAGGACATGATTACATGAATAAAATAATTTTATATTATTTTACAAACCAAAAATAAAGCAGTAAAGCGGTCATATGTTATTAATTTTAAATTTAGAAAAAGAAGTAGCAAATTATCATGTCAGGGTAAATTAAAGTGGTGAATATTTTTACCTCTCCACATTTAATTACCGGCATCCTTGTAGTGGATGATTCAGTACATCAAACTAAACATTAAAAAAAATGTTTTAAGTTTTTCTGTTAGGTTAGGTTAGGTTAGGTTTTTCTTTCCCTAAAATCGAAGTGACATTAATTACCGGCATCCTTGTAGTGGATGATTCAGTACATCAAACTAAACATTCTAAAAAATGTTTTAAGTTTTTCTGTTAGGTTAGGTTAGGTTAGGTTTTCCTTTCCCTAAAATCGAAAGTTGATTGCTGAGATCCGCGATGGAGAGGACACTCAAAGAAGTGGACTGGTTTCCGTACCCTGACATATGAAAACGCGGCTTTTGTCGATTTCTACTCTGGTAACACTAAATTTTAAATACGATGTTTTGCTTCTAACTTCATTTTCTGCAAAAATGCCGTCTGCAAAAATGCCGACCCTCGAAACGTCAGTTTGACATTTGCAAAACTGCCTTCTGCAAGATTGCCTTCTGCAAAACTGCCGCCTGCAAGAATGCCGTCTGCAAGATTGCCGTCTGCAAATCTGCCTTCTGCAAGTTTGATGGGACCCCCGGCCAACGACGATTTAACCGATCGCCGATTTAAAAAGTCAGCATTAGACGTCAAAACCAGTGGTCAAAACAGCAGTGTCGATCGGCCACCCCGCGGCGGCGTATAGTTCCGCGAGATGTTTGTTTTGTGAAGTGTTTTGTGGATATAAGTGCAGTGTATACCGGATAAAAGTGAGTAATTTCCCTTTTTAAGTAGTTTAGGCATTAGGATTATTCAATTTAGACAATCCATTTGCTGTTTTTCACGAATTTTCGAAGAAAACACTTTGACAACAACACACGGCTCGCGAAAAAATGGCCGTTTTTATTTTGTAATGTTTGTGAAATATCCCTATATATCGCGAAACATGACGTAATGTCGCTTTAATTTACTAATAAAATAGGTATTGCTTCATTTACATCCTAAGTTATCACATAATTAGGCGTATTTTGAACATTATATGTTGTTTTTCTAATATGGCTCGCGAAAATGAAACTTGTTTTGATAATTACTATGAGAGAAAAAAGTGCGATTTTCCATAGTTTTTCGATGAAATGTGACTCTTTGGAGTATAGTAATTAGTTATTAGACATATAATAAGTCTATGATAAGACAATATAATTGAAAAAATCTAACGAATTTTATATTATGGGCATTCAAAGTTTATTATTAGGTTCGGACGCGGAAACTCTCAAAACTTTAGATTTTTCTATAATATCAGACAAAGGTCAAAGTTCTGGTGTGATTTCTAAGAAGAAGTGATGTAGTAATAAAGTTATTTTGAAAGAATTTCATATAAAAAAATACCATAAGTAGTCACAAATTAAAAATAAAAAAAAAAAATTTTTACGAGAATAAATAAAATTTTTCTTGGCTGAATAAATAAATATTTTTTCCGTATTTTTGTATGCAAATAAGTAAAACAAAAATATCGTTTTGGTAAAGCATTTAATAAAGAACATAACTGTATTTACAATTTTTGATATTTACAAAAACTGTATTTACAAAAAAATCTAAATGATTTTATAGGCGAGTTTTTTTCAGTTTGCCAATTTTGTAATATTTATTCATTATTATCTTAATTGTTTTACGAGATAAGGTTATAATGTTTTATATGTCAAATTTCAATGCGATCATTTTTCTCTTTATCTTTTTTTATTCCGTTTAGTGGTTTATAAGTTATGATCGTTTTTCTCAAGGCCGTTGACTCGCGTCGATTTTTTGCGCGAATATTTCGCGCGCAAAAGTGATAGGTGAGTTTTTACCTCGCAACGTGAGGGGGTTCGCAAATCGCAAATTAGAAAAATAATAATAATATTTTTTGAATTTAAGAGGCTTTATAACTTCGTTCAACCACTGATTACAGCTTATCCGCCATATAATGAAATGTCACATATTTAGTAAGCTTTCGTTTGGTATATGTCTGGGTACGAAACCACCCATTGTCCTAGCGCTTAAACTGCCCTCTCTGCTCTACGCCAACTCCAGAATACCTAACCAAAAATTCGATTCTGTGCAATTCCAAAGATCCGGCAATATCGAAGCACGTAATAAGTGGCCGTAGTGATTCAAATGATCTACAAGCCCGCGTAGACTTCCACAAAAAGTTCCTTACTGGAATCAGCCAGAATGGCACTGGTCTGGGGTATGGCAGTACAACCACGAGCGACGTGGACTTGAAGAAGTCTCTTTTGCGGGGAGATTACGACAGCAAGAGTATGGCTCATGCTATTGGCCTTCAATGCCAGAATGATTGGACAACAATTGGGGACTTTTGCATTCCGCCTCCAATGCACTGGAAGGTAATGCTCTATGACTGGACGCCAGAGATGCTGAAATTTTATTTGAATGCCTTTCAGCATACACTTCCAGACCCCAGTAACCTCGCTCGTTGGAGCTTTGCCGAGGATAGTTCTTGTCCCCTCTGTAGCAATACCCCTTGCACAGCTAGACACATTCTAGCTGGCTGCAAGGTGGCCTTAGATCAAGGACGGTACACTTACCGCCATGACAAAGTTCTCGCTGTTATTCGCGAGGTAATTAGTCTCTCAGTGGCTCGTGCCAACAAGGGTTTGACAGTATCCTCCAAACCCCCAATACAGTTTGTGCGGGATGGCTCTAAAGGCAAAAAACATTTAACTACAAAACCTTTCTCAATAATCGAGAAAGCTACAGATTGGATTCTGGAGGTTGATTCGGTCTCTAAGCAGTATAAATTCCCTGAAAGTCTCGGATGCACAGCCCTCCGTCCAGATATAACTCTTTGCTCTCTATCTCGGAAGGTGGCTCTTATTGTAGAATTAACTGTTCCATGGGAATCAAATATCCCAAAAGACCACGAGTACAAATTAAATAAATACCATGATCTTGCAAATGCCGTAACCCGGAAAGGCTTCACTGTTCACCTTCACGCGGTGGAAGTTGGCGCTCGTGGCCTGCCAGCTAAATCTCTATTTCACCTCTTTAAAGATCTTGGCCTTTCCAGAAAAATAATCAACTCTTTCTTAGAAAAATTATCTAAAACTGCGATTTGC
This sequence comes from Micropterix aruncella, assembly GCA_944548615.1. NCBI lineage: Eukaryota > Metazoa > Arthropoda > Insecta > Lepidoptera > Micropterigidae > Micropterix > Micropterix aruncella. Next base: position 10,694,484 of record OX155966.1, read on the forward strand.
GCATCTCAAATTCTATGGCTTCGAAGGGGGAGTGAATGGGTGGCAAGGTGAACGCTCACATGTGGCAAGACAGCTGTCCTAAACCTACCACAGCCGGTTCGTAAGTCCGGAATCCACTGCTCACCCCCCAGAAGTGTAAAAAATAGTATTATGATGGGCCCGACTCCGGTCGGTGAATTCCATGGCAGCTCCGTTTGTATTTATTATTACTAATAAACTTTTACAACTAATCTTACATTTAATTATGCCGTTCTCCTGACTTGGCCCTGTCCTTACATACATTTTTGGCTTCATCCACCATTGTTCTTCTCATGCATTCTCCTATTTTAGCTTTTTTTTACTAATAAACTCTTAAAATAAAAAATAAAACAATGTTACGTAACGCGTTGTTCGAACCCCCCTCCCGCCCCTGTAATGCATCGTAATGTTTTTTAAGACCCCCCCTTCCCCCCAAATTGCGTTACGTAATACTTGAAGTCCCCTTACCTATTTTTTGAATAATACAAAGGTAGGGCGGTTAAATTAAATTAAATGCGGGTAACAGCAGCAGTTTGCCGCCTACCCGCAGAACAACGGATGACGATTGAGAGTACTTTAGTCTACTCTGGACAACGGCGGCGGCAACGTCGCCGAAACGTCGGGTGCTACAATCTTCACCCGGCAAATTAGTTTTATCCTATTTATAAATTAAATCACAACCCCTAGCCGCTATCATATGCAGTTTATTTTGACCGGTCACTGCTTGCGATGAACGTATTCGTCAATCAAATCACAGTTTGGATAAATATTTAAATCGGCATGAATTGCTTTCAGCGTTTTAAACCCTACACTGAACGTTCGCATTGCGTCAGACATGGCATGCGATCAGTGAAGATCATTGACTAAAATCTATTGCTTACCTGCACAATTCCATAAGACTTGGTGCTGGGATCCATGGGATCTCCATGCAAAATTTTCCAATGGTCAAAGACGCATTGCGAGAGAGCCAGTCCACCAGTGTTGGAGTGGAGTTCAGCAATGAATCCAAACGATTCGTTTACGGGCAAGTAAGCCTTGACGATGGACAAGGGCGTACCGGCCAACTGCGTTTCTTCAAATACATATCCACGTCTCCTGTTGAGCACTCCGTAGATGGCTCCAACTACGACTTCAGGGCACTGCCGATCAACATTTCAAAATATTCATCGTGGAAATCCAACAAGAAAAATAGAGTAGAAGAGTGAAATGATACTGACCTGAAATTCACATAAGTATATGGGTTCCATGAGTAATGGTCCGGCCGTTATTAAGCAAGCGTACAGGCAACGTCTCGTTGTTGGGATAATTTGATCACCGCCCCTTAAATAAAAAATATAGATTAATGTCTAAAATATCAATACAGGAAGTGATGGTATACAAGATTTGTCCGGAAAGTATTCAACTATATTATATTAAATAATACAATATATCAAATATGAGGCCCATTCCAAAGGTAAACAAAGTTTGTTTCTTCAGACACTTTTATTCAAGATAACGAATAAAACTTATTTTACAACATATTTTGATATTTTACCTATTACTTTCCCGGCAGAGGGATAGCGTTGTGAATGTGCTAAAAAAATATAGATGAAGACGTATATATTTATATATTTTTATTTTTAAAAAATTATCATTAACCCGTTGAGTATGATACGACCAAATCTGGTTCTGAAACAATTATCCGTTGAGTATGATACGACCAGATCTGGTTCCGCGTTTTCTTCACTTCTTTGACGTTCTCATATTTATTCATAATTATCTAATTGTTTTACAAAATGATATTTCAATATTCTATATTCGAAATTTCAATGCAATCATTGTGCAGTTATTCTTTTTATGATTGGTGTAGTAGTTTCGTAGTTATAGTACTTTAAGGTCGATGTCGCCGAAAATCCTGCAAAAGAGACAGATGCATCCATGAAAATACGCATTTACTCCAAGGGTTAATATTACATATATCGCTGCGAAATGTATTATTCTAATATGGTCTATATACATATAAAACATATTCCATAAGAAATAAAAACAATGATTTTATTTTTAAAAAACTAAAACAGGATATCATAGAAATAAAGTCTTAGGTCTAAAAAAAATATATATCAAATCAGAGCTCAGTTATCGCTTTGCAAAGAATCGTAAACATATTCTAGCTTTATCAATGTTTTATTAACAATTATTAAAAATAAAATACAAACGGCCTACGGCCAGAAATCTCTCTCGTGTGGGTTTAATATTTTTAATTTTTTTGGATTAAAGAAGAACTGAGAGTAAAGATTGAAATGCAGAAGCGATATTATGCAACGTTGTCCGACTCCGCTTCGCATATCCACCTCTTCACAAATATTCTGGTTAACCTTGATGAGCATTCTTTGGTGCCAGTAGAGATTAGTAATGATACTAAGTCTTTGTTATCTATTCCTACTTATTGGAAGATTTCGACCATCTTGTCGTGTCTTTTGGTGCCAGTGGAGGTTAGTAAGTAATGATATGTAAGTCTTCGTTATCTATTCCGACTCGGAGGATTTCGACCATCTTGTTGTATCTTTTGGTGCCAGTAGAGATTAGTAATGATATGTAAGTCTTCGTTATCTATTCCTACATGTTGAACGATTTCGACTATCTTGTTGTGTCTTTTGGTGCCAGTAGAGATTAGTAATGATATGTAAGTCTTCGTTATCTATTCCGACTCGGAGGATTTCGACCATCTTGTCGTATCTTTTGGTGCCAGTAAAGATTAGTAATGATATGTAAGTCTTCGTTATATATTCCTACTTCTTGGGAGGATTTCAACTATCTTGTCGTGTATTTTGGTGCCAGTAGAGATTAGTAATGATATGTAAGTCTTCGTTATCTATTCCTACTTGTTGGGAGGATTTCGACCATCTTGTGGTGTCTTTTGGTGCCAGTAGAGATTAGTAATGATATGTAAGTCTTCGTTATCTATTCCTACTTGTTGGAGGATTTCGACCATCTTGTTGTGTCTTGGTGCCAGTAGAGATTAGTTATACTACGTAAGTCTTCGTTATCTATTCCTACTTCTTGGGAGGATTTCGACCATCTTGTTGTGTCTTTTGGTGCCAGTAGAGATTAGTAATAATACGTATGTTTTCATTATCTCATCGTCTTGGCGTGTCTGACTATCAACAGTTTTCTCGAAGCGGATGAGGGTTCGAACGTAGCAAATAAGACTAGAGCCTCACCTGTGAATGGCGTCGGCGTGCAGTGTGACATCGTAGATGTTGAACCTGACTCCGCGCAGATTCTCCTCGGACAGAACTCCCTCCTTGGCGGCCCACTGGAATCCGGCCACAACAGAGTCCTTGATTTCGTTTAGGTACTGCACTTCCTTGGTGCAGTCCAGCAGGAAGTTGGGCCCGTTGCCGTCGGGCCCGAAGCACCAGATTTTGCGGGCCTCCGTGATGTCATAGTCGTACTTGTCGCTGAGGTAGCGAGCGCGCGTCTTGAAGTCATCCCGCGGGTTCACCTGGCCGTTGTCTATGTCCTCGGGCAGACCGTCCGGCATGGGCTGCGCCTTCATGAATAGCCGGTTGTGCTTGTTGGGCGACTTGGACAGGCACATCTGTTCCGATTCTCTCAAGACGGTCTCGCGGTACGTCACTGTCGGGTCTGATTTCTTGATCGGGATGCAAGCATGGTCTTCTTCCAGATCCTATCGTCCCAAACAAAATTACATGTTAAAAGTGAAAATGATCTTCGGTTAGAGGAAAGATACGCCAGTGCTTAGCTGGAACCACTGGCGTAAATTTTGCAGCCATGATGTCATTGGCCGCCCAGGCCTCCTCTTGCCTTGAATTTTCCACAATAAAATACAAACGGAGCTGCCATGGAATTCACCGACCAAAAATCGGGCCCATCATATATATTTTTTTTATTATTTTATTTTTACACTTCTGGGAGGTGAAGGGTGGATTCCGGACTAACGACCGGCGGTGGTAGGTTTAGGACAGCTGTCTTGCCACATGTGAGCGTACACCTTACCACCCATTCAATCCACCTTCGAAGCCATAGAATTTGAGATGCAGAGATCGCGGTTTTAGATATTTTTTCTAGAAAGGAGTTGATTATTTTCCTGGAGAGACCAAGATCTTTAAAAAGGTGAAATAAAAAAAATAAAATACAAACAGAGCTGCCATGGAATTCACCGACCAAAAATCAGGCCCATCATATATAATTATTACACTTCTGGGAGTTGAAGGGTGGATTCCGGACTTACGACTGGCGGTGGTAGGTTTAGGACAGCTGTCTTGCCACATGTGAGCGTTCACCTTACCACCCATTCACTCCCCCCTCGAAGCCATAGAATTTGAGATGCAGAAATTGCGGTTTTAGATAATTTTTCTAGAAAGGAGTTGATTATTTTCCTGGAGAGACCAAGATCTTTAAAAAGGTGAAACAAAGATTTAGCTGGCAGGCCACGAGCGCCTACTTCCACCGCGTGAAGGTGAACAGTGAAGCCGTTCCGGGTGACGGCATTTGCGAGGTCATGGTATTTATTTAATTTGTACTCGTGGTCTTTTGGGATATTTGATTCCCATGGAACAGTTAACTCTACGATAAGGACCATCTTCCGAGATAGAGAGTAAAGAGTTATATCTGGACGCAGGGCTGTGCATCCGAGACTTTCAGGGAATTTATACTGCTTAGAGACCGAATCGACCTCCATAATCCAATCTGAAGCTTTCTCGATTATTGAGAAAGGTTTTGCAGTGAGATGTTTTTTGCCTTTAGAGCCAACCCGCACAAACTGTATTGGGGGTTTGGAGGATACTGTCAAACCCTTGTTGGCACGAGCCACTGAGAGGCTAAGTACCTCGCGAATAACAGCAAGGACTTTGTCGTGGCGGTAAGTGTACCGTCCTTGATCCAAGGCCACCTGCAGCCAGCTAGAATATGTCTAGCTGTGCAAGGGGTGTTACTACAAAGGGGACATGAACTATCCTCGGCATAGCTCCAAACGAGCGAGGTTACTGGGGTCTGGAAGTGTATGCTGAAAGGCATTTAAATAAAATTTCAGCATCTCTGGCGTCCAGTCATACAACATTACTTTCCAGCGCATTGGAGGAGGAATGCAAAAGTCTCCAATTGTTGTCCAATCATTCTGGCATTGAAGGCCAATAGCGTGAGCCATACTATTGCTGTTATTATTTGCAGGAGTTCGTATTTGAGGTTGCGCATTATGTGGCCAAAGTATTCAAGCTTGTATCTCAACCATAGGGTTTTGAGTACCTCTGTGCCTTTTTTATTTAGTCTTTGAATGACTGTTGTATTTTGAATCTTCTGGACCCACGATATTTTAAGCATTCTCCGATACACCCACATCTCAAACGATTCAAGGAGCTTGGCCATCCCTTCTGTCAGTGTCCAGGGCTCAGCTCCATATAGGAGGATGGATAATATGTAGCATTTAACTATATGCATGCCAAGATTGAGGCTCAAATTACGGTCACAGAGGACTGTCTCTAATTTTTCGAAAGGCGCTACGGGCCTGCTCAATTCGGCATTTAATTTCCAGACTATGGTCTCCTTTGTCGCTGACTATGACACCGAGGTATTTGTGTCGGCTCACTCTTTCAAGGTCTGTACCATTAATATTGATGGAAGAGTTTGACTGCGGTGTTCGGCTTACTACCATGTATTTTGTATTTTTAGAGTTGATGTTAATGCGGTATGACGCACTCTCGCCAGTGACGATGTCCTCAAGTTTCTGCAAGCTCTGCCTGGTATCAGCTATCAAGATGGTGTCATCAGCATATCTGATATTATTGACATGACTATTAACTGTGATTCCTTCCGAGATATCGTGCAGAGCTGCCGAAAAGATGGCCTCGGCGTTTATATTGAACAGTAAGTGAGAGGATGCAGCCCTGTCTTGCTCCCCTGAGTATTTCTACATCAGCTGAAAGGAGTTCATCGACTCTCACGTAGGCCTCTTGTTGACAATATAGATTTTTGACTATTTAAAGATCTTAACTGTCGACTCAAAGGTTTCAAAAAGTTTTACATGCCTAACTCCGTCAAAGACCTTCTTGTAGTCAATGAAGCAGATGTGTAACTCGCGATTTACATCAAGACATCGTTGTACGAGCGTCATGTCGGCCTAGACCTGCACAAAATCCGAATTGAGTTTTGGATATTACTGTCTCACATTTAGGATAAATCCTTTTATGGATTATCTTCAAGAAGATTTTTAGCATGTGACTCATCAATGATATATAGTCCGGTAATCGTTGCATTTCTTCAGATGATTAGTTTTTGGCAAGGTAACAAAAGTAGATTTCAGCCAGTCTCTTGGTATTTAGCCAGTCGAGTAAATGTTGTTGAAGAAGTTTGTAAGAAAATCTAGATTACAGTCCTCGATTTCTTGAAGTATCTCTACTGGAATGTCGTCTGATCCAACAGCCTTCCCTCGTTTTGCTGACTTGATAGCATCTGCTATTTCAGATTTGATTAACGCAGGGCCAGATTCTGCCGTAGAGACGTCTGTTTTTACTATTTTACTGTCATGGAATAGAGTTAGGATATATGATTCTCAAATCACTATTTTTTCCTCTACCGAAGATGTGAAATTTCCTTGTTTATCTAACAACATGGGCTGTGTTTTAGTGTGATATCTTTTACCTAAGACTTCTCTGATACTTTTGTGTAAATTGGAAAGAAAATATCATTTAAAAATTTAAGAATAGTTTACAGTTTGGCAAAAAGGAATAGAAAATAATTCGAAGGGAAAAAATATTTCACTTGGCAACACTAAACCTTATGTCAGTTAAGTTGTATGCTGTTGGTTATGTTCATGAAATAGCATTCATTTTGCTATTTATTCTCGCTATTTTTGTTCTTTTGCGTTATAAACGAATACAACTATTCTAAGCGGTGCTAGAGAAGTAATTTTCTATTTATTATCTAAACGTATTTATTATCTACAGGCATAATAAAAATGATTCCCTAAATAACTATAAACACTAGAAAGAAAATATCATTTAAAAATTTAAGAATACTGAATAGTTTACAGTTTGGCAAAAAGGAATAGAAAATAATTTGAAGGGAAAAATTATTTCACTTGGCAACACTAAACCTTATGTCAGTTAAGTAGTATGCTGTTGGTTATGTTCATGAAATAGCATTCATTTTGCTATTTATTCTCGCTATTTTTGTTCTTTTGCGTTATAAATGAATACAACTATTCTAAGCGGTGCTAGAGAAGTAATTTTCTATTTATTATCTAAACGTATTTATTATCTACAGGCATAATAAAAATGATTCCCTAAATAACTAAAAGCACTAGAAAGAAAATATCATTTAAAAATTTAAGAATACTGAATAGTTTACAGTTTGGCAAAAAGGAATAGAAAATAATTCGAAGGAAAAAATTATTTCACTTGGCAACACTAAACCTTATGTCAGTTAAGTTGTATGCTGTTGGTTATGTTCATGAAATAGCATTCATTTCGCTATTTGTTCTGTTCTTTTGCGTTATAAATGAATAAAACTATTCCAAGCGGATCTAGAGAAGTCCTTTTCAGTGTCTCAAAATGTACTTCTAGGTACATGTTGAGGTTATGTTTGTGTGACATTTCGTATACTTTGACCACTAATTGTTGATCAAAATTAATGGTTATTTAACGGAGGCACGACTAACGTTATGTTTTTTTCAAGCTCACAATCATTCAACCGTCAATTCGAGGCAGTATTGTAACGTAATGCTCAAAATCGAATCTAAAATGTTACATTACAGACGAATGCTCCCGGTGAGGGAGCACCTTTATAAAGTCTATACAAAGAGCTCTAAGCGAAGTGAAAAAACATATCCCATCACTAAATAAATAGCAGACTTGTGATCGCTTACCTTAAGACAGATTTGCAGATGCAATTCTCCAGCACCGGCGATGACGTGCTCGCCGGATTCTTCAATGATACATTGCACCATAGGATCCGACTTGGCCAGACGCTTGAGACCTTCTACCAGTTTGGGTAGATCGGCAGGGTTCTCGGGCTCAACAGCCACACGGACGACAGGGGATACGGAGAATTTCATGACCTGCAATGGAAACAAATTAAAAAGGCTGGCCGGTTAATCGTGGCAGTGGAGAAAGATACATGTTACGAGAATGGAAAGATCTAAGGGAATAAATTATATTTAGAGATCTGTTGTCGATCGAAAGCTGGCTTGGTAATTTTGACAGGTTGCTTTTGGAGAGCGGCGATAGTCACCAACGAACATCAGCCAGGCAACATAGGGCCTAAATCCCGGCTCTATAAACCAAAACGTTTCTAAGAATAAATCCAGGACTTAGGCATAATCTCAGAAATTTAGAATATTATGAAAAAAAATGCTTTTATCATCAACCAACTTGTCTGTTTTATAATATTTAAAATGTTATTTATGTTGAGTGATTTTTGAAGAAAACATTGCATGACTGGGAGTGTGCGTATATATATATGTGTGCATGTATGTATTGTGTATATGTATATGCAAACACGCGCACATGCACACATGTGCAGGTGTGCGTATGTTTGTGTGTATATATTCAACCGTTGAACTTTGCCCGTGTGGATATATTAGGTTGAACATTTGGATATATTGAACCGATACCAAAGATTTTCTTTTAACTCCTAGACCAATAGGCGCCAATGCCTTGCTGGAACGCTGATGAAGATCCGTTTAGTCAGAGAATTGGTTTTCCCCATCCCGCTCCACCAAGCAAGAGAGAAGCTGACAACAGAAGTATTCGAAATGTGGTGTGGAGGCGAAAGCTCTGAATCACAAATCCGGCAAATGCTCCGTCTGCCAAAAGCACAAGCATGTCCATTCCCTCTTAGCTAGAGACGACTAATTAGATTAACTGACCTTCATGGTGTGGGCATCCTTGAAAGTGGTAATTGTTCCGGTCTTGACTAAGAACTGATCTACTCCGACCAGACCGCAAATATTTCCAGATGGGACATCTTCAATGTCCACTGCGTGACGTCCCATCATGAGAATAGTGCGCTGGATGGTCTTTTCAAACAGATCCTCCTTCTTACCGGGCTTGAAGTTCGGGCCCATAATGCGAACTGTCTGGCCTGTTGCAGCCTACACAAATAAAGACAGTTAAAATGAAAACAGATTTGATAGAAATCGAGTGCCATCAGTAAATTTGTTCACACCGCCGACGCCGATTTAAAAGCCAGCATAAATTTAATTAAGTTAATATTAAATTAGTAAGTTATTAAAAAGCAAACCTATCTCTTGATTTGCAAGAGTATACAACAATGTGACAATGTTACCAACTTGCATTTATCGAGATTTTCATTTTAGACTCTTGTTTAAGCGAAACTTTCATTTGCGGATAAACTACACTTGTGCAGAGACAAAAAATATTAATTAGTAAAGTAAAGACACATTTAAAAGGATAAAGTAGGATCGAGTTAGCAAAATTGCCACACCGTATATATTATCACTATTTTGACAATAGGGTTACCTTTCCGGAGAAAACACGGCCGAAAGCGTAGAAACGTCCCTTGTCGGAACTCAGCACCATTTTACTGATGTACATCATTAAGGGAGCATTGGGATCACAGGTCTGTAAAAATAAAAATGTCATTATTTTACAAAAGAGGATCTTGTAAAAGGGAATTTGATTTTTAATAAAATTATAGTTTGAAAAAACTAAAAAATCACGCTTTAATAGCAATGTGGACTAAAAAGTAAAAAATTATTTTGAAATATAAAGATATTGTTCAACAGCGCTAAAAAGTACCCCTTGGGTATCTGAAATTGTATAATCTAAATCGAGCAAGGATAACCATTTCATATTTTTTGGACCTGTTTAAATGAGCGTTGAAGCGTTGACAAAATTACTATAGCGGGGTTACTGCCTACAAAAATGGTGGGCTACAAAAATGGTGGGCTTGTGTGAGTGACATTCCTATGGCTTGATTGTAAGTCACGACAGCCCTAAAAATACAGTAGGGCTATCAGCCCTATTTCATCATCATCTTAGTAATGGTGTGGAGATGGTTCACGACTGAAGAGTAAACTACAGTCAGCCTTCAATCCTTTTTTTGGTTTTCATGATATGACATCGCTATTGCTTAACCCTTCAAGCCTCGGCCCCTCAGCCGATTGACAAGTTGATGTCCCAAAAATTTTTAGTAAAAATTAGTAAAAAAATTGAACTATGACACTGTCTCACCAAAAACATTAGATACTGCCAAACCACTGTACCCATAATTAAAATGAAATATAATAACATAATAAAATAAACCAAATTAAATTAAAATAAAATTAAAACGGGCCAGTCACGCTGAATCAGTTTGTGGCCGATATCGGCCAATCGGGGCTTGAGGGGTTAAAGAGATAAAGAGCTGTGATAAGAATAATGTCCCAATATCAAATATTAAATTGCAGTATTGATAATTCAAGCAAAATTTTGTTATCAATAGTGGTAGCCTGACTCCATCAGATGTTTGCACCTGACATGCATTTAGGATGGATGCTTCTACGTTAGCCACCGCCACCTCTTTTTTTGGGACAGAGAAGTTATTCTTCTGATTGAGTTTATGCCAAATGGACAACCATCAATGCAGCTTGATATTGTGACCTTGAAAACACATTGCAGAACCATCCAATATCAAATACTAGGAATGCTGACGAAGGGGGTTTGTCTCCTTCATGACAACGCTCGGCCCCACATTGCCTGTGACACAAAAGCTCATTTGGAACAGTTTGGGTGGGACATGATCCCTCCCATCCCACCTACAGCCCAGACCTTGCCCCATATGACTGCCACTTGTTATTGAGCTTAAAGAAGCATTTGGGAGGAAGACGGATGGACACAGAAGAAGAACTGAAAAAGAAGTCACGCGATACCTGGTAAAGGAGATGGCGGCAAGTTTCTATAAGGCTGATGTACACAGGCAATTATGTTGAAAAGTAACCCATGTATTTTTTTTAATATAGCATCATTCCATTATTATACTAATGGAGACCTTACTTTTGGGACATGCCTTGTATAACAATTACATACTGTTCATAATTATTATTCTGTATTTTATCGAAATGTTCCTAGCAAAAGAGAGACTATAGGCTTAAATCAAAGAAGATATGCCTCTCATAAACTCAGCAGCTTAAGGTACTGCTATAGGTAGTCGGGGTTTTCCACGCATTGTTTCATGCCCACCATTTCATGATTCCAGTTCTCGGGGATAGCCTTCTTCTTGTCTTCTGAATTCTGATTGAATAAAAATAAAAATGGTTGTAATACTAACCTTTACACCGATGGCGGCTTCATCATCGAGGGGTCCCTCGTACAACATTTCCATACGGTACTTCTGGGCGACCACAGGGGACGGCAGATGGATGGCAATCATTTGAAACAGGGTCTCTCCAACCGGCAACCAAGAACGCATCACAGCCTGCAATAGACATCAATTAAATCAAATTGCGAAGGACATACATATTGAAAGGGTTGTACTAGCAGTGCTCAATATCTGGGAACAGTCCAGATCTTTTAGAATACCCGTTAGACCTCTTCTAAAGGTGCAAACATTAGTGTCAATTGACCTGCCCAACTCAGGTGTGGACGCACCTTTAACCTTTCTCGAATGTTTTGACCTGTATTTGCCAAAGGCCCTAGATTTATCGAGATTGTTTTGTTGAATAGTTGTTTATGAGAGAACTATTTATTGCGTTGACTTATGAGAATTACGAAGCAGTTAATTTAGTAGATAACAAAAAAAAACATTATATACAAAACAAAGGATTTCGTAGCAACAGAGAATGGAAAAGAGAAAAAAAACAATATACAAGGTTCTGCGAAACTCGCACCAGAAGATATGCTGTGCAGCAGAGAAATATTACAGAGAGTTTTTAAGTCAAATTTAATGAAGATCATTGTTAAAATTGCTTTAATATTATTGTACTGTATAGTCTGTCCAACGCTCCTGGCATGCAGAGTTATAAAACGTAGGAAAGGAGTAGAGCATATTGCGCGCTGCTTTGCACTTAAGGGGCTTATGGCGGGCCTAGTGAGCAGGTACCTCAGGTACCAGCACACTACGCCCGCCATTAGACACGTAAGTGCAAGGGAGTGCTCAATATGCGCCACGTTCCTAAGTTTTATAACTCCGCATGCCAGGAGTGTTCGGACAGACTATACTTACTTTTCTGAAGGAACACATTTAATTTTGTTTGAATAACGCCTATGGAATAACGGAAAGGGTAAACTGTCAGTAGGAAACCTGCAAACGGTATCAAAATGTATTTAAAAGCTGATGCTAACTAAAAGCTGCAAATCCATAGAGTACCCATTGAGTTTCAATGTTCCTCTAAAATATTTTCAAATAAATCATACCTTCAAAAGAGCCTTGCCATCCTTGTCAGTGTCCTCGGGGTTGAGCACAACTCCGATGTTCTTGAGAAGATCGGTCATCTCTTCCTTGCGGTAGTTCATGATTACATCGAACACCTTGTAGATAGGGTCCAGTACGTACAAGCAGAACGAGCGTTTGTTGTGGTCCTCTTTCTGTTTGGCCCACTCTTTGGTCTGGGCATTGAAGAAGTTGTCACCCCACAGCCTGAATCAGCAAAATTTGTTTGTTTGTTTCTACCCTTTATTGCGAAGTTTCAAAATGGGCGGGTTTATTGTCATATGACAATTTCTTACAACCAACCCTACTATGATGTGTTTATATGTATGTATGCAAACATGTGTGTAAGTGTTTGTCTTGTTATTGCATTCAATCGACAGAATTGAAAATGCAATTCCGTTAATTAGATCCCAACGGAAAATAGTGACCCAGCCGGGAATCGAACTCGGGACCTTACAACGGAAGATAGATAGATAGATAGATAGAGATTCTATATTGCACATTAAACAAAAACATACAAAAGGCGGACTTATTGCCTAAAATACAATCTCTCAGCCAACCTTTGTGGAAGTGTAAAAATTTAGGCTCCAAGAGATAAATTAAAAATTAACAAAAAAAGAAGAAAAACTTACCTAACAAAAATTAATCAAGTAACAAAAATGCCATTTTTTTAAATAAAATTAGGATTTGTAATATTTTGCAAGGAGCGAAGGATAGGAGAGGATGGGATGAGACCTAGGATAACTAGGAATTTAGGGACATGAAATGCTTTTTCAGAGACACTGGAAAGGTAGAAACCGTTGTTGCGTTTCTGATGTCTGGCGGGAGCTGGTTCCGTAGTCTAGCTGCATGAACGGTGAAGGAATAAGTAAAAAAAGAAGAATTATGAGTTGGAATCGCAATTTTACTATCCTGACTGGAAAGGAGTGAAAGACCATGACTTCCTAAGTGATTGAATTTTTCGGTTAGGTAGGAGGGAGCGGTAGGATTGTTGAGGATGTTATAAAGAAGGGAAAGAATATGCATGTTTCTACGTTCACGTATTCGAAGCCAATGAAGTCTGCTTCTATACGATGGAAGATCAGGCGGCCTAACCACTATGCCACCGGGCCGTGTCAAATTTCACATTTGAAATCGCTATCAATGCAGAATTAAATTTATGAAGGAAGTCGAAATATTTATATTAGGGAAGCAACCGATTACGATACGATTAATCGATGATTATTTGTGTTTTCCTCATTAATCGGAATTGTTGATTGTGTCCCGATTATTTAGCGATCGGTGGAAAAAAATTGAAGAAAACACCATGAAAACAGTGATATATAAGAGGCAGTCAATTAAAAACAAGACAGACGATATAACGAGGTTGGTGCGGAAGTTGGTAACGCAGGTAGGTGTGTCTATAGTAGTGCCCTCTATTGGGAATCAGGAAGGAAAAGCGCGAACGTTCACCGCTGAGCCATTTGCTTGTTAGACGCATTCGAAGTGAGGTCATCGAGACTTGTGTGCGCCCAACTTCACTATGGAGGCTGGAACGTTATCACATTGAAGAGAATAGTTTTCTGTCCCGGGAAAGTTGTTGTTGCGGGAGATGAAACATGGTGTCATAATTTTATGCCGGACAGCAAGCGCCAGAGCCAACAATGGAACGATGGAACAAAACGATATTCTTCAACCTGATACCATTTCAGCCTCCATAGTGAAGTCGGATGCACACTCGACTCGCTGATGTTATAGTAAAATAAAAAACAAGCAAAATAATAATTAAAAAATCAAGAATAATGAAAGCAGTAGTAAATAATTGTAAAATAAATTGAAATACAAAATATTACATAGTAGAAAAAAAAAGAGACAACAAAGAAACCCTTTACAATGGGGATGAGAGTGTAAAACATTTCGAAAAGTGAACTAAAAAGTGGTTAAATGAACACAACTAAAAAGTGGTTGAATGAACAGAACACACAGAAATAACATAGAACTCAAGAACGCAATAAAAGCAAGGATCGGGTATCAAAAAAAAAAACCCACTTGTCCATTAGTTTGACAACATCGATCTCGAATTTTTCGGCGTATATCTCGGCGAACTGATTCAGGGTAAAAGCCCAGCCGTGAAGACCCGATCCAAAGCCGACGGAACCCTTGCCGGGGTCCACGCGAACCTCACCTGCACATATCAAAATTAATGTTACAAAACTTTATAACATTATAGTTGTATTCAGCTTACTTGAGGTGAGAGGTCTATTGCGATTCCGTAATAAAATTGATGGCTGTCTTGGTGCTTCAAAATTACTAAAGAAAATCAAGCCACTTACATTGGCAGCCCTGCTACAAACGCGCTTGCGACCCGGTGTGCGCTACGGTAGTGGCCAACTTTTTCAGTATTTGAACGTAAAATAAAAAACTTTCACAATGTTTAAAATATAAACAAGGGAATATGCAATTTTATAGTTTATCAAACATTTACATATTTGAAAAATTGTTAAATGGGAGTTTCTGGTGGGTTCCAACTCGGCCAAACTTGACAAAACCACCTTTTATTTATTTGTTTATTTATATTACATGTGGGTAGTGAGTTATCAGTGCAGATAAATTGTAAATAGTAATTATAAGCAATAGGGTAACATGAACACAACCCATACAATCCCTCCGAACAGCCTGTCGTGACTACCTTTGATTTTTGAGTAGTAACTGACGTCACAGTATACCAAACAGTAGGTTTAGTCTCAAGCTACAGGGCATTGCGGGAAGGAGGTGCGAGGAATGTGGGCAGAGGGGTACGTCTCAACAAACGCCTTTGGTTAGCGTTACGCGCAAGTAAAGGCTGGCGAAATTTTCGAACTTCGCTTCGATTTCAATTTTGTTCTAAGAGAAACTACTGTCTGGTATACTGTGATGACGTTATCTCAGAACTAAACTACTACATGATAGGATAAAAATATTATACATAGATATAAAAAGTCCATTGTGTCATCTAAAGACTCACGGCAAGTAGCCAAAGACTGATTTCATCTGAATATTAATTTCATAAATAAAATCGATGAGCTCCCTCTCACGACCGGTCGACGAACCCATTTGGATTCTGTTACACAACCGCCTCAAGCGGCTCGGTTGGCTCGCGGTGGCTTGGCGTTTATGATTAAAATGTATGGCGGAATTTAAATATCGGAATAATATATACAACTGCAGCTTGTATAGGAGACACTCCAATCAAAATTTCACAATGTGATTTCGACCCAACAAGGCATTTGTTTACAAGTCGTACAGGAAAGTCTCTAAGTCAATATTTTGAGATTGATATATGACTTCCATGACCAAATGATGCCTGCATACCAAATTTCAGCCCAATAGGATTAAATTTTTGGGCGCTATCATGGAGGAATACATACACACAGACCCAAAAACAGACAGACAAAACACACAGACGGACTTCAGTCTGAAAATGGCCTTAATCATCTTAATGGGGCTTAAAATGGATATTTTCACCTTCATTTTGAAAAAAAACTTTTGCTCGTTCACAATACTTTCCCTCCTGGTCGGTTGGTGGTCCGGAAAAGTATAACAATAGTCTGTGATGCTGAAATTTTATTTAAATGCCTTTCAGCATACACTTCCAGACCCCAGTAACCTCGCTCGTTGGAGCTTTACCGAGGATAGTTCATGTCCCGTTTGTAGCAACACCCCTTGCACAGCTAGACATATTCTAGCTGGCTGCAAGGTGGCCTTGGATCAAGGACGGTACACTTACCGCCACGACAAAGTCCTTGCTGTTATTCGCGAGGTACTTAGCCTCTCAGTGGCTCGTGCCAACAAGGGTTCCACAGTATCCTCCAAACCCCCAATACAGTTTGTGCGGGTTGGCTATAAAGGCAAAAAACATCTCACTGCAAAACCTTTCTCGATAATCGAGAAAGCTTCAGATTGGATTATGGAGGTCGATTCGGTCTCTAAGCAGTATAAATTCCCTGAAAGTCTCGGATGCACAGCCCTGCGTCCAGATATAACTCTTTACTCTCTATCTCGGAAGACGGTCCTTATCGTAGAATTAACTGTTCCATGGGAATCAATTATCCCAAAAGACCACGAGTACAAATTAAATAAATACCATGACCTCGCAAATGCCGTCACCCGGAACGGCTTTACTGTTCACCTTCACGCGGTGGAAGTAGGCGCTCGTAGCCTGCCAGCTAAATCTTTGTTTCACCTTTTTAAAGATCTTGGTCTCTCCAGGAAAATAATCAACTCCTTTCTAGAAAAATTATCTAAAACCGCGATTTCTGCATCTCAATTTCTATGGCTTCGAAGGGGGAGTGAATGGGTGGTAAGGTGTACGCTCACATGTGGCAAGACAGCTGTCCTAAACCTACCACAGCCGGTTCGTAAGTCCGGAATCCACTGCTCACCCCCCAGAAGTGTAAAAAAAAAAAAAAATAGTATTATGATGGGCCCGACTCCGGTCGGTGAATTCCATGGCAGCTCCGTTTGTATTTTATTTTTATTTATGTAGTAATATAAATACACAAGTAATAAAAGGCTGAGTTATATATATGAAATAAGTAAAAGTACATATATATTACAATTATACAGTATATGAATCATTCATTTCGAAAAAGGCATTCGAATATTTTATTTAGAAATGACTTATTTGACAGAAATTGATTTATTTCACTGTAACAGAAAAAGAAAAAGGCACATGTGTCTACAGGCACGTATCCAGAGGTCAGTTTCGGGGGGACATTCAGTGAAACAACACTCGCGGCACCCACCAAACTTAAATTTGCCTGTAAAATGAAAAAAAATACTCCGGATAACCGGGCGTTAAATTCCAACATGATACTAGGTACATAAGTCGCAGATTCTCCCTGATTCTCAATTTTTTCTTGACTTTATTTTTTACTCAAAAAAAATCAGGGGGACGCGTTCCTTATGTCCCCCCCGCCCTAAATAAGTAATTGTATGTCTAGGTTGAGAATATCAGTCTTAATCAGTCAAATAATTACTATTTAATAAGAAATATAGAAATAAACAAATCACAATATCATTTTTTTTATTTTAAAAAGATGCTAGAAACGGTTTGTTATGACTACTGTAAAATTTTATTTTTGCCTCAGATTTGCTTCACAATGACCCATTCATATAAAACAATGCTGAATTTAAAAAAAAACAATATTTTAGAAAATGTATCAAAATTCAGGATGTCCCAACCATGAACAGAAAGAAGAGTAGTGAAATTCAATGTTCATCCACTTTGACACCCAGTTGCGCAGTTACACTGGGACCTTAATACTAAGCGGCAACACTGGGACCTTAATACTACATCAGCGAGCAATGCTTACCCATGGGTCCGCTGTCATCGGAGTAAGTGGCAATGATGACGTTGACGCTTTCCACGATGCGCTGGAAAACCTGGTAGAGCTCTTCAGGTACGAGCTGCAAATTGAGCAGAGCATTGTCCATCTTGTTCATGAACAGAATGGGCTTGATCCTCTCGGCGATGGCTTGCCGAAGCACCGTTTCAGTCTGCACGCCCACGCCTAAACGAAAACAAGTTTTACACACTAAAAAACGTAGAATTCTGAAGGGAAAGGAAAGGCCCAAAGAGCGGTGTATGTAGCTATCGGGTCCCAGAGCCCAAACGACACGATATTTTGAAATAAACAACATTAAAACAAATGCCAGAGAATGCAATGGTAAAAGATGCAAAGATTAAAAAAAGCAAACAACCGAGGCCTCGCCATAAAAACCATGATCAAGTTGCGATTGGCAAGTTATAAGGGTGAGGGGGGGGTAAATAAAGGGTTTCCTATCAAAAGGGGCCTACAGCCAACAAAAAAAAAGCAAGTTAATAATTCCACAACACATTGCTTCGTTCTGATGGAATGCAAATAATGTTCTCATCGAAATAAGTTTATTTGCCATGCTTACATAAATTATTAAAATAGTGTAACAATCAAAACAAGTTTAAATTCCTGCTGCGTTACAAACAAAGCGAGTCATAATCGAACGTGTGGCATCGGCATCTCCATAAATGTCACACATCGGTATATGTCGCATCGGTCTACTGTGTCGCGCAATATAGTGATCGTAATGGCGCAATATATAATGGTATGATGTTGACGCCGGATATGAAGCAGTCCGATCTGTTGATTGATTGTTGAATCCAAAATATATTTCGAGTTGTTCATTGCATCCACTGTCTAATGATGAATTTTCAGCTTTTCCAAAACACTTTGGGCGTACTAATAAAAATTACATGTTTCCTAGTACGCTTTGTTAACGCAGAGCAGCTACTTTGCCGATGATACAAAATTCTCCGCCGATCCTGTTCTATGCAGTGAACAGCCTCAGCAAGATCTTGACAAGATCAAAGCGTGGACGGAAGATTGGTTGCTTACTTTAAACACTGTGAAATGTGTAGTGCTTCATATCGGGAAAAGCAACCCCAACAAACAATATTTTCTGGCAAACGCCTAATTAGAAGCAGTCAAGCAACAAAAAGAACTTGGAATAACAATTACTGATGATTTCAAATGGGAGAAACACATAATTGCAATTGCTAAAAGAGCTAACTCTACTCTCTATCTAATAAAGATTGCTTACCAACTTCTGTCAATAGAGGTTTTTATCAAGATCTTCAAGGCATATGTGAGACCTATTCTTGAGTATAGCTATCAACTCTGGATCCCCTACTTATGCAAAGATGTAGATGTCCTGGAAAAGGTGCAGCGAAGGGCAACCAAAATGCCAGTGGGCCTGAAGAATAGGAATTATGAAGATTGCTTGGAATTACTACTCTCAAACAAAGAAGACAAAGAAGGAACCTGATTGAGACATATAAAATTCTAACACATTATTTCGATGTACCTGGACCGAAGAATATTTACAAATTCAACTTCAACACAAATCTTCAAGGTCACAACAAAAAACTCAACCATACAAAATTTAAATCTAATCCTCTTGAGAACGATCTGCAAAATAGAGTGGTGGACATGTGGAATAAACTACCATTTGAAGTGATTAGTGCAAGATCTGTTAATCAATTTAAAAACAGACTCGTTGTGTAACTAAATACTGTTTATATTATATAAATAAATAAATACAAACAGAGCTGCCATGGAATTCACCGACCGGAGTCGGGCCCATCATAATACTATTTTTTACACTTCTGGGGGGTGAGCAGTGGATTCCGGACTTACGAACCGGCTGTGGTAGGTTTAGGACAGCTGTCTTGCCACATGTGAGCGTTCACCTTGCCACCCATTCACTCCCCCTTCGAAGCCATAGAATTTGAGATGCGCAAATCGCAGTTTTAGATAATTTTTCTAAGAAAGAGTTGATTAAATATACGAGATCTGACTTCTTTAATCTTCTGAGAAGACTAAAGAAGTCACTAGAATCTACAATGCAGTCGCTATGGCCGACCACGGCTAGAAGGATATATATATCTAATATTGTTTAAATATTGTTAATATTGTTTAAATATACGAGATCTGATCTAAACGATCAGCAAAGCTGCATGTCCAGAATAAATAATAATAATATTAATATAAATTTCCCAATAACACCCGACGTTTCCCGACTTTAAAATTCGCAAGCGCCAAGCCCGCCCCCCACCACCGTTATAATCTATGTATGCGACCTACCCGCGGAACAACGGATTGACAGCTCTTTCAGTCTACCTTATACAACGGCGGCTGCAACGTCGCCGAAACGTCGGGTGTTACAAACTTCAGGCTAAGAATTCGTTTTTTATCATATACATGTATTTTTATCATATACATATGCCTATTTTTATCATATACATGTAACAACTGCGATAATCTCCGATTTTATATGTTACATTGTCTTTTAATAAATTATAAGCATTGATAATAAAAAATAATAATAATAAATTACGTCAAGTGAGGCGTGAAGTAATAACAGGCCTATACGAAAAAGTGCGCGCCTGTTTTATGTTGCGTATTTAAAAAGGGACTTCCCCGGTTAACATATTTTTGATGCAATTAATCCGTTAGGATTTAATCATCAAAAGCCCAAAATGTTGACCTGCGTCGCCGAATGGGGCAGATGAGGGGCTCTCATCACCCCCTTGCGTACATAGAGAGGTTCGGACTTTTAGAAACATTGCTAATAAATCGACTAACAGTGTTGCCACTAACAAAAGTTTGACAATTCAGCAAAATTACAAACCTGAAAGGCAATCCACGACGACGAGTGCTCCATCGGTGACACGCAGAGCGACCATCACCTCTGACGTGAAATCAACGTGACCGGGGGAATCGATCAAGTTGATCAAGAAACCCTTTTCAGTCTTCTCGCACTGATCGGGGTTTGTGATGAACTCACAGTACTTCTCGTCCAACTCGAAGTACATGGAGATAGCACTGATGAAAAATTTTCATTATTGAAAAACCCTTTCTGTATATTTGAGATGGACATGGAGGATTGCGATTGGGTCAGTTGGCCGTTCTTACGCGTCGTCACGCCAAAATCAGAGGTTCTAGTGTTTAATAGAACAATCATCATTGAATCAGTTTTAATGCAAAAGTTAAACATGGCTTGAATCTGTGCAAACAGGAGATATCTTTTCTATGAATAGTACGTCATACCCCGATTTGTATAATAAAATAAAAAATCATGTTCTTGAAACTTAACCTCTGTCAAGAGCAGGCATCTCTGCCATTATACAAATTTACAAAAAATATAGATTATTCAAATTTACAAAAAAAACTGATTTATAAATAAACATTAGGTCTTAGAATTGAAAACTTATTTTTTTTGTGACATTTGTTTCGGAGCAAATTGGAAAAGTGCATTTCATTCAATGTATTGTCCATCGCTAGTTATGAAGTTCTCCCATCTTTCTGGCAAGAGGTGGCGGAAGAAGTCTTTGTCCTTGGAGGCTATCCACGAATCCAGCCATTTTTAAATATCCTCGAAAGACTGGAAGTTCTACTCGGAAAGGCCATGGGCCATTGACCGGAACAAATAGTAGTCGGATGGCGCAATATCTGGGGAGTACGGCGGGTGAGGTAGGATGTGCCAGCCAAACGTTTCCAGGAAGTTCTTGACCTGCATCGCGATGTGTGGTCGAGAATGTCATGCTGGAAAATTACCTTGTTGCGCCTTTTAGCGTATTCCGACAGTTTTATCTTCACAGCATCGCTGAAATTCTTGAGCTGAGCTCCCGGTTTCAGCAGCTCGTAATAGATGACATCATTTTAGTCCCATCAAATGGATGGATCTCTCTTTGGAGTGGCTGTTGAGGTCGATGGAAGTGATTCACCGGGGTACGGGCGATATTTTTTGCGTTTGGGGTTCTCGTAAAAGATCAACTTTTCGTCGCCGGTGATTATTCGGTGGAAAAATCCTTTTCTTTTTTGACGGCGAAGGAGCATTTCACAAGTCATAAAACGTCTTTCGATGTCTCTTGGCTTCAACTCGTTAGGAACCTAATGCCCTTCCTTTTGAATGACTCCCATAGATTTAAAACGTCTCGAAACGGTTGAGAGATGACATTAACCCCTAGAGCCCCAATTAGCCGATATCGGCCACAACCCGATTCAGCGTGATGGCCCTGTTTTAATTTTATTTTAATTTAATTTGTTTTATTTTATTATGTTTTATTATGTTATTATGTTTTATATTAATTATGGGTACAGTGGTTTGGCAGTAATTCATGTTTTGGTGACACAGTGTCATAATTCATTTTTTTTACTAATTTTTACAAAAAATTTTTGGGACATCAACTTGTGAATCGGCTGAGGGGCCGAGGCCTGAAGGGTTAAGCACTTCACTTATCTTTTCCAGCGTCAGACTCGAATCTTCATGGAGTATGGACTCCAATTCGGCTTTTTTAAATTTTTGCTCCTGGCCTGGGCGCTCTTTGTCTTGCACATCGAAAACACTACTTTTAAATCGGAAAAACCAAGTCGTTTAGCAGAAAAGCATTGCTTTCCGCAAATGACGTTTTGTCGGCTCAAATTTCGACATCTTCGAAGCTAACAAAATTACCGTCGTTAATACTTCAACGAAATGACACAGACTGATAATTGAAGCCTAATGATGACGCTTTGACATGAAGTATTTTGCAATTTCGTAAATGACTAGAAATATAAGTTACGGTATTTCTTAGGAAATCGAAGTTTTCAATGCAAGGTCCTAATATATTGAGCCTGAAACTGGTATAAAAAATGGTAAATTACAGTAGTTGTCGAATAACCAAATGGTGAATTATCGAGCCCCTGCCGTGGCGTTTTGCTTGCCTTAATAAAAGTAATTTGGCGAAAAAATGCAGTTTATAGTAGTGCTACAACCTGGAGCCCTTTCATTAATAAATAATTTTGTAAATTGGTCGGTAGGTTGAACTTATCGTTTCATGAATGTACACTTACGTGGACTTGATGGTGATACATCTGTCCTGTTCATCTTTCCTGGCGATACCGGCGATGATACCGGCCTTAGAGACAAGCGAATCGGTGAGGGTGGACTTGCCGTGATCCACGTGCGCAATCACAGACATGTTCCTGATGTTCTTCTTCTTGTCCATCATGGTTCGGATCTCGTCGACCGTGAAGAACGCCTATTGGATTAGAAACATTTATTACTATCTGCTAGATGGCGCATATTTTACCTACTGCTAGATGATGCAGCGCACTCAACGCTTCTCAAACATTTTCAATAGATACGATTTACAAATTTGGCAAAAAAATAAAATATTTCAATTTATTCATTATTTTATCAAAAATGGCTTACCTACATGCATACTGATCAGTGTTGGGATTCGTACTATAATTATAGTATTTGTAGTATAATTTCATGCCGTGAACTATATATCCTTCTAGCCGTATTCGGCCATAGCGATTGCATTCTAGATTCTTTTATTTAAATTTATTGTTGGGGGTTTTGCTGGTGAGCCCTCAGGTGACTGATGTAGCCGATCTTGGCTTTGAATGTGCGTGCACATTTGGCGCAAGTCAAGACACCATCGACGTAATTATACTTTATGGCCGCCGGTGGTCGGGCCTTTAGCTCGTCGCGCTTGGCATCTAAGTCGAGCAGCCTCTTCTTTTCAAAATCATCTATATTGCTCTGCACTAGCAGTCTCCATCCTGGGCGATCTTTCGCTTTACTCTCCCACTGAGAGGGTTCAATGCTGCACCTTTTCATATGCCTCTTCTGAGTATCCTTGTATCTGAGTAGCTGGCCGCCTTGTTTCCGCTTGCCGTTCTTTAGTTCAGCGTAAAAGATACGCTTTGCCACTCTCTCATCAGGCATACGGGAGATATGTCCGCACCATCTCAGCTGTCGTCGCATCATGTATGCTTCTATTCCGCTGACTTTAGCGCGTCGAAGAACTTCCGTGTTCCTCACACGGTCCGACCACTTGATGTTGTCAAGTGGGCGAATGTGCTTTCGGTATGGGCACCATGTCTCTGACGAGTAGAGGAGGTTTGGGAGGACGATCGCCATGTAGACAGACACTTTTGTTCCCAGCTTGATGTCGTGTGAGCTGAAGACTTTGCTACGGAGTTTACCGAAAGCTGCAGAAGCACCTCCTATCCTCCCGTTCAATTCAGAGTCAAGGTCACATTTTGCTGTTAGAGTGCTTCCAAGGTATTTGAATTTGTCCACTTGCTTCAGAGGAGTCTCTCCGAGCTTAATAGATATAGGTTCTTCATTAAGTGTGTTGGCCATCACTTCGGTTTTCTTCACACTGATTTTTAGGCCAAAGTTCTTACATGACACGTCGAGGTTAGTCATTAACCTTTGCAGGCCATCTGGGCTTTCGGCTACGAAGCATAGATCATCGGCATACATTATATCCGTTATCGTGGCGTATGATACTTTTGTGTGGGCTTTAAGTCTTGCCAGATTAAAAAGAGAGCCATCTGTGCGAAAACGAATTCTAACACCTTCTGAGATGTGTTGCAGAGCATCACGGACTACAACTGCGAAATATAAGGCAAACAAGGTAGGCGCAAGCACGCAGCCTTGTTTCACGCCACAGCTTACAGGAAAGAACCCTGTTTGTTCACCGTTGACTGACACACAGCATTCCATGTCATCATGCAGAAGTCGAATCAGTCTGACAAATTTCTCAGTGCATCCAACCTTTTCCAGAATCTTCCACAGGGCTTCACGTGATACGCTGTCAAATGCCTTCTCTAGGTCAACAAAACATAGATACAGATTTTGACCCTGTTCTCTGCTTTTTTCCTGTATTTGACGAACGGAGAAGATAGCTTCACAGGTTCCTCGATCTGGACGGAATCCGAACTGGGTTTCTGGTAGAATCCTCTCCGACAGGGTCATCAGTCGGTTTAAAAGTATTCGGGCGAACACTTTACCAGGAGCAGAGAGAAGTGATATTCCGCGGTACGAATTGCAGTCAGAACGGTCGCCTTTGTTCTTGTACAGCGAGCAGATGCAAGAGACTTTAAAGTCTGCTGGTACACGTTCTTCGACCCACATTCGTCCGAACAATGCCCATAGCTTCGTGTGCAGCTCATCGCCTCCATATTTCAGTAGCTCTCCTGGTAAGTTGTCAATGCCAGTCGCCTTCTTATTCTTCTGTTCTTTTAGGGCTGTAACTACCTCTTTCAAAGAGAGTGGGTCGTCTAGCTCAACAGCACTAGGCAGCGCAGGAATTAAGCCGATGTGCTGCATGTCCACAGATCGATCCACGTTGAGCAAGGTGTTAAAGTGATCCGCCCATCTCTTCAGCACATCTTCCTTGCTTTTCAGCAGATGTGAACCATCAGAGGATTTAAGGGGAACGCTACATCGCTGGGTACTACCAATCAGCTTCCGCAGTTCTGAGTAGAAGTCGCCGAGTTGGTTAGTATTGGCTAACCACTGCATGTGTTGGCTCTTTTCTTGCCACCAAGTGTCCTTAGTTTGCCTAGTCAGTCTACGTAGCTCAGTTCCACTTCTTTTTAGCTCATCTGTGATGTTATGGTGCTGGCGTCCGTGATGTTGCCGACGTAGTAGTTCTCGGTGATTTTTAATTGCCTCTGATAGTATCTCTTCATTTTCGTCGAACCAGTCATCGTTTCTCCGAGTTTTAATGCCCAGGATCTGAGTACCTGTTTCTAGTACATGAGAAGAGAGAAGGTTCCAGTTGGCTTGAAAATCACCGTCTTCAACGTTAAGTGTACTCAGCGCTAGGTTCATTGCAGAGACGTATCTTTGCTGCGTTTCTTTATTTTCTAGGTGTTGTAGGTTTAGGCTAACACCTTTAACTCTCTCGGTCCTACGCGGTGGGTGTAGGCGAAGTTGCAGCTTGGTAATGACGAGTCTGTGGTCCGTCCAGCAGTCCGCCCCACGCATGACGCGAGTGACGTGCACCTGAGAGATGTCTCTTTGGCGGACTATAGCATAGTCAATCAGATGCCAATGCTTGGATCTTGGATGCATCCAGGTGGTTTTATATTTCGGTGGTAGTCTGAACATAGTGTTAGTTATTGCTAGTCCAAATAACGAGCACAGACTGAGCAAAAGCTGGCCATTGCTGTTCATATTGCCGATTCCATGCCTTCCAAGAACTTTAGGCCACGCTTCGTAGTCCTGTCCAACTCGCGCATTAAAGTCGCCTAGAAGTAAAACTTGTTCTTTGGGTCGTATCTGAGACAAATGTTGAGTTACTTCTTCATAGAACTTCTCCTTGACATCGTCGTCCTTGTCCAGAGTTGGCGCGTACAAGCTAATCACGTTGAGGAAGTTTTTCTTGCTTAAATGAAGGCGCAGTGAGGTAACGCGGTCTGAGATGTGAACAGGACATTCCTCCAACTTGTTTGCGATGCTGTTTTTGACCGCGAATCCAACGCCAGATCGTCTGGGCTCCGACGCGGCAGTGCCCTTCCAAAAGAAGGTATATCCACCGCCGTGCTCCACTAGTTCCCCTTCCTCTGCAAGATGTGTTTCGCTGAGGGCAGCTATGTCAACATTATAGCGACGTAGTTCTCGGGCTACTATAGCGGTTTTTCTTTCAGGGCAAAGGTTGGAATCGCGATCCAAAAGAGTCCGAACGTTCCATGCACCATACGTCATTGTTTTGGATTTAATACTATTTTTTGTGTATTTTCGACTACGAGGAAAAGATGCAGTAGCAGCCGTCGTTACTGCTACCCATTGTCCATCGCCATAGGTCTCTTTAGTCTTTTCATAGTCCATTTTTTCCGGAAGCAGTCAAGTGCGCAGTCTATATTATAGTGCACAGGTGGGCGCGCGACCACGGGTGCACTCTCTCTTCCTCCCTCTTCTGAACCCGATGGAACGGAGACCGTTACAACCGGAGAAAAGTTTGGATGCAAATAATCACTAAATTTATTATTTAAATAAGATTAATTATTGAGAAAATTTCAAAATATGCTAACATTTTAAAATACCTACTATCGCAAGGTCAAGATAGTACACAAAAATACTATAATTTCTTTATACGCCTTTGCGGCCTGCTACTGTCATGCGATGCCGTAAAAGGAGCAAATTAAAAAAAAAACACAGATTTTACACTATCAGAGAACATGTTACTTCGCATCGTTACCAAAGATGATGTACCCAAATTAGAAGAATTAGCTGGTATTGGCGTTGTTTTACCAAAGGTATTCATATTTTTATGATTATTTAAGTAAATAATAAATTATTAATTAAATTAAAAAATATATATTTATTATGATTATTTAAGTAAATAATAAATTATTAATTAAATTTAAAAACATATATTTATTGCGGTGGTGAAAATTTCATATATAACTAAATTTAATTCAGAATTTTTGATTAAGAAGTTATATATTTTATACTCATTTATATTGGTGTTCTCCTTAGAACAGGCTCTGCCTAGTTAGGAGCAACAAAAACTATGTTTAAGTGCTAACTTTGTATTTTTTTGTGAACTAATGAAATAAATTTAAATCTATATCAAAATAAATGCATAAACAAGTATAGGTACTATAATTTTTCCTTACGTTTGCCGTCCATAGACAATAATTTTCTGAGAGCCTGATTCCAACACTGTCACCCGCTACAAGATGTCACTAATAAAAAACTGACCCGTGTTCTGTGTAGGCTCATTGAGATATATCAATGTGTAGGCTGTCCTTTATTTAAGCACTATAAGAAACGGCGGCGATGTGGCTACGTATAATGTGATCGCCTCCATGGCACATCTTTAATGCTACATCAATGTATTTCCTATCACAAAGCAAAACTTAACATAAAAATGTATCTGACAAACCTTTTTGATGATACATATTCAAATTTTTAATCAGTTTTTATAGTAAGGAACAGGCGATGATTTCATATAAACAATGACTGGTCCCGATTATTGACGCCGCTGGTTGAAAACCCCGCGCTTGCAGTTGCATCTACTGCAATTTACAGTTGCAACTCGAAAAAAAACACCGAACATGGCAATCACGGTAGGGGTAGGCAACCAACTCACCATCTTTGACGTTTAGTGACGTTTAGATTCAATTCGAGCACAGCAAAACAATACAATACGCCTGCAACGGCATACACCCCGAGAAAGGCCGAAAACCGCGACTTCTACTCCTTCTTTGCAGGCTTGTTGCCTGCCTTATTATATTATCTTTGGTTGCCTGAAACATACGAATGAGGGAAAATGGCAACAGGAAAATGTATTAACAATGAATCATGCCTGGTAATCTTTATACAAAAAACAACCAATAGCAGCTGTCAACTCGAGAATTGAAGATTCAATGTAAACATATTCGTCTATGCTCTATCACTCTATGTTCTATAGCTCTCCTTCGACCGGCGCGGGCGTACCCATTGTATTATAAATACTAGACCTCATAACCAGCCTGAGAATGCGTCAGCCGAACAGAAAGAGACAGCAGCATATAGTACTCCCTCCATCCTTGTCTAGTCGCGCATGCACGGGTCATTTGTGGCACGGCGCATGGACGCATCATTGTCTTGAAAAAGGCTATTAAATATTTTTGGAGGCTGTGATATTTCAAATCAAAAAATATATCTTATAAAATTATATTATTATGTTCGTCCCTTGGATGCGTATGGTGAAAAGCCTGGATACCCATTGCCTTACGTTGACGAATAAAATTTAAACCGAGCTGTCATTCTCGAATCTGTCAACTTCTATTCGATGATAATGACATCGACCTATGCCGTAGATTTCCGTCTGACTAGTTCGTGACTAGCCCCTAACATTGATTATACAGTGTTATATTATCTTTGAAAAGTGCAAAGATACCTAATATAATAATGATAATATAAAAGATAGAGTGTAATGTGAGTGTAATAATAAGTCTGAGCATTGAACGCCTACTTGCATTACATTGCGAAAAAAATGCTTAGGTACATTCAAATTATTTCAAATCAGACTAAAAAGAAATAGGTAGGTTCCTACTATAGAAATGCTTTGTTCAATTTTCTTTAAGGCATTTTCTTCGAGCGTGTATAATTTTATAACATTTCACAATACGATCACTGATCATGTAACTAAATATGACATTTCACAATGACTCGATAACGATGCACAATATTTTAAATTAACAAACAACACCCAAACATGCCCTAACTAAAACATACAATAGGGCGCATTTATTTCATATGTCGGTAATATTATTTAAAACATTTAGAACGCAATTATTTGCCGAATAAAACCCCAGAGAAACCAAATAATTTAACCAATAATAACAATAACGTTCAATTATTAGTGCCATCTATCGCATTTTTATATAGGCTGATTAAATCAAATAAATAATACAGATTATTATAGAATGCCATTTATTAGTTTATCTGAACTTTAGATTACGTCATTATTACAAATTTAAACCTGTATACAAATTAAAAATTAACATATTTATGTAAATAATATTAAAATAATGAGCTAAGATTTTAAAATTCGTTTATTATATTATTTTATTACGAGATAGGATATCGTATAGGCGTGTTTAGAGTATCATCTAAAGTGTGCCACCATAGATATCATAGTATACCAACCAGTAGCTTTAGTCTCGAGCTACAGGGCATTGCCGGAAGTGGGTGCGAGGAATGTGGCCAGAGGGGTACGTCCCGACGAACACCTTTGGTAAGCTTTACTCGCAGGTAAAGGCTGGTGACATTTTCAAGCGTTTGGATATCTGCGTGGGCCGAGTAGCGAGACATCTGACGACCATATCCAACCCTTACGACTCAAGTTGTATTCTCTTTGATTTCAGTTTAGTTCTAAGAGAATCTACTGTCTGGTATACTGTGTTGCTATATCACGAACGCCGCCATAGTGAATATGAGAAGATTAATTAATGTTTGGAACTATGAGTACCACTACCCGCGGCGTTTCTATGCTATATTGTAATCAATGGTGATAGCAATATCAATATAAGTTTTGGGTTTTTTATCTCTATCATTGATATGCCTATAATGAATGATCTATAATCTCTATCCAAACCAAGCAAATTTTAATATTTTTTTTTAGTAAAAATAAATTATTCTTTTTAAAAGCATAAAGAACTCTGAGCATGATGCTCTATTTAGTGGTAAGTAAAATATCGCTAATGATGTTTATAAACGATATTTTACCTACTACTAGATGGTGCAGCACGCCCGCTTCTCAAACTTTTCTTCAATAAATACAATTTACAAATTTGCAAAAAAAAAATGTGTTTGTTTCTCCCATTTTTTAATAAATAAATACAAACGGAGCTGCCATGGAATTCACCGACCGGAGTCGGGCCCATCATAATACTATTTTTTTACACTTCTGGGGGGTGAGCAGTGGATTCCGGACTTACGAACCGGCTGTGGTAGGTTTAGGACAGCTGTCTTGCCACATGTGAGCGTTCACCTTGCCACCCAAAATTTTGTTTGGACCTGAAGAGAGTCGAGGGGTCAGCTGGTTTGGCTAAGGACAGCCAGGATTTTAAACTAGAAAAGTTGCTTACTTCGTCGTACTGACTCACCCACTACAAACAAGGATATCATAAATTAAAAACTCATTCTGTATAGTGTATTATGGCCGCTCCACACAATCGCCAGTGATGGCCGCATCGCCTGTCACTCTCGTTCTTTCCCATACATTTTTCTGATGTCATAGTTTTGCCGACTCGCTTCCACCTTAGCAAGATTGGCCATCATTATACTATGAAGGCCCCTCGCCATTGTGAAGAGGGGCCTTTATGGTCAATCTATGTTAAACTGTTTAACCAATGACTTAAAATTTGAAACACACTCCTGAAGGAGTCAAGTCATAGACACAGTACACCATTAGGCACGGTATATTATAGACAGTAGCATCTCTTAGAATCAAATTGAAATCGAAGCGATCAAGAGCTCTCGCATACTTTGACACAAACGTTTGACAAATTTGCCAACCTTCACAAGCATGAAACGCTATCTAAAGGCGTTCTTTCAAGACATACCCCTATGCTCACTTCCCTCGTACCCTATCCCCGCAACGCCCTGTCACTCGAGAGTGCGTCTACTGTTCTCTCGTTATGTGTAATTCATAAAAAGTACCTAATTGTATTTAGTACCTAATAGGTGTATGTTGTAGTCGACACCTACTGCCGTATTTATCTATATCATGCATTGTATCTAGGTGCTTTGTATAATTTTGTCTATCTAGTTAAAATGTAAACTAAGTATTAGTTGTCACAATAAAGATGTGTATTATCAGTAGCATGCGAGTGAATGCATTAGCGGAATAGAAAGAGCTAGCTGCATGACACTATCCTCGTCTAGTTGCGCATTTATCCATAGCATAGCACTTATGGCATCGAAGCGTCGCCATAGGATATATTTACATGTAGAACATGCGTATGCGACTAAACAAGATAGAGGGAGTACCATATTATTATGCAGCAATCTCTTTCTAATCCACAATCGCATTTTCAGGCTAGAATTGGATAGTGAGTGCCATATGCAGCTAACTCTTTCTATTCCGCAATCGCATTCTCAAGCTGGTCGCGCGCAATATTTTAGTACCCTATGGTATTATCATAGCATTTTCATTTTACTGGATATTTGTATGTAAAAACAAATTATTGAAATGATTTCAAGTTTATTGCAACTTCAGAATTCATATAATATCCTGCCTGACGTATCTCAGTATGGTCGCTTGAAAAAGAAAAATAACAAATATATTCCTTTCGTTAAATTTCCTTTATTTATGACAGTAATTTATAAAATTCATTAAAATTGCAATGTTGATATAATGTCTTCTAAGCGGTTGCCGTTGATGGGTGATTCCAGAACGATCTTGAACCTGTAATAGAAAAAAAAAATTAGTACAAACTCATTACGACACTTCGAACAAGCGATTTTTTTTTAAGTCAGGACAGATAAAAGTTGTTCCTCAAATTTTCACTTCAGAACAGGTCTGTGAATTTTTTCATCGTTGTCAAATGTATTTCTTAACTTTTTTCATTATTAGTATTATTACCACTAAGGGAGGGGTTTAGACAGGGGCGATGTAGCGCGGGCGTCGACGGGATGCATTTTCGGGGCGCCCCCATGGTAAGGTAGGAGTCAGTGCAGAAAGAAGGGACATGGCGCAGGCGTCTTTTTGGCGCCTCGAACGGACCTCGAACAAAATTGCACGACGATATGGAATTCAACATTGACTTTTGTGAGTTAGTCGAGAAATATCTATAATGACTTCATCGCATTTATATGACTTAAAATCTATAGAGATAGCGGTTAATGGATTAGAATGCATCCTCTTCTCAGTTTTGCAATGCCTGAGCGACTGAATACCTCTTCCGTATACTTCCGGTAACGCCGCATCCGCGCCTTGTCGCCTGTCTGAACCCCCCTAAGAGAGCATGCCGCGGGTTAGCGTTACGTGCAGGTAAAGGCTGGCGACGAACGTTTGGGGCCGAGTAGCGGACGTCTAGCGGCCATATCCAAGCCCTTACGACTCGCGATGTATTCGCTTCGATTTCAATTTTGTTCTAAGAGAAGCTACTGTCTGGTATACTTTTTTTTTTTTTTTTTTTTTTTTTTTTTTATTTGTTACAACTTGGTATAGAGTTAACAGTGAGATCGTACAGATATGATTTGTAATTATTTATATAAGTAATAAGAAAATGAATACATCCCATACGATCATTCTAGACGAATGCCCAACTAGACCGAACAGCCTGTATCTGGGCATACGAAATATATAGCCTTTGTTTTTGGAGTAGTAGTGACGTTTGAGTAGTACTGACTAATAGACTACTTTCAATACTAACACTAAGATAATGAATAAAGAAATAAAATATAAGAAAATAACTGAAAAAAAGAAAATTAAGAAATAAAATGGCATAAAATAGTAAACATATTAATACCAACATATATAATAAAGGGTTAGTAACATACATATATACACATATACACATACAAACATATATACATACATATATAATAATACACACACACACACACATATTTTAAATTATTGTATGAAGCAATTCATTTTCAGTCTTTGTACGACCTACTTCGTAAAGGAGCCATTTTTTTACTTTTATCTTGAATTGGTGTATATTTTGAACATTTTTTACTGACTCTTCTAAAGTATTAAAAAATTTTGGGGCGATGAAATACAACTGTCTTTGGGCAAAGGTTGTATGTACATGAGGAATTACATAGTTCGTCCCTTCAGCCATTCTAGTTGGTCTTTGCTGCTGGCTTCGGGAACGTTTCTCTAAGGTCTTGTAGAAATGTATTAGGCATTGTTTCACGAACAACTGACGAATATCCAAAACACTTGCTTCGCTGAACAGCAGGTCAGAGTCATGGCGGGGATGTTTTCTGTAAGTAACCCTCAATAATAATTTCTGGGCTTTAACCAGTGGTTCAAGTACTTGTTTCGTACAGGCCCCCCATGCAATGATACCGTGCATCCATAAGCTTTGGCAAAGCGCCGTGTACACAATTTTTAACGTCGGTTTTGCCAGAATATTACGTAGCTCACGAAAGACGTATACTAACTTTCGAGTGCGTGATGTAAGTTCATTTAGTTGGTTCTTCCAGGTTAACTTAGAATCAATGGTCAAACCAAGATACCTAATCTCGCCTACTTTATGAACGATCGGGCAGGCGCAGTTGGGTGGCTTAGGGCAGTTGATAGAGTGAACCTTTAGTTGGAATTCGCTTGTTGTAACGTCTGATCGCAATCCAAATGAGACCATTTTAGTCTTTGAAGCATTCAGCGTCAGCACGTGTCTATCTAGCCAACCTTTCACAATGTCTAGATTCATCTGCGATTTTTCGAAAGCTTCTTTCCATGAATTGGCTACCGTCAGCAGGACAGTGTCATCTGCAAAAGAGACGATCCGTGTGTTGTCCCCGAGTGGCAGGTCACATATCTCGTGCAGGTCACATATCTCGTGCACATACTGTGGTATGAGTATTCAATAATGAATAATGGTTCCAGATCTTGGTTAGTACATTCCATGTTAGTGTTCTATCTCGCTCCCACAATCTATTAACCTGTGATGAGAATGCTACATAATGAATACTTACAATGAAATTCTCATGCAGCCAGTCAGATATATTCTCATTCATGTAATGACCGGAACAGAAACTGTTAACAAAGTAATAAAAATTGCAAATTATAGTTAAATATTTAATTTTTGAAGCACTTCTATAGCCTTTGGATATCGATCAGGACAGATAATACTAGGTGTTTCCTCAATTTAGAGCTCAGAACAGGTCTGTGATTTTTGTCATCATTTCCAATACATTTATATACATCAATTTCTATAAAACATTTTACTATAAACTTGATATGCTTTGGCTTTCATAAACGAGTTGGTTGTACCGCAAAGCACTACTCTACAGTCCTCGTAAAGCAGTCCAAACTCCGAGTACACCGTTGCAATCTTGACAATAGGGTTGGATCAGCAGCACTCCTTATACTTGCCACAGTATCGTCGAGAAATTGCCGAGAGTTTGCTTCTTGATTTCCTTGAGTGTCGCTCTGCTCTGTCCTTGACCGGATAAAACGCAGGTTTGGTGAAGTGTCCTATAATCTTCCCTTGACCCACGCAATCTGATCAACGCGCACACCGAGCCGCTCTTCGTTAAACACTAAATTCAAAAATATATCCTAGCTACATCCTGCCCGTTGACTTAATTTGGGATAACGCCTTCACAATCTTCTCATATCGTACGTTAAATTAATTTACTTATTTTATTTTCATGTTGCTGAGGGCATATCTTAAATATATATACAATACACTGTTTGCTAAATGGACGTAAGGTCTCTTCTACTTATCATTATACTATACTTAATTAATCTGACAATTTGTTACATACTATAAACGTTGTTTATTATCTAAAACACATGTCCTCATTTCCACCTTTCATGTAATTCGACACTCCCTCGATTGCCAGAGATGACCTTCCTTCTACGAATTGGGACATTTAACATTCCTCGTATTAGATATTTTGCGGCACATTGGTGTCTCTCAAGAATCCAGGAATAGGAACAAACAATACATCCAGAACAAGCTCGCTAGTGGCTGATACCTTCACTATAGGATGGGATAGGTAGTGAGATGTTTTCTGTATCATCGGAGACGTCAAGTGGTAAAATAAACATTGCATGCGACTAGTTTGTTATCCTAAACCTATCATACATACTGGTTCCAGAAACTGCCCATTCGCCCCTCAGTAATGGTTCCAGATATCGGTTATTACATTCCATGTTAGTGTTCTTTCTCGCTCTCAAATCTATTTTATTAACCTGTGATGAGAATGGTATACAATGTTAACACTTACAATTAAACTCCAATGCAGCAACTTGTACATCGGGTATATTCTCATTCGTGTGATGACCGGAACAGAAACTGTAAGTTTAAGTGATAAAAAATGCAAATTAAAGTTAAATATTTATTTTTTGAAGCTCTTCTAGCCCCTGGATATCGATCGGGACAGATAATATCGGGTTTTTCCTCAAATTAGAGCTCAGAACAGGTCTGTGAATTTTTTCATCATTTCCAATACATTTCACTATTGCAA
Organism: Micropterix aruncella; assembly: GCA_944548615.1. Taxonomy (NCBI): domain Eukaryota; kingdom Metazoa; phylum Arthropoda; class Insecta; order Lepidoptera; family Micropterigidae; genus Micropterix; species Micropterix aruncella. Next base: position 10,729,860 of record OX155966.1, read on the forward strand.
ATTTTGCAAGCTGCAGAAACAGCATTGTCAAGATGGAAGGAAGAACACCCGAGTATCATGTGATATACTATATCGCCAATATCAGGCAGAGATAATAGAGCATGGGTGCATGGATAACAAAAACGTTGGAAATGAGATCACACACTCTTATACGACACATTTTACTTTTAGAATATATATTCCGACATATTTGATATATCGCTGTGGCGATTTGACATTTATGCAGCACCGGGCACAGCTGCTTGGAATGTTTCTATGCAACCGTACACGAATGTTGGCTGTAAGAGATTGTAATTTTAGCAATAAGTCCGCCTTTCTGTTATTAAAATGTGCAATAAAGAACTTCTATCTATCTAACCAGTCTAAAAAGTCGTATGTACCTACCTACTTTTAGGACATTTCAGTTAAAATTTGTTGAAAAGTAAACGACGAAGTGTCTTATGAATCCAGGAATCGGAACAAACTGTCATACAGCACAAGCTCGCTAGTGGCAGATACCTTCATTATAGGAAAGTATAGGTAGTGGAATATTTTCATTATCACCGAAGAGCTTAAGTGGCACTATGAACATCGCCTGCGGCTAGTTAGTTATCCTCAACCAAACCTATCACACTGGATCCAGAAACTGCCCATTCGCCCCCTCAGCCGTCGATATATAAGGGCCTAGATAGGCCTTTCGCGTACGAAAATGACCACTTCAATACCAATACGATCAGCCAGTACTTCCCGGTGAGCGATCCCACAACGAATATTGCCATGCTATTCTCTCACATACTGTTAAATGTATTGCCCTCTCTGTCACATTATTTTACACGCAACGGAAATGGCCCAACTCATTTGTATCTGATCGCACATCTAGGCCTTATATACTGATGCCCTCAGTATGAGTATTCAATAATGGTTCCAGATCTCGGTTAGTACATTCTACGTTAGTGTGCTTTCTCGCTCTCACATTTATTTTATTAACCTGTGATGATACTAAATAATGAATACACTTACAAATAAATTCCAATGCAGCCACTTAGGTCAGGTTCATTCTCATTCTTATGACGGCCGGAACAGAAACTGTTAACAAAGTAATAAAAATTGCAAATTATAGTTAAATATTTAATTTTTGAAGCACTTCTATAGCCTTTGGATATCGATCAGGACAGATAATACTAGGTGTTTCCTCAATTTAGAGCTCAGAACAGGTCTGTGATTTTTGTCATCATTTACAATATCACTATAAGCTAGATATCCTTTGGCTTTGATAAACAACGAAGTGTCTCATGAATCCAGGAATCCGAACAAACTGTACATATAACCACAAGCTGGCTAGTAACACTTTCACTACAGGAAGGGATAGGTGATGGGATGTTTTCTGTATCACCGAAGACCTCAAGTAATAATATGAACATCGCATGCAGCTATTTACTTATCCTAAACCTATCACACTGAATCCAGAAACTGCCATTCACTTCTCAATATGAGTATTCAAAAATGGTTCCTGATCTCGGCTAGTACGAGGGTTATTTAAAAAGTTTTCAGCCTCATTGACATAAGGTAACTGTAGAAAATAAAACTTCGCCGTTCGATAGATGGCCTTGATGACATATGTAAACTAAAAATTTCGAGTCATTCTGATCACTATTTTGTCTATGGCCACTCTTCCAAAGTTGTCAGCTGACATTGTCTAGCAATGCAGAAAATTGAGTATCGCGCAGTGACAAAATTCCTTCATTAGAAGGGGAAAAAGACTAAGGAAATAAAAGATGAGTTAGAATTTGTTTACAGTGAAGCCTGCCCTTCATCTACAACGGTCAAATATTGGGTGGCCGAGCACATACGTGGTCCTATGAGCATTTTAGACAAGGAACGTTCCGGGCGCCTGAAAACTGCTACAACTGACGAAATGGTTGATTTAGTGCAGTGATTCCCAAAGTGGTCTATATGGACCCCCAGGGGTCGATTTCGATTCGCAGGGGGCCATGTCAGCGAAAAAAAAAATCAGGGTGCGTCGAGATGTAAATGGGGGTCACCATAAGCATTCAGGCAATCCGTTAATGTCGTATCACATCTTAAACAGATTTTGTATACAGCATAGTATTTTAAAATTATAATAATAGCAATAAACAAACGTGCGCGTCATAAGTATCACGGAATGAAATCAACACTCAACTCAAATTTCATCACTAGTCGATTGAAGAGGCCAGCGCACATGACTAACGAGGGAAGGTGCGAATGAGATATGTGAAAATATTGCACTTCAATGGGTATCCGTGCGAATGAGTAGGATAAACGCGCCACATGAATGAGCAAGCGAGATAGTGCTACATGTGCACTTATGTGCGGCTTTCCCAAATGCTTCGTACTTCAAGGTCGTGGACGCTTAGGAATGAACAAATAAAAATTGTACACATTTTTCATTTTTTACAACTGTCCACATTACCAAAAACCCTATGTAGGCGATCAGTACTGTTCCAGGTGTTAAAAAACTTTTAATGTTAGTAAGTTAAGGAAAATTCAGGTAGGGGGTCTACGGAAAACATCCAAGGGGTCTATGGGTCAAGAAAGTATGGGTACCTCTGATTTAGTGCATCAAACTGTGATCTGTTTACTGTTAACGATATTGCGGAGGCTTGTGGAATATCAACTGAACGGGTGCACAAGATTTTACATTAAGATTTGGATTTTACATTAAGATGGGTACGTAGGCTGTGGCAATCACCACTACACTATAACAATGCTTTCTAGTCAGTATAATATTCTCTATAAAAGTTCATATGTATATTAACATTATAAATACATTGTGATGTATATTATATATATATATATATTTATATTAACTATATTTTTACATTTTATTATTACCGTATCGTATTATTTATATTAATTTATTGTTTGTGCACGTGTATGTATGTATATATGTATATACGTTATATATCATCATATATTATACATCTACATAACTCATAATATGGCTTATCTTACTTACTTACTTAGCTTACCCTATCCCTTTCCCCTTACTTGAACCTGCATTTGTATCATTGCTCATTGCGCTGTAACAATAGATTTAATTTAATTGTGAAAACTTTTAATTGGCCTTAGATGTATATATTATGTGTTAGTATTAAGTATAAAACGCTGTAAGTTTTCTGAAAAATAAAAATAAAATAAAATAAAAATGAGAATATTATCCGCGCGCTGGGTGCCGCGCTTGTTGACGATCGACCAAAAGCGCATACGGACGGACAAGTACCGCCAGTTTGAATTGCTTCTGCACCCACCCTATTCGCCAGATCTAGCGCCCCCAGTGACTTTTTCCTGTTTCCTAATTTAAAAAATATATCTGAGGAAAAAATATCCTGAGTCAAAAAATATATCTGAGTCAAAAAATTATGTAAACCAGTATTTTTCAGGTTTAGACAATCAATGTTTTTCTGACGGTTTAACCCTTCAGGTCTCGGCCCCTCAGCCGATTAACAAGTTGCTGTCCCAAAAAAAAATAGTAAAAATTTGTAAAAAAATTGAATTACGAGTCTCACCAAAACATTAATTACTGCCAAACCACTGTACCCATAATTAAAATGAAACATATTAACATAATAAAACATAATAAAATCAAACAATTTAAATTAAAATTAAAACGGGGCCGTCACGCTGAATCGTTTTGTGGCCGATATCGGCCAATCGGGGCTTGAGGGGTTAAAAGGATGGGAAAAACTTTGGACCAAATCTATCGAGTTGCAGGGAGACATCAAAAATAAATTTTGTTTCCTTTTAAATGTGTTCCTTGCACATGCCATATCATTGTTCATTCTCGCTCTCACATCTAATTTATTAAACTTGTGATGAGAATGCTAAATAATGAATAAACTTACAATTAAATTCCAATGCAGCCACTTGAAGGTCAGGTTTATTCCCATTGTTGCGATAACCAAACAGAACCTGTTAACAAAAAGATAAAAATCGCAAATTATACTTAAATATTTAATTTTTGAAGCTCTTCTAGCCCTTGGATATCGATCAGGACAGATAATATCGGGTTTTTCCTCAAATTAGAGCTCAGAACAGGTCTGTGAATTTTTTCATCATTTCCACAAGTTCTACAATACATATGAAACGATTAAAACTATAGTTACCTTTAGTTGGATGCACCGCATCCGTCAATTTCAAGGATTTCCGTGTAATTTTTCCAAAAACTGAAAATAAAGAAAATGTGTTTTATAATTTTCGGAAGAATTCATAATTTTAGTGATCTGAAATCTGTAGTTTCAGTCCTGTTGAGCTTGAACTTTATGCTATCATAGATATCAAGAAAGTAGAGTTGTTTTATCATCATTAAGTTGATCGGAGATAAAATTGTGCGTTCTGAAATATACTAACCTTCTATTTTTTTGTATTACATCCATGAATCTGACGAACGTAGACTACCTGAAATAAAAATAAACCACTGCTATATAAAACTTTTTCAAAATTGTACAGAGAAGATAGGATGTTCAATGTATCAGTCCTGTTGAGCTTGTAATTTGCATTCATGGTTACTCATGTAAATATTGAAAGGTTTTCATCATATAAACGTATAGAATGTGCACACCAAAAAGGTAGTTATTTTTCAAAAATGTAAATCCGATGCCTGTTATTTTTACGCATGCGTAATTGATGCATTAATTGATGCGTCTGCACAATGTTCAGGTCATATCGATGGTCCCTACACATACTCTGCTATCTTGCATTTTTAGGTATTCTGAATTTTTAGTACCCATTGTCCAGATACACTGCACTATTTATTACACTGCTAAAAACATAAATTAAATTCTGACAAATATGATTCCATTCCGGCTAGTTGAAACCCATTCCAGAGTCCATTCCATTAGCAAAGCAGGTTCTATTCGACAAATATCGCACTGATTAGCAATGCCATTTCGTCGTTACTAGACCCGGATGCTCCCGGAGTGATCAATCACTGGCTCTTCCAAAACTTAGCTGTGAGCAGGTCATTTTGGGCGAAGTCAACTGAATTACTTTCCCCTTTCCCGGCAAAAGGGAGTCTTGTGATTTTTTTTTTCGAGATGAAGACGAATAGGTATATACATGTTGCATGTCACGAATATATACATTTGCATTGTTTGTTCATCGTAGCTGCATTCGATTTTTACACCCGATATTTGAACATACTATACAGACCTCAAAGATTTAGCTATATATTTTGGGTCGGTTTGATGATCGTTTTTATATGGTATTTATTCAGCATCTTACTCATCCGTCATGCCTTTGACTTGTAGCAAGAATGGTCATGATCTGCTCGGTTTTTTAGTTTCGTCTGTATTGGATCGTGTGCGTGTCTTGTGAAAATTTCCATAACCATTTTTTCTAAGGACATCATTGAGATGTTCCATCTCCTGCGGAAAATGCTTAGAATCGCATAGATCGCGTGCTCGACTCACGAGCGACGTTTGCAATGATGTAGGTCGTAGATGGTAGGGATGATGGTGAGTTGATATGCAAATATCTGTCCGTATGAACCGTATGTGTGGGCTTCTGACATAGGTACTGTATGTCTGACAGTATTGTCATTTCGACATCCAAAAAAGCCAGAGCCATCCCTTTCTACTTAATAGGTGAATCAAATTTTCGGGTGTTTAGAATTTAGATGACCCAGGAAGTCTTTTACCGTTTGTATATTGCCTATCAGGATCGATATATTCGTTAGATATGCCCTCAGACACAAATAAGTCTGCTCCATACCCTTTGCTTATAAATCATGTGACAGAGAGAGCAATAAATTAAACAGTATGCGAGAGAATAGAACGCCAGCTCTCACCCGGAAACGGTCAGCTGCGATCAAACTACTACTGGCCGGCTTTCAATAATGGTTTTGGTCATTTTCGAGCGCGAAAGGCCCATCTAGGGGATCTTATATCAATGATCAGGATGCAGATCATGTCGTCCACATAGCAAAGCCAGAGAAACATCACCTGCTCCAAACTTCACATAGTAAATTCGTTACATCTTATTAATAATGTTATTACAATAACCATAGCAAGTTTTGTAACTAGAGATATATTTTTTTTAAAAAAAAGCATTTTTTTCTGTGAATAACAACGCTTCTCCTGAACAAATGCAGTTTTACACATAGCAGAGTATACATAGCAGGGACCGTCGATATATTCCTTAAAATCCTGAAGCGCTTGATTATTTAAGAATTTTAAAAAATACACACCTTGTAAATGCAGGCATCAGATCAGACGGACTGAAAAGCAAAATACATCAGTTTAGAATGTTAAATGCATTGAAAATTATTTAAAAAAAAAAAAAACTTACGACATAACGTGGGCTCATGCTACCGAGATAAATGCTACTATGCACGACCAAGACAGTTAGAAGAAGAATAACATAAAGTAACGAAAATATTTATTAAAAAAATGAATTAATTCTAACCATATCATGGTCGGAGAGATAAAATATTACACAATGACATAATTATACTGTGCTGGTATACTGTGCTGCTATATCACGAACGCCGCCATAGTGAATATGAGAAGATTAATGAATGTTTGGAACTATGAGTACCACTACCCGCTGCGTTTCTATGCTATATTGTAATCAATGGTGATAGCAATATCAATATAAGTTTTGGGTTTTTTATCTCTATCATTGATATGCCTATAATGAATGATCTATAATCTCTATCATTGATTATACACCGAATGGGTGAATCAGTACGACAAACCAAGCAAATTTTAATATTTTTTTTTAGTAAAAATAAATTATTCTTTTTAAAAGCATAAAGAACTATGAGCACGATGCTCTATTTAGTGGTAAGTAAAATATCGCTAATGATGTTTATAAACGATATTTTACCTACTACTAGATGGTGCAGAACGCCCGCTTCTCAAACTTCTCTTCAATAAATACAATTTACAAATTTGCAAAAAAAAATGTGTTTGTTTCTCCCATTTTTTAAAATAAAGTTGCGCACTTCGTCCTACTGACTCACCCACTACAAACAAGGATATCATAAATTAAAAACTCATTCTGTATACCTAGTGTATTATGGCCGCTCCACACAATCGCCAGTGATGGCCGCATCGCCTGTCACTCTCGTTCTTTCCCATACATTTTTCTGATGTCATAGTTTTGCCGACTCGCTTCCACCTTAGCAAGATTGGCCATCATTATACTATGAAGGCCCCTCGCCATTGTGAAGAGGGGCCTTTATGGTCAATCTATATTAAACTGTTTAAAAAATGACTTAAAATTTGAAACACACTCCTTAAGGAGTCAAGTCATAGACACAGTTCACCATTAGGCACGGTATATAGACAGTAGCATCTCTTAGAATCAAATTGAAATCGAAGCGATCAAGAGCTCTCGCATACTGCCCCTATGAAGATGTTCACAAACGTTTGACAAATTTGCCAACCTTCACAAGCATGAAACGCTATCTAAAGGCGTTCGTCAAGACATACCCCTATGCTCACTTCCCTCGTACCCTATCCCCGCAACGCCCTGTCACTCGAGAGTGCGTCTACTGTTCTCTCGTTATGTGTAATTCATAAAAAGTACCTAATTGTATTTAGTACCTAATCGGTGTATGTTGTAGTCGACACCTACTGCCGTATTTATCTATATCATGCATTGTATCTAGGTGCTTTGTATAATTTTGTCTATGTAGTTAAAATGTAAACTAAGTATTAGTTGTCACAATAAAGATGTGTATTATCAGTAGCATGTGAGTGAATGCATTAGCGGAATAGAAAGAGCTAGCTGCATGACACTATCCTCATCTAGTTGCGCATTTATCCATAGCATAGCACTTATGGCATCGAAGCGTCGCCATAGGATATATTTACATGTATAACATGCGTATGCGACTAAACAAGATAGAGGGAGTACCATATGCAGCAATCTCTTTCTAATCCACAATCGCATTTTCAGGCTAGAATTGGATAGTGAGTGCCATATGCAGCTATCTCTTTCTATTCCGCAATCGCATTCTCAACTCAAGCTGGTCGCACGCAATATTTTAGTACCCTATGGTATTATCATAGCATTTTCATTTTACTGGATATTTATATGTAAAAACAAATTATTGTAATGATTTCAAGTTTATTGCAACTTCAGAATTCATGTAATATCCTGCCTGACGTATCTCAGTATGGTCGCTTGAAAAAGAAAAATAACAAATATATTCCTTTCATTAAATTTCCTTTATTTATGACTAATTTATAAAATTCATTAAAATTGCAATGTTGATATAATGTCTTCTATGCGGTTGCCGTTGATGGGGGATTCCAGAACGATCTTGAACCTGTAATAGGGAAAAAAAATATAGTACAAACTCATTACGACACTTCGAACAAGCAATTTTTTTTAAAGTCAGGACAGATAAAAGTTGTTCCTCAAATTTTCACTTCAGAACAGGTCTGTGAATTTTTTCATCATTGTCAAATGTATTTCGTAACTTTTTTCATTATTAGTATTATTACCACTAAGGGAGGGGTTTTTAGACAGGGGCGATGTAGCGCGGGCGTCAACGGGATGCATTTTCGGGGCACCCCCATGGTAAGGTAGGAGTCAGTGCAGAAAGAAGGGACATAGCGCAGGCGTCTTTTTGGCGCCTCGAACGGACCTCGAACAAAATTGCACGATATGGAATTCAACATTGATTTTTGTGAGTTAGTCGAGAAATATCTATAATGACTTCTATATGACTTAAAATCTATAGAGATAGCGGTTAATGGATTAGAATGCATCCTCTTCTCAGTTTTGCAATGCCTGAGCGACTGAATACCTCTTCCGTATACTTCCGGTAACGCCGCATCCGCGCCTTGTCGCCTGTCTGAACCCCCCTAAGAGAGCATGCCGCGGGTTAGCGTTACGTGCAGGTAAAGGCTGGCGACTTTCGAACGTTTGGGGCCGAGTAGCGGACGTCTAGCGGCCATATCCAAGCCCTTACGACTCGCGATGTATTCGCTTCGATTTCAATTTTGTTCTAAGAGAAGCTACTGTCTGGTATACTGTGGTATGAGTATTCAATAATGAATAATGGTTCCAGATCTTGGTTAGTACATTCCATGTTAGTGTTCTATCTCGCTCCCACAATCTATTAACCTGTGATGAGAATGCTACATAATGAATACTTACAATGAAATTCTCATGCAGCCAGTCAGATATATTCTCATTCATGTAATGACCGGAACAGAAACCGTTAACAAACAAAGTAATAAAAATTGCAAATTATAGTTAAATATTTAATTTTTGAAGCACTTCTATAGCCTTTGGATATCGATCAGGACAGATAATACTAGGTGTTTCCTCAATTTAGAGCTCAGAACAGGTCTGTGATTTTTGTCATCATTTCCAATACATTTATATACATCAATTTCTATAAAACATTTTACTATAAACTTGATATGCTTTGGCTTTCATAAACGAGTTGGTTGTACCGCAAAGCACTACTCTACAGTCCTCGTAAAGCAGTCCAAACTCCGAGTATACCGTTGCAATCTTGACAATAGGGTTGGATCAGCAGCACTCCTTATACTTGCCACAGTATCGTCGAGAAATTGCCGAGAGTTTGCTTCTTGATTTCCTTGAGTGTCGCTCTGCTCTGTCCTTGACCGGATAAAACGCAGGTTTGGTGAAGTGTCCTATAATCTTCCCTTGACCCACGCAATCTGATCAACGCGCACACCGAGCCGCTCTTCGTTAAACACTAAATTCAAAAATATATCCTAGCTACATCCTGCCCGTTGACCTAATTAGGGATAACGCCTTCACAATCTTCTCATAACGTACGTTAAACTAATTTACTCATTTTATTTTCCTGTTCCTGAGGGCATATCTTAAATATATACATATACAATACACTGTTTGCTAAATGGACGTAAGGTCTCTTCTACTTATCATTATACTATACTTAATTAATCTGACAATTTGTTACATACTATGAACGTTGTTTATTATCTAAAACACATGTCCTCATTTCGACCTTTCATGTAATTCGACACTCCCTCCCTTGCCAGAGATGACCTTCCTTCTACGAATTGGGACATTTAACATTCCTCGCCCCCTGTATTAGATATTTTGCGGCACATTGGTGTCTCTCAAGAATCCAGGAATAGGAACAAACAATACATCCAGAACAAGCTCACTAGTGGCTGATACCTTCACTATAGGATGGGATAGGTAGTGAGATGTTTTCTTTATCATCATGCGACTAGTTTGTTATCCTAAACCTATCATACATACTGGTTCCAGAAACTGCCCATTCGCCCCTCAGTAATGGTTCCAGATATCGGTTATTACATTCCATGTTAGTGTTCTTTCTCGCTCTCAAATCTATTTTATTAACCTGTGATGAGAATGGTATACAATGTTAACACTTACAATTAAACTCCAATGCAGCAACTTGTACATCGGGTATATTCTCATTCGTGTGATGACCGGAACAGAAACTGTAAGTTTAAGTGATAAAAAATGCAAATTAAAGTTAAATATTTATTTTTTGAAGCTCTTCTAGCCCCTGGATATCGATCGGGACAGATAATATCGGGTTTTTCCTCAAATTAGAGCTCAGACTACAGGTCTGTGAATTTTTTCATCATTTCCAATACATTTCACTATTGCAAATTTTGCAAGCTGTGGAAACAGCATTGTCAAGATGGAAGGAAGAACACCCGAGTATCATGTGATATACTATATCGCCAATATCAGGCAGAGATAATAGAGCATGGGTGCATGGATAACAAAAACAACGTTGGAAATGAGATCACACACTCTTATATGACACATTTTATTTTTAGCAAATATATTCCGACATATTTGATATATCGCTGTGGCGATTTGACATTTATGCAGCACCGGGCACAGCTGCTTGGAATGTTTCTATGCAACCGTACACGAATGTTGGCTGTAAGAGATTGTAATTTTAGCAATAAGTCCGCCTTTCTGTTATTAAAATGTGCAATAAAGAACTTCTATCTATCTAACCAGTCTAAAAACTCGTATGTACCTACCTACTTTTAGGACATTTCAGTTAAAATTTGTAGAAAAGTAAACGACGAAGTGTCTTATGAATCCAGGAATCGGAACAAACTGTCATACAGCACAAGCTCGCTAGTGGCAGATACCTTCATTATAGGAAGGTATAGGTAGTGGAATATTTTCATTATCACCGAAGAGATTAAGTGGCACTATGAACATCGCCTGCGGCTAGTTAGTTATCCTCAACCAAACCTATCACACTGGATCCAGAAACTGCCCATTCGCCCCCTCAGCCGTCGATATATAAGGGCCTAGATAGGCCTTTCGCGTACGAAAATGACCACTTCATTACCAATACGATCCGCCGGTACTTCCCGGTGTGAGCGATCCCACAACGAATATTGCCATGCTATTCTCTCACATACTGTTAAATGTATTGCCCTCTCTCTGATTATTTGACACGCAACGGAAATGGCCCAACTCATTTGTATCTGATGGCACATCTAGGCCTTATATACTGATGCCCTCAGTATGAGTATTCAATAATGGTTCCAGATCTCGGTTAGTACATTCTAGTTAGTGTGCTTTCTCGCTCTCACATTTATTTTATTAACCTGTGATGATACTAAATAATGAAGACACTTACAAATAAATTCCAATGCAGCCACTTAGGTCAGGTTCATTCTCATTCTTATGACGGCCGGAACAGAAACTGTTAACAAAGTAATAAAAATTGCAAATTATAGTTAAATATTTAATTTTTGGAGCACTTCTATAGCCTTTGGATATCGATCAGGACAGATAATACTAGGTGTTTCCTCAATTTAGAGCTCAGAACAGGTCTGTGATTTTTGTCATCATTTACAATATCACTATAAGCTAGATATCCTTTGGCTTTGATAAACAACGAAGTGTCTCATGAATCCAGGAATCCGAACAAACTGTACATATAACCACAAGCTGGCTAGTAACACTTTCACTACAGGAAGGGATAGGTGATGGGATGTTTTCTGTATCACCGAAGACCTCAAGTAATAATATGAACATCGCATGCAGCTATTTACTTATCCTAAACCTATCACACTGAATCCAGAAACTGCCATTCACTTCTCAATATGAGTATTCAAAAATGGTTCCTGATCTCGGCTAGTACGAGGGTTATTTAAAAAGTTTTCAGCCTCATTGACATAAGGTAACTGTAGAAAATAAAACTTCGCCGTTCGATAGATGGCCTTGATGACATATGTAAACTAAAAATTTCGAGTCATTCTGATCACTATTTTGTCTATGGCCACTCTTCCAAAGTTGTCAGCTGACATTGTCTAGCAATGCAGAAAATTGAGTATGCGCGATACTAGTGACAGACATGCGATGATGACAGACTAGAGATGACAGACTAGAGATGCGAGTGACAAAATTCCTTCATTAGAAGGGGAAAAAGACTAAGGAAATAAAAGATGAGTTAGAATTTGTTTACAGTGAAGCCTGCCCTTCATCTACAACGGTCAAATATTGGGTGGCCGAGCACATACGTGGTCCTATGAGCATTTTAGACAAGGAACGTTCCGGGCGCCTGAAAACTGCTACAACTGACGAAATGGTTGATTTAGTGCAGTGATTCCCAAAGTGGTCTATATGGACCCCCAGGGGTCGATTTCGATTCGCAGGGGGCCATGTCAGCGAAAAAAAAATCAGGGTGCGTCGAGATGTAAATGGGGGTCACCATAAGCATTCAGGCAATCCGTTAATGTCATATCACATCTTAAACAGATTTTGTATACAGCATAGTATTTTAAAATTATAATAATAGCAATAAACAAACGTGCGCGTCATAAGTATCACGGAATGAAATCAACACTCAACTCAAATTTCATCACTAGTCGATTGAAGAGGCCAGCGCACATGACTAACGAGGGAAGGTGCGAATGAGATATGTGAAAATATTGCACTTCAATGGGTATCCGTGCGAATGAGTAGGATAAACGCGCCACATGAATGAGCAAGCGAGATAGTGCTACATGTGCACTTATGTGCGGCTTTCCCAAATGCTTCGTACTTCAAGGTCGTGGACGCTTAGGAATGAACAAATAAAAATTGTACACATTTTTCATTTTTTACAACTGTCCACATTACCAAAAACCCTATGTAGGCGATCAGTACTGTTCCAGGTGTTAAAAAACTTTTAATGTTAGTAAGTTAAGGAAAATTCAGGTAGGGGGTCTACGGAAAACATCCAAGGGGTCTATGGGTCAAGAAAGTATGGGTACCTCTGATTTAGTGCATCAAACTGTGATCTGTTTACTGTTAACGATATTGCGGAGGCTTGTGGAATATCAACTGAACGGGTGCACAAGATTTTACATTAAGATTTGGATATGAGAATATTATCCGCGCGCTGGGTGCCGCGCTTGTTGACGATCGACCAAAAGCGCATACGGACGGACAAGTACCGCCAGTTTGAATTGCTTCTGCACCCACCCTATTCGCCAGATCTAGCGCCCCCAGTGACTTTTTCCTGTTTCCTAATTTAAAAAATATATCTGAGGAAAAAATATCCTGAGTCAAAAAATATATCTGTGTCAAAAAATTATGTAAACCAGTATTTTTCAGGTTTAGACAATCAATGTTTTTCTGACGGTTTAACCCTTCAGGCCTCGGCCCCTCAGCCGATTAACAAGTTGCTGTCCCAAAAAAAAAATAGTAAAAATTTGTAAAAAAATTGAATTACGAGTCTCACCAAAACATTAATTACTGCCAAACCACTGTACCCATAATTAAAATGAAACATATTAACATAATAAAACATAATAAAATCAAACAATTTAAATTAAAATTAAAACGGGGCCGTCACGCTGAATCGTTTTGTGGCCGATATCGGCCAATCGGGGCTTGAGGGGTTAAAAGGATGGGAAAAACTTTGGACCAAATCTATCGAGTTGCAGGGAGACATCAAAAATAAATTTTGTTTCCTTTTAAATGTGTTCCTTGCACATGCCATATCATTGTTCATTCTCGCTCTCACATCTAATTTATTAAACTTGTGATGAGAATGCTAAATAATGAATAAACTTACAATTAAATTCCAATGCAGCCACTTGAAGGTCAGGTTTATTCCCATTGTTGCGATAACCAAACAGAACCTGTTAACAAAAAGATAAAAATCGCAAATTATACTTAAATATTTAATTTTTGAAGCTCTTCTAGCCCTTGGATATCGATCAGGACAGATAATATCGGGTTTTTCCTCAAATTAGAGCTCAGAACAGGTCTGTGAATTTTTTCATCATTTCCACAAGTTCTACAATACATATGAAACGATTAAAACTATAGTTACCTTTAGTTGGATGCACCGCATCCGTCAATTTCAAGGATTTCCGTGTAATTTTTCCAAAAACTGAAAATAAAGAAAATGTGTTTTATAATTTTCGGAAGAATTCATAATTTTAGTGATCTGAAATCTGTAGTTTCAGTCCTGTTGAGCTTGAACTTTATGCTATCATAGATATCAAGAAAGTAGAGTTGTTTTATCATCATTAAGTTGATCGGAGATAAAATTGTGCGTTCTGAAATATACTAACCTTCTATTTTTTTGTATTACATCCATGAATCTGACGAACGTAGACTACCTGAAATAAAAATAAACCACTGCTATATAAAACTTTTTCAAAATTGTACAGAGAAGATAGGATGTTCAATGTATCAGTCCTGTTGAGCTTGTAATTTGCATTCATGGTTACTCATGTAAATATTGAAAGGTTTTCATCATATAAACGTATAGAATGTGCACACCAAAAAGGTAGTTATTTTTCAAAAATGTAAATCCGATGCCTGTTATTTTTACGCATGCGTAATTGATGCATTAATTGATGCGTCTGCACAATGTTCAGGTCATATCGATGGTCCCTACACATACTCTGCTATCTTGCATTTTTAGGTATTCTGAATTTTTAGTACCCATTGTCCAGATACACTGCACTATTTATTACACTGCTAAAAACATAAATTAAATTCTGACAAATATGATTCCATTCCGGCTAGTTGAAACCCATTCCAGAGTCCATTCCATTAGCAAAGCAGGTTCTATTCGACAAATATCGCACTGATTAGCAATGCCATTTCGTCGTTACTAGACCCGGATGCTCCCGGAGTGATCAATCACTGGCTCTTCCAAAACTTAGCTGTGAGCAGGTCATTTTGGGCGAAGTCAACTGAATTACTTTCCCCTTTCCCGGCAAAAGGGAGTCTTGTGATTTTTTTTTTCGAGATGAAGACGAATAGGTATATACATGTTGCATGTCACGAATATATACATTTGCATTGTTTGTTCATCGTAGCTGCATTCGATTTTTACACCCGATATTTGAAGTGGTATTACATACTATACAGACCTCAAAGATTTAGCTATATATTTTGGGTCGGTTTGATGATCGTTTTTATATGGTATTTATTCAGCATCTTACTCATCCGTCATGCCTTTGACTTGTAGCAAGAATGGTCATGATCTGCTCGGTTTTTTAGTTTCGTCTGTATTGGATCGTGTGCGTGTCTTGTGAAAATTTCCATAACCATTTTTTCTAAGGACATCATTGAGATGTTCCATCTCCTGCGGAAAATGCTTAGAATCGCATAGATCGCGTGCTCGACTCACGAGCGACGTTTGCAATGATGTAGGTCGTAGATGGTAGGGATGATGGTGAGTTGATATGCAAATATCTGTCCGTATGAACCGTATGTGTGGGCTTCTGACATAGGTACTGTATGTCTGACAGTATTGTCATTTCGACATCCAAAAAAGCCAGAGCCATCCCTTTCTACTTAATAGGTGAATCAAATTTTCGGGTGTTTAGAATTTAGATGACCCAGGAAGTCTTTTACCGTTTGTATATTGCCTATCAGGATCGATATATTCGTTAGATATGCCCTCAGACACAAATAAGTCTGCTCCATACCCTTTGCTTATAAATCATGTGACAGAGAGAGCAATAAATTAAACAGTATGCGAGAGAATAGAACGCCAGCTCTCACCCGGAAACGGTCAGCTGCGATCAAACTACTACTGGCCGGCTTTCAATAATGGTTTTGGTCATTTTCGAGCGCGAAAGGCCCATCTAGGGGATCTTATATCAATGATCAGGATGCAGATCATGTCGTCCACATAGCAAAGCCAGAGAAACATCACCTGCTCCAAACTTCACGTAGTAAATTCGTTACATCTTATTAATAATGTTATTACAATAACCATAGCAAGTTTTGTAACTAGAGATATATTTTTTTTTAAAAAAAGCATTTTTTTCTGTGAATAACAACGCTTCTCCTGAACAAATGCAGTTTTACACATAGCAGAGTATACATAGCAGGGACCGTCGATATATTCCTTAAAATCCTGAAGCGCTTGATTATTTAAGAATTTTAAAAAATACACACCTTGTAAATGCAGGCATCAGATCAGACGGACTGAAAAGCAAAATACATCAGTTTAGAATGTTAAATGCATTGAAAATTATTTAAAAAAAAAAAAAACTTACGACATAACGTGGGCTCATGCTACCGAGATAAATGCTACTATGCACGACCAAGACAGTTAGAAGAAGAATAACATAAAGTAACGAAAATATTTATTAAAAAAATGAATTAATTCTAACCATATCATGGTCGGAGAGATAAAATATTACACAATGACATAATTATACTGTGCTGGTATACTGTGCTGCTATATCACGAACGCCGCCATAGTGAATATGAGAAGATTAATGAATGTTTGGAACTATGAGTACCACTACCCGCTGCGTTTCTATGCTATATTGTAATCAATGGTGATAGCAATATCAATATAAGTTTTGGGTTTTTTATCTCTATCATTGATATGCCTATAATGAATGATCTATAATCTCTATCATTGATTATACACCGAATGGGTGAATCAGTACGACAAACCAAGCAAATTTTAATATTTTTTTTTAGTAAAAATAAATTATTCTTTTTAAAAGCATAAAGAACTATGAGCACGATGCTCTATTTAGTGGTAAGTAAAATATCGCTAATGATGTTTATAAACGATATTTTACCTACTACTAGATGGTGCAGAACGCCCGCTTCTCAAACTTCTCTTCAATAAATACAATTTACAAATTTGCAAAAAAAAATGTGTTTGTTTCTCCCATTTTTTAAAATAAAGTTGCGCACTTCGTCCTACTGACTCACCCACTACAAACAAGGATATCATAAATTAAAAACTCATTCTGTATACCTAGTGTATTATGGCCGCTCCACACAATCGCCAGTGATGGCCGCATCGCCTGTCACTCTCGTTCTTTCCCATACATTTTTCTGATGTCATAGTTTTGCCGACTCGCTTCCACCTTAGCAAGATTGGCCATCATTATACTATGAAGGCCCCTCGCCATTGTGAAGAGGGGCCTTTATGGTCAATCTATATTAAACTGTTTAAAAAATGACTTAAAATTTGAAACACACTCCTTAAGGAGTCAAGTCATAGACACAGTTCACCATTAGGCACGGTATATAGACAGTAGCATCTCTTAGAATCAAATTGAAATCGAAGCGATCAAGAGCTCTCGCATACTGCCCCTATGAAGATGTTCACAAACGTTTGACAAATTTGCCAACCTTCACAAGCATGAAACGCTATCTAAAGGCGTTCGTCAAGACATACCCCTATGCTCACTTCCCTCGTACCCTATCCCCGCAACGCCCTGTCACTCGAGAGTGCGTCTACTGTTCTCTCGTTATGTGTAATTCATAAAAAGTACCTAATTGTATTTAGTACCTAATCGGTGTATGTTGTAGTCGACACCTACTGCCGTATTTATCTATATCATGCATTGTATCTAGGTGCTTTGTATAATTTTGTCTATGTAGTTAAAATGTAAACTAAGTATTAGTTGTCACAATAAAGATGTGTATTATCAGTAGCATGTGAGTGAATGCATTAGCGGAATAGAAAGAGCTAGCTGCATGACACTATCCTCATCTAGTTGCGCATTTATCCATAGCATAGCACTTATGGCATCGAAGCGTCGCCATAGGATATATTTACATGTATAACATGCGTATGCGACTAAACAAGATAGAGGGAGTACCATATGCAGCAATCTCTTTCTAATCCACAATCGCATTTTCAGGCTAGAATTGGATAGTGAGTGCCATATGCAGCTATCTCTTTCTATTCCGCAATCGCATTCTCAACTCAAGCTGGTCGCACGCAATATTTTAGTACCCTATGGTATTATCATAGCATTTTCATTTTACTGGATATTTATATGTAAAAACAAATTATTGTAATGATTTCAAGTTTATTGCAACTTCAGAATTCATGTAATATCCTGCCTGACGTATCTCAGTATGGTCGCTTGAAAAAGAAAAATAACAAATATATTCCTTTCATTAAATTTCCTTTATTTATGACTAATTTATAAAATTCATTAAAATTGCAATGTTGATATCGATAGTGTAGAACAGTACTGGTACATTTCAAAATCGTCCATTTTGAGGAAATGGCAATTCTATTTTTTAAAAATCATTACTAAGTCTATGTACAAAAAATTAATATGTTTTATATATCAAAATATGTGAGTTTAAGCAAGCTATTATAATTATGTTAAAGTGTCATGGCGTTTTTAGTGTTTACTGAGTTATAGCCTAAAATTCTAAATGTTCCAGTCTTATTCTAGACCAAATCATTAAAACCTAGCAGATTAATGGAATATATTGAAATGTTCCAGTCTTATTCTAGATCAAATCATTAAAACCTAGCAGATTATTGGAATATATTGAAATGTTCCAGTCTTATTCTAGATCAAATCATTAAAACATAGCAGATTAAAAGAATTTGAAACGATCCATTACTGTTTGTGAAGACTTCAACACCTCTCTTTTTGCATCGGAGGTTAAAAACGGTTGTCTTAACTTTATATTAAATTAACAAAAAGCCATTTCCAGCTATAAAACAGTATTTTATTCAATTCACAAACAATCGTCAAAAGTTTTACATTTCCATAAATTGTTATGGTAATAAAATCTTCTTATTCTATGTAGGTACATATTTTTCACATAAAATAACGTTTTAAAATAACTGAAATTCAACTTTAAAAAATCATCCTAAAATAGTTATATCTTATTTTAATTCTTATCTAATCAGACGTCTGTAGTCCTTCGTAGTAAGACCAATATACTTTCGGAATAGCATTCGACTTACAAAGTGCTAAAAGATCTTTTTGCTTTGCTGCTGAAATAGTAGGCCTAACCGTAAATTTTTTATTTAGTTCCAAAACTGGCTTGCTTCTCATTTTCTGACGTACATTTATTTTCTGCATATTTCTGTCCTCGTACGTGTATGAATATTGCAAAAATGTAGGATTTTCAGGTTCCACCGAAAATTTTCTAACATCGTTCCAAACTATTTTTTCCCCGTCCAGATTATGTGTGAAATTCTTTCCAACCAGTTTACTTAGTCTTTTTAAATCAAGAATGTCGTCAAAGTTTAGATTGATGACTTGGTATAGATTACCATTCTTCTTAGCACCAAGTACAATTGAATTCCACTGAGCTGGGATATAAATTGACCCATTTTTTAAAATACGTTTCTTTTCTTTCTCAATCATCGCATGTACACTGTCACCTTCATTTTGAGTGTGACCCACTACCAAATATTTGTGGGTTATCGATTTAATACCCAGATGTTTTATGCAGTAGAGGTATAGAGACATCAGATATTTATTTTTATTTTGTGCAGAACAGTTGTCTGTATAAAATATGACATGTTTTCCCACACAATGTTCCTTTAGGTATTTAAATATACATGTACCAACTTCGTCGCAACCCTTGTCACCCAAAGATTCATCCCACAAGTAGCAATAACCCTTTTTATTAACAATATCATATACCGTGCAATTGTAAACGTTAAGACGACTCTTATAATAGAAAAGAGATTCGTTTCCACAAGGTGGTTGCAGCACTGCTTGCAAATCAAAACATGCAACAACTCTATTTTCATTATCTTCTTTTGCCAAGGCAATATCATTTTCTTTTTCGCTTCGACTCAGTTCCTTTTGCTTCTGATGAGTATTGAAGTCTTCTTCGAGGGACTGTTTTTCTAAGCCGGTAGCATTCTTGTAGGTAGAGCACAAAGAACAAGCATCCTTTTTAGGCTCGTAAAAGGAAATATTGAATTCTGTTCGGAATATGTTTCTGTACATGCTCTCAGTCACACTAGTTAAATTTTTACTTTTACAATAAGTAATGTAGTGTCTGTATAATATTTTCAAATTAAGGTCACCATCGATGTATGTTTTTCTTGTATTTTCCCTACAATAGTGGGATTCTTTCCGTGGATATGAATTTATATGGTTCCTCACGCTTTCTTTAACCAGATCGGGTACAATTCTGCCCTTCTTATGATGTTTGCCTCTTTTGTCTCCATCCAAAATTCCTTCTGGAGATACTTTTTTAATGGTGGTGGAAAGAAAGGAGTGTCCTATGTCCAAAGTATGAGTGAACATTTTTTTGCATACTCTTATTCTTTCTGAATTGACTACAAAATGATATCCATTATTGAGAGAACGTTTGCTAGTTTCTTTGTGAAGTGAATACTTTGGTTTGATTATACTCATACATTTGTTAACAAAATCACGCTGTCTTTCCAGGTTTCCAATATTCCAAAACTGGTCAAATATTTTTTTTCGGTTTTCCATGGAGATATTTTGTGAACATTTCAACCGACATGTTTCGTTGCAGCCTGCTCTCATTTTCCTTTCAGGTATAGACTTTCCAGTGACCGTCTTATAACGCTTACCTGTATTACGAAGTTTTTTTTTATTATTAGCCTTCCATTGATCAGGTTTTCTAGGTCTCTTTTTGGTTAATGGCAACTCATTATCACTCTCAGAACTAGACGAAATAATAATATTTGGCTTTCTTTTCAAACCAGGCAGTGTAGAAATTCGAAACTCTTCATTCAGAGCATCCGGCGAAAGTGGTATACTGTTGATCGAATCATCTTCTGCTTGATTAGTCAAAATATTGAGGCAATTTCTATTGTTTAGTGCTTCGTTGGAATGTTCAGTATCTGTGAAAAAGATTAAATAATTAATTTAAATAATTGCAGGACTAATCCGCCCAGAAGTTGTAACTGCAGTAAACAATAATTTTTATTATTTAAGCTTACAACTTTGTCTGAAAATTGTTTTACATACCATTTGAGATATTCCGCATATTATTTTTCGAAATCGCAGGACTAATCTGACCATAACTCGTAACTTCGATAACGGCATCCACTGTAGTATAATTTGTATTATTGAAAAATTCAGCGTTGCCTGGAAAGAAAAGAAAAATGTTATGAGTTTAAATATTTTTGACTGATGGTACTTTAGTCGTTATTTTTAAAAACAAAAATTATTTTAAAAAACTAACAGCCGTTTAACTTCACCTTAATATTTTCAAGTATCCAAAAATAGTTAAATAAATTTAAAGTATAGCTTACTTGTCCCAGTGTCATCAGTCGAAATAATTTGAATGTTCATTGGAATTTCGCACAACAATCCAGGTTCGGAATTCGTTGGATCATTTGCATTTTGTGTCCACAACAACAGTCCAGGTTCTAACTGTGTCCGCTCATCTTCAGAATTTTTTAGAGCGCTCAGCTGTATTGGAGGCTCCAAATTGATAGGTGAATGTTCCTCCGGCGCCGTAGAAATAATTTGAATGTTCATTGGAGTTTCGCACAACAATGGAGGCTCGGAATTCGTTGGATCATTTGCATTTTGTGTCCACAACAACAGTCCAGGTTCTAACTGTGTCCGCTCATCTTCAGAAATTTTTGGAACGCTCAGCTGTGTTGGAGGCTCCGAATTGATAGGTGAATGTTCCTCCGGCGCCTTAGAAATAATTTGAATGTTCATTAGAGGAGCTTCGCACAACAATGCAGGCTCGGAATTCGTCGGATCATTCGTATTTTGTGTCCACAACAACAGTCCAGGTTCTGACTGTGTCCGCCCATCTTCAGAAATTTTTGGAGCGCTCAGCCGTGTTGGAGGGGCCAGAGTGATTGGTGAATGTTCCGCCGGTGGCATCATACAAAATGAAGCACCTGAAATAATTATACAAAGTTTCAAGTTCATAGCGTGAATAGTTCACGAGATAAGATCCAGTTCCAAACTGACGGACAGACACCTGGCTGATTTTCTTACATGCCAGCATACGGTGCTACGGAATCCTAAACATTATCAATATAACTTAATACTTATGTTGAATGGATTTGCACTATAAATCTTCCTAATATTGCACAATAATCGTACAAAGAAAACATCGTTGATCGATACAATCGATCAATACAAAAAAATTTGGTTACGATAAATACCTATGTAATTGAGGTTATGTGAGTGAAACTTACCCTTCTTATAATCACTTGGATAATCCATCTTGCCTTGAGCCATCTCCACCATAACCTCCGTTCTCGTCTTCGATCTTCTCATAGCTGATGTTTAGCAATTCTACAAAAATCCACGACATTCACAAAAATCTATCACCATTCACGAGAATAACCTCAAAGCTCATGTCCAGTTTAGAGATGCTTACTTTATAATCAACCACACAAACAACAATTCCTAATTTTAGTAAAGTCTTATCTCTTTCTAAATCAATATTGAAAGACAGAGAGGTGTCTTCCATTGAGCACAGGTGTCAGCAATAAAGTGGCTTTTGTTTAGACTGACAAGTACCGAGAAAAAACGTGTGACCTTGCCTGTGGCTCAGTTCAGTACCAGTACATTTCGAAATATTCCAATTCATCTTTTAAAGTTGAATGTTGTAGGGGAACATTTCTGAATGTTCCAATACAGTAATATTTTTATGTTAGCAATGCATTCAGTTATTTATCCGAACAAGCAAATTAGAGGATGTTGGATTGGCGACTTGACTTGTCCCGATACTGTTTTAGATGAAGAAAAATATAACGAAAAATTTGGCATTCATAACTCAAAACCGCCTTTTTTTGAAATGTTCCAGTACTGTTCTACACCATCGATATAATGTCTTCTATGCGGTTGCCGTTGATGGGGGATTCCAGAACGATCTTGAACCTGTAATAGGGAAAAAAAATATAGTACAAACTCATTACGACACTTCGAACAAGCAATTTTTTTTAAAGTCAGGACAGATAAAAGTTGTTCCTCAAATTTTCACTTCAGAACAGGTCTGTGAATTTTTTCATCATTGTCAAATGTATTTCGTAACTTTTTTCATTATTAGTATTATTACCACTAAGGGAGGGGTTTTTAGACAGGGGCGATGTAGCGCGGGCGTCAACGGGATGCATTTTCGGGGCACCCCCATGGTAAGGTAGGAGTCAGTGCAGAAAGAAGGGACATAGCGCAGGCGTCTTTTTGGCGCCTCGAACGGACCTCGAACAAAATTGCACGATATGGAATTCAACATTGATTTTTGTGAGTTAGTCGAGAAATATCTATAATGACTTCTATATGACTTAAAATCTATAGAGATAGCGGTTAATGGATTAGAATGCATCCTCTTCTCAGTTTTGCAATGCCTGAGCGACTGAATACCTCTTCCGTATACTTCCGGTAACGCCGCATCCGCGCCTTGTCGCCTGTCTGAACCCCCCTAAGAGAGCATGCCGCGGGTTAGCGTTACGTGCAGGTAAAGGCTGGCGACTTTCGAACGTTTGGGGCCGAGTAGCGGACGTCTAGCGGCCATATCCAAGCCCTTACGACTCGCGATGTATTCGCTTCGATTTCAATTTTGTTCTAAGAGAAGCTACTGTCTGGTATACTGTGGTATGAGTATTCAATAATGAATAATGGTTCCAGATCTTGGTTAGTACATTCCATGTTAGTGTTCTATCTCGCTCCCACAATCTATTAACCTGTGATGAGAATGCTACATAATGAATACTTACAATGAAATTCTCATGCAGCCAGTCAGATATATTCTCATTCATGTAATGACCGGAACAGAAACCGTTAACAAACAAAGTAATAAAAATTGCAAATTATAGTTAAATATTTAATTTTTGAAGCACTTCTATAGCCTTTGGATATCGATCAGGACAGATAATACTAGGTGTTTCCTCAATTTAGAGCTCAGAACAGGTCTGTGATTTTTGTCATCATTTCCAATACATTTATATACATCAATTTCTATAAAACATTTTACTATAAACTTGATATGCTTTGGCTTTCATAAACGAGTTGGTTGTACCGCAAAGCACTACTCTACAGTCCTCGTAAAGCAGTCCAAACTCCGAGTATACCGTTGCAATCTTGACAATAGGGTTGGATCAGCAGCACTCCTTATACTTGCCACAGTATCGTCGAGAAATTGCCGAGAGTTTGCTTCTTGATTTCCTTGAGTGTCGCTCTGCTCTGTCCTTGACCGGATAAAACGCAGGTTTGGTGAAGTGTCCTATAATCTTCCCTTGACCCACGCAATCTGATCAACGCGCACACCGAGCCGCTCTTCGTTAAACACTAAATTCAAAAATATATCCTAGCTACATCCTGCCCGTTGACCTAATTAGGGATAACGCCTTCACAATCTTCTCATAACGTACGTTAAACTAATTTACTCATTTTATTTTCCTGTTCCTGAGGGCATATCTTAAATATATACATATACAATACACTGTTTGCTAAATGGACGTAAGGTCTCTTCTACTTATCATTATACTATACTTAATTAATCTGACAATTTGTTACATACTATGAACGTTGTTTATTATCTAAAACACATGTCCTCATTTCGACCTTTCATGTAATTCGACACTCCCTCCCTTGCCAGAGATGACCTTCCTTCTACGAATTGGGACATTTAACATTCCTCGCCCCCTGTATTAGATATTTTGCGGCACATTGGTGTCTCTCAAGAATCCAGGAATAGGAACAAACAATACATCCAGAACAAGCTCGCTAGTGGCTGATACCTTCACTATAGGATGGGATAGGTAGTGAGATGTTTTCTTTATCATCATGCGACTAGTTTGTTATCCTAAACCTATCATACATACTGGTTCCAGAAACTGCCCATTCGCCCCTCAGTAATGGTTCCAGATATCGGTTATTACATTCCATGTTAGTGTTCTTTCTCGCTCTCAAATCTATTTTATTAACCTGTGATGAGAATGGTATACAATGTTAACACTTACAATTAAACTCCAATGCAGCAACTTGTACATCGGGTATATTCTCATTCGTGTGATGACCGGAACAGAAACTGTAA
Organism: Micropterix aruncella; assembly: GCA_944548615.1. Classification (NCBI taxonomy): domain Eukaryota; kingdom Metazoa; phylum Arthropoda; class Insecta; order Lepidoptera; family Micropterigidae; genus Micropterix; species Micropterix aruncella. The sequence continues at coordinate 10,755,084 of OX155966.1, forward strand.
GTTTAAGTGATAAAAAATGCAAATTAAAGTTAAATATTTATTTTTTGAAGCTCTTCTAGCCCCTGGATATCGATCGGGACAGATAATATCGGGTTTTTCCTCAAATTAGAGCTCAGACTACAGGTCTGTGAATTTTTTCATCATTTCCAATACATTTCACTATTGCAAATTTTGCAAGCTGTGGAAACAGCATTGTCAAGATGGAAGGAAGAACACCCGAGTATCATGTGATATACTATATCGCCAATATCAGGCAGAGATAATAGAGCATGGGTGCATGGATAACAAAAACAACGTTGGAAATGAGATCACACACTCTTATATGACACATTTTATTTTTAGCAAATATATTCCGACATATTTGATATATCGCTGTGGCGATTTGACATTTATGCAGCACCGGGCACAGCTGCTTGGAATGTTTCTATGCAACCGTACACGAATGTTGGCTGTAAGAGATTGTAATTTTAGCAATAAGTCCGCCTTTCTGTTATTAAAATGTGCAATAAAGAACTTCTATCTATCTAACCAGTCTAAAAACTCGTATGTACCTACCTACTTTTAGGACATTTCAGTTAAAATTTGTAGAAAAGTAAACGACGAAGTGTCTTATGAATCCAGGAATCGGAACAAACTGTCATACAGCACAAGCTCGCTAGTGGCAGATACCTTCATTATAGGAAGGTATAGGTAGTGGAATATTTTCATTATCACCGAAGAGATTAAGTGGCACTATGAACATCGCCTGCGGCTAGTTAGTTATCCTCAACCAAACCTATCACACTGGATCCAGAAACTGCCCATTCGCCCCCTCAGCCGTCGATATATAAGGGCCTAGATAGGCCTTTCGCGTACGAAAATGACCACTTCATTACCAATACGATCCGCCGGTACTTCCCGGTGTGAGCGATCCCACAACGAATATTGCCATGCTATTCTCTCACATACTGTTAAATGTATTGCCCTCTCTCTGATTATTTGACACGCAACGGAAATGGCCCAACTCATTTGTATCTGATGGCACATCTAGGCCTTATATACTGATGCCCTCAGTATGAGTATTCAATAATGGTTCCAGATCTCGGTTAGTACATTCTAGTTAGTGTGCTTTCTCGCTCTCACATTTATTTTATTAACCTGTGATGATACTAAATAATGAAGACACTTACAAATAAATTCCAATGCAGCCACTTAGGTCAGGTTCATTCTCATTCTTATGACGGCCGGAACAGAAACTGTTAACAAAGTAATAAAAATTGCAAATTATAGTTAAATATTTAATTTTTGGAGCACTTCTATAGCCTTTGGATATCGATCAGGACAGATAATACTAGGTGTTTCCTCAATTTAGAGCTCAGAACAGGTCTGTGATTTTTGTCATCATTTACAATATCACTATAAGCTAGATATCCTTTGGCTTTGATAAACAACGAAGTGTCTCATGAATCCAGGAATCCGAACAAACTGTACATATAACCACAAGCTGGCTAGTAACACTTTCACTACAGGAAGGGATAGGTGATGGGATGTTTTCTGTATCACCGAAGACCTCAAGTAATAATATGAACATCGCATGCAGCTATTTACTTATCCTAAACCTATCACACTGAATCCAGAAACTGCCATTCACTTCTCAATATGAGTATTCAAAAATGGTTCCTGATCTCGGCTAGTACGAGGGTTATTTAAAAAGTTTTCAGCCTCATTGACATAAGGTAACTGTAGAAAATAAAACTTCGCCGTTCGATAGATGGCCTTGATGACATATGTAAACTAAAAATTTCGAGTCATTCTGATCACTATTTTGTCTATGGCCACTCTTCCAAAGTTGTCAGCTGACATTGTCTAGCAATGCAGAAAATTGAGTATGCGCGATACTAGTGACAGACATGCGATGATGACAGACTAGAGATGACAGACTAGAGATGCGAGTGACAAAATTCCTTCATTAGAAGGGGAAAAAGACTAAGGAAATAAAAGATGAGTTAGAATTTGTTTACAGTGAAGCCTGCCCTTCATCTACAACGGTCAAATATTGGGTGGCCGAGCACATACGTGGTCCTATGAGCATTTTAGACAAGGAACGTTCCGGGCGCCTGAAAACTGCTACAACTGACGAAATGGTTGATTTAGTGCAGTGATTCCCAAAGTGGTCTATATGGACCCCCAGGGGTCGATTTCGATTCGCAGGGGGCCATGTCAGCGAAAAAAAAATCAGGGTGCGTCGAGATGTAAATGGGGGTCACCATAAGCATTCAGGCAATCCGTTAATGTCATATCACATCTTAAACAGATTTTGTATACAGCATAGTATTTTAAAATTATAATAATAGCAATAAACAAACGTGCGCGTCATAAGTATCACGGAATGAAATCAACACTCAACTCAAATTTCATCACTAGTCGATTGAAGAGGCCAGCGCACATGACTAACGAGGGAAGGTGCGAATGAGATATGTGAAAATATTGCACTTCAATGGGTATCCGTGCGAATGAGTAGGATAAACGCGCCACATGAATGAGCAAGCGAGATAGTGCTACATGTGCACTTATGTGCGGCTTTCCCAAATGCTTCGTACTTCAAGGTCGTGGACGCTTAGGAATGAACAAATAAAAATTGTACACATTTTTCATTTTTTACAACTGTCCACATTACCAAAAACCCTATGTAGGCGATCAGTACTGTTCCAGGTGTTAAAAAACTTTTAATGTTAGTAAGTTAAGGAAAATTCAGGTAGGGGGTCTACGGAAAACATCCAAGGGGTCTATGGGTCAAGAAAGTATGGGTACCTCTGATTTAGTGCATCAAACTGTGATCTGTTTACTGTTAACGATATTGCGGAGGCTTGTGGAATATCAACTGAACGGGTGCACAAGATTTTACATTAAGATTTGGATATGAGAATATTATCCGCGCGCTGGGTGCCGCGCTTGTTGACGATCGACCAAAAGCGCATACGGACGGACAAGTACCGCCAGTTTGAATTGCTTCTGCACCCACCCTATTCGCCAGATCTAGCGCCCCCAGTGACTTTTTCCTGTTTCCTAATTTAAAAAATATATCTGAGGAAAAAATATCCTGAGTCAAAAAATATATCTGTGTCAAAAAATTATGTAAACCAGTATTTTTCAGGTTTAGACAATCAATGTTTTTCTGACGGTTTAACCCTTCAGGCCTCGGCCCCTCAGCCGATTAACAAGTTGCTGTCCCAAAAAAAAAATAGTAAAAATTTGTAAAAAAATTGAATTACGAGTCTCACCAAAACATTAATTACTGCCAAACCACTGTACCCATAATTAAAATGAAACATATTAACATAATAAAACATAATAAAATCAAACAATTTAAATTAAAATTAAAACGGGGCCGTCACGCTGAATCGTTTTGTGGCCGATATCGGCCAATCGGGGCTTGAGGGGTTAAAAGGATGGGAAAAACTTTGGACCAAATCTATCGAGTTGCAGGGAGACATCAAAAATAAATTTTGTTTCCTTTTAAATGTGTTCCTTGCACATGCCATATCATTGTTCATTCTCGCTCTCACATCTAATTTATTAAACTTGTGATGAGAATGCTAAATAATGAATAAACTTACAATTAAATTCCAATGCAGCCACTTGAAGGTCAGGTTTATTCCCATTGTTGCGATAACCAAACAGAACCTGTTAACAAAAAGATAAAAATCGCAAATTATACTTAAATATTTAATTTTTGAAGCTCTTCTAGCCCTTGGATATCGATCAGGACAGATAATATCGGGTTTTTCCTCAAATTAGAGCTCAGAACAGGTCTGTGAATTTTTTCATCATTTCCACAAGTTCTACAATACATATGAAACGATTAAAACTATAGTTACCTTTAGTTGGATGCACCGCATCCGTCAATTTCAAGGATTTCCGTGTAATTTTTCCAAAAACTGAAAATAAAGAAAATGTGTTTTATAATTTTCGGAAGAATTCATAATTTTAGTGATCTGAAATCTGTAGTTTCAGTCCTGTTGAGCTTGAACTTTATGCTATCATAGATATCAAGAAAGTAGAGTTGTTTTATCATCATTAAGTTGATCGGAGATAAAATTGTGCGTTCTGAAATATACTAACCTTCTATTTTTTTGTATTACATCCATGAATCTGACGAACGTAGACTACCTGAAATAAAAATAAACCACTGCTATATAAAATTTTTTCAAAATTGTACAGAGAAGATAGGATGTTCAATGTATCAGTCCTGTTGAGCTTGTAATTTGCATTCATGGTTACTCATGTAAATATTGAAAGGTTTTCATCATATAAACGTATAGAATGTGCACACCAAAAAGGTAGTTATTTTTCAAAAATGTAAATCCGATGCCTGTTATTTTTACGCATGCGTAATTGATGCATTAATTGATGCGTCTGCACAATGTTCAGGTCATATCGATGGTCCCTACACATACTCTGCTATCTTGCATTTTTAGGTATTCTGAATTTTTAGTACCCATTGTCCAGATACACTGCACTATTTATTACACTGCTAAAAACATAAATTAAATTCTGACAAATATGATTCCATTCCGGCTAGTCGAAACCCATTCCAGAGTCCATTCCATTAGCAAAGCAGGTTCTATTCGACAAATATCGCACTGATTAGCAATGCCATTTCGTCGTTACTAGACCCGGATGCTCCCGGAGTGATCAATCACTGGCTCTTCCAAAACTTAGCTGTGAGCAGGTCATTTTGGGCGAAGTCAACTGAATTACTTTCCCCTTTCCCGGCAAAAGGGAGTCTTGTGATTTTTTTTTTCGAGATGAAGACGAATAGGTATATACATGTTGCATGTCACGAATATATACATTTGCATTGTTTGTTCATCGTAGCTGCATTCGATTTTTACACCCGATATTTGAAGTGGTATTACATACTATACAGACCTCAAAGATTTAGCTATATATTTTGGGTCGGTTTGATGATCGTTTTTATATGGTATTTATTCAGCATCTTACTCATCCGTCATGCCTTTGACTTGTAGCAAGAATGGTCATGATCTGCTCGGTTTTTTAGTTTCGTCTGTATTGGATCGTGTGCGTGTCTTGTGAAAATTTCCATAACCATTTTTTCTAAGGACATCATTGAGATGTTCCATCTCCTGCGGAAAATGCTTAGAATCGCATAGAGCATAGATGCTCGACTCACGAGCGACGTTTGCAATGATGTAGGTCGTAGATGGTAGGGATGATGGTGAGTTGATATGCAAATATCTGTCCGTATGAACCGTATGTGTGGGCTTCTGACATAGGTACTGTATGTCTGACAGTATTGTCATTTCGACATCCAAAAAAGCCAGAGCCATCCCTTTCTACTTAATAGGTGAATCAAATTTTCGGGTGTTTAGAATTTAGATGACCCAGGAAGTCTTTTACCGTTTGTATATTGCCTATCAGGATCGATATATTCGTTAGATATGCCCTCAGACACAAATAAGTCTGCTCCATACCCTTTGCTTATAAATCATGTGACAGAGAGAGCAATAAATTAAACAGTATGCGAGAGAATAGAACGCCAGCTCTCACCCGGAAACGGTCAGCTGCGATCAAACTACTACTGGCCGGCTTTCAATAATGGTTTTGGTCATTTTCGAGCGCGAAAGGCCCATCTAGGGGATCTTATATCAATGATCAGGATGCAGATCATGTCGTCCACATAGCAAAGCCAGAGAAACATCACCTGCTCCAAACTTCACATAGTAAATTCGTTACATCTTATTAATAATGTTATTACAATAACCATAGCAAGTTTTGTAACTAGAGATATATTTTTTAAAAAAAAAAGCATTTTTTTTCTGTGAATAACAACGCTTCTCCTGAACAAATGCAGTTTTACACATAGCAGAGTATACATAGCAGGGACCGTCGATATATTCCTTAAAATCCTGAAGCGCTTGATTATTTAAGAATTTTAAAAAATACACACCTTGTAAATGCAGGCATCAGATCAGACGGACTGAAAAGCAAAATACATCAGTTTAGAATGTTAAATGCATTGAAAATTATAATAAAAAAAAAAAAACTTACGACATAACGTGGGCTCATGCTACCGAGATAAATGCTACTATGCACGACCAAGACAGTTAGAAGAAGAATAACATAAAGTAACGAAAATATTTATTAAAAAAATGAATTAATTCTAACCATATCATGGTCGGAGAGATAAAATATTACACAATGACATAATTATATAGGTACATACAAAGGCGGAATAAATAACAATTTTTCTTCAAAAAGTTAGGAACCCAAAGAGCGACTGATAAATTAAGTAAATTTGATAAATTGAATAATGCAAGTGTCAAATAAAAAAAAATCTGGAATAATTATTAACGCAAGTCTTAGAATAAGTGTAAAAAAATATTCTAAATGTATCAGTCAAAACCCCCCGTGCCTCGCTGCTTTCTGCAATCGCAATAAAAAGATGTTTTTCAATAGTATAATATGTTTTTATCACCGCTTTCTTTGTTGTTTGATGAAGATTGTCTTATGGAAAATATACAAGTATGCAGCAATAAAATAAATAAAGATGGTCATTCCGGAGAACCGAACAACACAGGAGGCAACGGCAGCAACGCAATTGTCTGTGACTTTGCACTCCTACTCGATGTTTCTTTATGGGGATTTAACATTTACAATTTGTCCAAGTATTGCGATAGATCCGGGAGACCATCCTTGAGACCCTTTCGTTTTCTCGTGTCCTGTGAATAAAGAAAAAAAACCTAAATGAAAAAATGGTCCCTTTAATTTGCGAGTTAAGATCATTTGGTAGGTGTATTCAGTTGGCCGTTCTTAAATGTCGTCACGACAAATCAGTGATTTTGGTGTAAATAGAACAATCATCATAATAACAACAACAGATAATAATAACAAAACTAAAGTTGCCGTTTAGTTTCTACGATCGATGCATGCGATCATCTGATGCAATAACACAGGCCTACAAAAAATATTTTTTTTGGTGCCTAGGGTTTTAGAATTGATTTTAACCACATTTCGGGTGCTGAATTCAAATATGAAATCAGTTTTTCTCTATCAGCTCTACAGATCACCCATCCCCTAGGGAGAGGAATTCTTTCTCATAGGTGAAATCTCTGGCGACGGACGGACATCAAAGCTTGTAAGGCGGGTTATTTGTATGTCATAAAATTAACCAGCGGAACGTGCTGTGTGGAACAGAAATAAAATGAGTTCAAGTAGAAGTTGTGTAAATCATCCTGATGTGTTTTGCTACATATGCGAAGAAAAAGAAAAGAAGATGTCTAAACGTAATAATTGTATATTAATAAAAATTCAGTGTTTAGTTTTTGACTCACTACGGCAACTAATTATGTGCTTCAATATTGCCGGATCCTTGGAATTGCTTAGAATCGAATTTTTGGTTATTCTGGAGTTGGCATAGAGCAGATAGAGCTAGCCCAAAATTGTGTTTGGACCTGAAGAGTCGAGGGGTCGAGGGAGAAATGATACTGCTTGTAGACCGAATCGATTGAATTCAGTCTGAAGCTATCTTGATTATTAACATGTTCTCTGTCGTAGAAGAAAAATTTAATTAAAACTTTTTTATGGAAGTTGATGCATTAGACATCATCAACTTTTCAACATTGACAAAAACCACGTTGACTGATTGTTTACGGGCGCCACGCCGGTCACCTTCTGTAGAGAAATGTACAAATAAGTTGTCCTATGGCCCAAAAATACGTTTTGAAATTATGTCTGCTCTGAGGTCACCGGTGGCCCACCAGGCGCCTAGATCCAAGGCACCCGCCGGTCACGGGTGCCCTATTTGGCAGAAAACGTGGTAAGAAAGGTTTTGGGGGGAAATGATTTTGCCGGAATTTGAATGAACCATTTAATAAAACTGTTTATTGACAATAGTACGAAAAAAGTGGTCACTGGGTTTTCTTTGACGGTTTTTTCCAGTGAAGGAACTCTTGTAATTTATCAAAATCTTTCGATGCTCAGCATGTGTATGTAATTATGTGTATGGGCTTTGGAAAGTATTGTCAAACTCTCGTTGGCACGAGCCACCGAGAGGCTAATTGCCTCGCATAAATAACAACAGATTATATATAGAATACTTTTCTTATTCTGGGGATATCTTAAGCTTACTATTATGCTAATTAAGTGAATGTATTGCTGCTTACCTGCACAATTACGTAAGGCTTGGTGCTGGGATCCATGGGATCTCCGGGCAAGATTTGCCAATGGTCGAAGACGCACTGCGGGAAGGCCTGGCCACCAGTGTTGGAGCGGAGGTCGGCAGTGAATCCGAACGATTCGTTTACGGGCAAGTAAGCCTTGACGATGAACATGGGCGTACCGGCCACTTGCATTTCTTCAAATACATGACCACGTCTCCTGTTGAGCACTCCATAGATACCTCCAACTGCCACTTCGGGGCACTGCCGATTAACATTTCAAAATATTCATCGCGGAAATCCGAGAAAAATAGAGTAGAAGAGTGAAACAATACTGACCTGAATTTCACATAAGTATACGGGTTCCATGAGTCTAGGTCCGGCTGTGATTAAGCAAGCATACAGGCAACGTCTCGTTGTTGGGATAATTTGACCACCACCCCTAAAATAAAAAATATAGGTTAATGTCGAAAATACCAATACAGGAAGTGATGGTATACAAGATTGCCTTATTAGAAACCACATAGTCTAATCCCAGGATAGCCCCGGGATCCCGGAATGAAAAACATGCTCGGGACTGTATTCGCTATATGCAAGTCTTCGTTATCTGTTCCTATTTCTTGAGAGGATTTCAACAATCTTATCATGTCTTTTGGTGCCAGTAGAGATTAGTAATGATACATAAGTTTTCGTTATCTATTCCTACCTGTTGGAGGATTTCGACCATCTTGTTGTGCCTTTTGGTGCCAGTAGAGATTTGTTATGCTATGTAAGTCTTCGTTATCTATTCCTACTTCTTGGGAGGATTACAACTATCTTGTCCTGTATTTTAGTGCCAGTAGAGATTAGTAATGATACGTAAGTCTTCGTTATCTATCCTACTTGTTGGAGGATTTCGACCATCTTGTTGTGTCTTTAGGTGTCGTGTCAGTGGAGATTACAAATGATACGAAAGTCTTCGTTATCTATTCCTACTTGTTGGAGGATTTCGACCATCTTGTTGTGTCTTGGTGCCAGTAGAGATTAGTTATACTACGTAAGTCTTCGTTATCTATTCCTACTTCTTGGGAGGATTTCGACCATCTTGTTGTGTCTTTTGGTGCCAGTAGAGATTAGTAATAATATGTATGTTTTCATTATCTCTTCGTCTTGGCGTGTCTGACTATCAACAGTTTTCCCGAAGCGGATGAGGGTTCGAAGGTAGCAAATAAGACTAGGCCTCACCTGTGAATGGCGTCGGCGTGCAGTGTGACATCGTAGATGTTGAACCTGACTCCGCGCAGATTCTCCTCGGACAGAACGCCCTCCTTGGCGGCCCACTGGAATCCGGCCACAACGGAGTCCTTGATCTCGTTGAGGTACTGCACTCCCTTGGTGCAGTCCAGCAGGAAGTTGGGCCCGTTGCCGTCGGGCCCGAAGCACCAGATCTTGCGGGCCTCCGTGATGTCGTAGTCGTACTTGTCGCTGAGGTAGCGAGCGCGCGTCTTGAAGTCGTCCCGCGGGTTGACCTGGCCGTTGTCGATGTCCTCGGGCAGACCGTCCGGCATGGGCTGCGCCTTCATGAACAGCCGGTTGTGCTTGTTGGGCGACTTGGACAGGCACATCTGGTCCGACTCTTCGGAAACCGTCTCGCGGTACGACACCACCGGGTCCGATTTCTTGATCGGGATGCAAGCGTGGTCTTCTTCCAGATCCTGTCGTCCCGAACGAAATTATAGCAAAGACGATGCAGGAGAGGATATCTTTAGTAGGAGATACGAAGGATCGTATGCGGGCAATAACTAATTCTACAGTACCAGGATATATTAACCCATTTATGCCCGGTGGGTCGTTAACGGCCCGAATACATAATATGCTCATTTTTTACTGTGAATTTGAATATTTATTGCTTCTTGCCCTTTCGAGGGCGTTGAGGAAATCTGCTGCTGCATTTGGGATATATTTTACGATGATACAATTTGGTTTTTACATTGTATAGTGAGAAACGCATAAGCTTTTAGATTATAAAATTGCCTTTTATTTATTAGCTCCTGGAAGCTATAGAATTTAGAGAAAACCCAAGGTGAGTCAGTAAAGACCCACTGGGCAGATCAATTTAGTTTCTTAATTATGTAATAAGGGCGGATCAATTTAGTTTCTTAATTATGTAATAATTTTGACTCTTAACACTAATACAATTTGATTGTCTCCACGCCAAGTTTTGATTCGTTACTAGGTCAAGGCCTATAAAAGTTCTACAAAATTTTCCAGGTATTAGCACTGTTCGTGAACATTGAACAGGAAGGAGCCCTCTGCCAACCTCTAAAGAGATGTATATAAGACAGAGAATTCGTCAGCAAAGTTGATCTCATAAACAATATCTGCATGACTAAGTGGAAGGACAAGACTGTGGTCATAATGATCTCAAATGAATATGGTGATTTTTGTTGCAAATTCGAAACAATACTGTGGATCCAAGAAACGAAATATTGTCATCAGCCATAAGTGGTGAATGTATATAACGGCTACATGGACCTTGTCTAAGATGGACAAACATATCAAACTACCAAATATGCATAAGGGGAAAGAAGTGGTACGTGCCCATAATGCTATGGCTGTTCGATGTCTGGATCTTGGCGAGTAGCTACGGACTGCAAGCAGATAGTCTGAAATTTTGCTGCGATTTATTGATGGCTTTGTGCTAAAAGTACGGCAACCCAGCGAAATAAGTTGGTACAAAACATAAAGTTGTAACTCCAGCTAGACAATACATATCCTGTCGCCTGATAATAACTGAACAACTTTGACGAAGGTGTTGTATTTGTGAAAGCATGTCCCCAGTAATTTGCATGTCCGACGTAATTTGCAATTTTTCATTGAAGAAGAATGTGGAGTAAATGAAAAAGTTTTCTTTTTACATAAATAAAAGAAATATTTTGGCAAATTTACCTCTTGTTATTCATTTACCTAAAGCGCAATAGATATTGGAATACTGAATTCATCTGCCCAGTGGGCCGTTAATGACTTTGACATATATTTTTTTAAATCACTAGATTCTCATTTCCAAGGCTCTTTAACCACCCTACCTTTGGGATTTTATTCAAAAAGTAGGTTAATCCTTGGTTTTTTTACATTAGATTTCTCAATAACAATAGGTACTTGTTTAAAATACAAGACAAAATATATATCAGTTTTTATATAAATTTGTATATCGGTTATATTCAAAAAAGATGTACATAAATAATAATTTAATGTCCGACATATTTGCTGTTTATATACACACGGCTGTATGTTACACATTCCTTGCTTTGTAATTTTTTTATATAATATGCACCCTTCTCTTGACTTTCCACATTGTAATCATAGAATAATATTAATTAATTTCATAAAAAACTTTTTTTTAGTTTTTCTCTCCCTTCATGACTCATACAAACATAATTGTCCTTTTTATACCCTACAAGAACAAAATCAGTATATGGTTCAAGTATCTTCTTTTTCAAACCCTATCTTTTTCCACCTGCAAAAATATATAAATTTCCTGTTGTTTGAATAGAAATACTGTAAATCTAGGCTGAATCTTATAATAAAAAAGGGTGCGTAAAGTTTGTCCAGCATTTTTGACATGTGAGTCACTCAGAGGATGTCACGGACGATGTCACAGCTTTTTGTAGAAATGCTAGCATTTCAAGTTCACATTTCATAACTGGCAACACTATGCGAAGTGCCGTCCATATCAAATCTCCGCCATTTTGATTTTAGTGACAGTTATTTGTTGACACGGAATTATTGGTGAAATTATTGCGAAATTTCTCCTGTGAATCACGGTGACATTCTAACCAAGGTAAGCTGTGTATTATTATCAGATTCTGTCCTATCATAGACATAGCAAATACAAGTAATATTCTGTGGCCAATTCAGCTGTATTGTGAGTTATTTTGATATGGTAATTAAGTGAGGTCATGTTATCACAAAAACTGGTTGACATGTTAGTCACATTTCGTGACTCACATGATGTGACTCACGTGAAACATGTAAAGTAAAGCAAGGATTATACTGTATACACTAAACTGGATATGTTAACCCCTCAAATGAATGGCGATTAGCTCGGGTTGCCTACGGCAAAATGTATATAAATTTATATTTACATTTACATAGAGCGGGGTTTACTATAGAGCTATAGCATTACTATAGAGCGGATTACTATAAAGCGGTGCACATTTACATTTATATTTATATAAATTTATATACATTTTGTATACATTTTGCCAAGGCATCCCCTTAAGGGACGCCTCACATTTGAGGGGTTAACAAAGCTGCGTTTAATTCTTTTTTTCTTGTATTTACAATTTACATATTTAGCATTGTATTTAACACCCAGCTTTATAATAATTGTGACTCACATTAATACAAAATACAGGTATGTCACGAAACAGTTTAGTCACAATTTTAATCATGTGAGTCACATGTACATCTTTTTTGATAATGACCCATATATCTTTTTCTGTATGATAATATCACGTAGTTCGTACGTAGGGCGGTTAAAGTATCTTATATAAATGATACTGAAAATTATATAAAAAAAAGTTTTGGGCATAAATGGGTTAATACATTGTTGCATGTTGCATTTGTTGCAACAGTGCATTTCGGTTGCATGACTAATTTAGGCGAAGCTCATACCTAGAGTATGTGATTATTCACTTGCTTGAAAACAGTAGGTACAATAAGGTTTTAGGTACAATAAGCTCTGAGCGAAGTGACAACCCCGCTTCCCCCCCAGCGCTATACAAATAAAATAAGGGACTTGTGATTGCTTACCTTAAGACAGATTTCCAAATGCAATTCTCCAGCACCGGCGATGATGTGCTCGCCGGACTCTTCAATGATACATTGCACCATAGGATCCGACTTGGCCAGACGCTTGAGACCTTCTACCAGTTTGGGTAAATCGGCAGGGTTCTTAGGCTCAACAGCCACACGCACGACGGGCGATACGGAGAATTTCATGACCTGCAATGGAAACAAGTTCAATAGTACGATTGTATGGGATTGTGGTCAATTTGGGTCCCCTTAACACTTCGCGAGCACTAAAGACGGCTTTAGCCGCTGGTTCACAATCAAGACAATGTGTTTGGGTATTAGGGTGGTTTGAGTGAGAATGGTGTTCATTTAATTGGTCGCCAAAATGGTTTCATGTCATTTTCAAATCAAGTGACTTTTATTTTAATTAAAAATTAAGAAAATACACTTTGGGGTAGTATTGCCTTTTTGCCACAATGAAATATCCACCACTGGTCAAAAGAAGCTGAACACAAGCAAACCAACCTCCACTCCTACTCCTCTGATGAGCAAACTGGCCATAACTGAATTATGCTTGTTTCAGCTCTATACAGGTGAGTTTTTTATTAGTGGCATCCTTGTAGTACTTGCAGACATATCTTTTGTTTTTTTTTATATATTTCAAAAATTTTATTATTAAAAAAAGTGTTAAGCTCGCTGCGTTATCTAGCGGTAGGTAGAATATCGCAAATAAACAATATTCGCAATGTTATACGTTCCGCCGATGGCGCAGTGTGCTCAACGCTTGTCAAACTTTTATTTAAAAGTCCAGTTGTTTATTACAAAGAAAAATATATATTGTTGCAAGCAGTAAGCAAAAGTTGCTTATTTGCTTGTTGATTCACCCACTACAAGGATGTCACTAATTAAAAACTCACGGTGTATATAATTCGTTCCTTAGGGCCAGTCCAAACGATGTGGTGCGGCGTCGCACTGATTTACCGTGGATATGGCATAACAATATCCATGGTTTGTCATGAATATACTACGAATACCATGGAATATACCTTCAATACTATGGATATCTGTATGTAGGAAGCCACAGCGGCACCGCATAGTGTGGACCAGCTTTTAAGTAATAGGTGATTGTAGAATCAATGCAGTAGCGTACAGCCTCGAACATAAGGATAGAGGTTCTACTGCAGCGTTAAGGCACAGTTTCTTATTTTCTTTCTACTTCCATTTGCACCACCTACACCGTCAACATATCAAGAGGGAGGCAAGCTCCCATTCGATATTCAGGAGAGGTACGGATTGTGCTGGAAGATATCCTATTTTTCTATCCTAAAACTTAATAAATGCAATGTATGTAAATGCAAGGGCATCAGGGTCTGTCAGTCAAAAAACCAGATCAAATCAGAATCTACAAGCAATGGCAGAAAAGAACTGGCATAAATGATTGGACAAGAAATTCGAGAAATGAAAATTAGACTGAAGTGAAATTTATAAAATGGAGTGTACAGTATACCAAACAGTAGCTTTACTCTCGAGCTACATGGCAATGCGGGAAGAGGGTGCGAGTAATGTGGGCAGAGGGGTACGTCTTGACGAACTCCTTTGGTTGGCGTTAAGCGCAGGTTATGGCTGGCGACCTTTTTCCGTTTGCATATCCGCGTGGGCCAAGTGGCGGACACCTTGCGTCCATATCTGAGCCCTTACGACTCGTGATGTATTCGCTTCGATTTCAATTTTGTTCTAAGAGAAGCTACTGTCTGGTATGCTGTGGTACAGTGACAAAAAAGTGAAAGATTTGGAAAAGCTGATACTTTCAGGTCAGACAGCATTTCCGCTATAGAATGTAGGGGTAGTCAGCAGCCCAGATACCGGGACACCTGGCGCTGGCGTACTAGGAAAGGTGTTTGTATTGGTGGCTTGGAAAACCTGAAAATTCATCAGTTGACAGTGGATGCAATAAAGAACTCGAAACAAATGATTCTTAATAATTCTGTCTGATCAGATCAGAGTTTCAGCTTTTCCAAAACTATTGCACTTTTTTGTCGCAGGCTTTTGGCTAATAGAAAAAACGACAGATCAAAGAATTCAATATGTATTCAATCAATGTCATTAAAAATCTCTCATACTGAAATCAAAACAAGCTGACAAAATAGGTCAACGCCTTGGGCATCGGCACAGTATACATACAGATAGTAGCTTCTCTTAGAACTTACTAGAAAAACTCTCTTAGAAGATTACTAGACATTGTACCACAAGTATAAGTCTGCACCAATTGTGCTGCCGTTGAACGAAATTCGCATATGGCAGCTACTCTGCCAATATTGAAATGTTTGGGAAATTTGACAACCCCCACCCGCGCGTAATGCATCCCCTCTGTTCACTTCCCTCGCACCCTATCCCCGCAACGCCATGCCACTTGAGAGTCTGCTTACTATTCTAACTCGGTATACTGAAGACGGGTGGTTGTTTTAGAAATTATTCATCAGAGGAATATTTCCACATCTGGATCAACAATATAATGTGAAAGCTATATAACGTGAAACAATAATACAATATAGTGTGACAGCTAGATGAAAAAAACATGTCTTTTTACTATTGTATTTTGCGAATCGTGAAAAAAAAAGTCTGAAGAATGGATATGACAAAACTGTACTAATAAATTGTTGAACATTTACTGGTGTTACAAAACTAACTTAATTTTTGAGAAACATTTGACACCAGATTTTCACATGTTAGTAAAAATTTGTTGGTGAATGTGATTTGTAACCTTCAAGAAACAGGACCCTAGAAGGAAGGTTTCACCATTGGCACCAAGGTTGCTAACATATATTACACCCATGACACTGTTACTAGCAACATCCATACTAGGCATGAATGTGATGCTATAATCTCCTGATAAAGATCCGTTTAGTCAGAGTTGGTTTTCCCCCATTTCATTTCACCAAGCAAAAGAGAAGCTGACAACAAGTATTTGAAATGTGGTTTGGAGGGGAAAGCTCCAAATCCCCCGAATACAGCTGAAGATGACTAATTAGATAAACTGACCTTCATGTTGTGGGCATCCTTGAAAGTGGTAATGGTTCCAGTCTTGACTAAGAACTGGTCTACTCCGACCAGACCACAAATGTTTCCAGACGGGACATCCTCGATGGCCTCTACATAACGTCCCATCATGAGGATAGTGCGCTGGATGGTCTTCTCATACAGATCCTCCTTCTTACCGGGCTGGAAGTTCGGGCCCATAATGCGAGCTTTCTGGCCTGTTGCAACCTAAACAAATAAAGACAGTTAAAATGAAAACAGATTTGATAGTAGTCGTGTGCCGATTTTTGATGGATCTCATGCAGTTAGATCACTAAGACCCATCTCGTTCTTGGAGTCGGCTCAACTGATGGTTCAGCCCCCATCCGGTAGCCACCTCGTAGAAGTTCAAACCTGGCAAGGACTCGTTCCCCCTGCAACCGAGTAGCTTACGCAGAAGGGTCAGTCTCTCCCAGATGATGTTCCTCGGGCGCAGTTGGGTGGTTTGCGCATCGTGCGGCGTCAGGTAATGGACAGTGCACTAAGGAAAATAACCAACGAAATCTGGAAACGACATACGGTCTCCTGCGAAGCGGGGGTGGTTGTTGACCTAATGTCAGCCGCTCTTGAAACGAATGGCCGGCTACACACCCAATACCGCGTGAAAAGACGGACAAAGGATGCCACGGTCTGAAATAAATTCGAACCGATTAACATTAGGTAGAGGCCGTGCAAGCAATTTCGATTTGTGACCATACAGGAGGAATCCCTTCAAATTTGGTAATCAGGGGCGGCGCAGCCCGCTGGGTGCTTCTCAGCGCCTCAAGTAAAAGTACGATTCTGAATATGACTGCAGACCGCAACAGCACTACTGGTGTCAATGCATAGCATTGGTGTACATTTGAAACATAGCACCAGTGCTGCGGCCGCAGACTGCACTACCGCTCAGGAACCAGTAGTGTCACCGAACTGCGTAGTAATAACACTTGGTTTTCGAAATAAAATGAGTTTTTCGGACACCGACAAGGGAAAATTGATAAATTATGGCTAAATATCAAATATCGGTTTGATATCGTCCAAAATAAAACTGAGTACAAAATCAAATAATTACATCTAAATAATTAAACAATAATTACATCTAAATCATTTTTCATCACTCCCACAAAAGATTTTTAATCGGCACTGAATAACTTCCTTCATGTGGCGTATTTTGAAATACAGGCATTGTGAGCTTTCTTCTCTCTCTGGTACATAGCAACAATTATCTTCCAACAAGAGATTCAAAATCATATCGGAATCGCTAAACAAATCCGACATCGACTGACTGCAAGCTGTCGCTCTGTCCTACATTGATATGACAGCAGGCATCAGCAGCATTGCAGTCTTCGGTCTGCAGTAATGTTCGGAATTGTACCTTAAGGCGTTGGCTTCTGAGGGTGAGTTGGCGTAGCCAGACAGTAGGGCGGTGTCGACTACAATGGGCGAACCAATCACCCCAGGCTGGTATAACGATATAGATCGTTCTTTCAACCATGGGATGAGCGTAGAAGACTTGGGGACGAGACAATCTACTGTCTAGCTCACCAGCAATCAGACCGACGCCTTACGGCGAGGCACCGGGAAAGGTACCCAGCGGGTAGCCTCACCCCTTAACTACCAGTTTTGGCAGGATATCTCCATCTGAAATTAACTTTCAGGATACCTCCGTCCTCCTGACTGGTTACAGGTCCGAAGTCGCTTACGCATCCTCTACCTCTTGTATTACAGCGGTAATTCAGTTTGAATTTATCGCAGACCTGGGCGTTCTTTGCCCGTAGTGCCACACGGGATTGAGTGGCCCAAGGTCATTTCAAGAGGTCAACATTCAACCCCGCTGCTTAGGTAACAGTATATTTCCAGTCTCCAGATAAGTCAGAATGCACAGTTGATTGGCTTCGCCGACCGGTGCGCAAACCGTCCAGTGGCGCCGGGATGCAATGCCGTCGGGAGAAACCGGTCCATCAGTTCTGAGTCCTAAGACACGGGAGTCTTTCCCGGGGTAGCCTTCCACTCGAGGAGGCTTCTGAATAGGAGATGAATCGTGAGTT
The DNA here is from genome assembly GCA_944548615.1 of Micropterix aruncella. Taxonomy (NCBI): domain Eukaryota; kingdom Metazoa; phylum Arthropoda; class Insecta; order Lepidoptera; family Micropterigidae; genus Micropterix; species Micropterix aruncella. The sequence continues at coordinate 10,773,121 of OX155966.1, forward strand.
CAAATGATCCAAGAATAAAATGGCCCAATCTTGTGGCCCAAGCTGCACGAACCGTTCATCACCCGTAGCTAGACAGTGGACTGTGTTGTCCTAAGTCTCTACTCACTTCAGGCTGAAGGAACGATCACATATCGTTATAAATTCCTGGGGCAATGGTTGCCCGTTGTACATGACACCTTTAAAGTGGTCAGGTGCCACCAGTAAATTTGGTTACACCACCGACGCCGGAATAAATTCAAGTAAATTGTAATATTAAATTAGTAGGTTAACAAACATCAAACCTGTCTCTCAATTCGTAGGAGTATACAACAATGTGACAATGCTGCTAACTTGCATTTATCGAGATTTTCGTTTTAGTCCCTCGTTAAAGCGAAACTTTCATTTGCGGATAAGTTACACTTTTGCGGAGACAAAAATTATTAATTAGTTAAGTAAAAACACATTTAAAAGGATAAAGTAACATAGAGTTAGCAAAATTGTCACACCGTGCATATTATCGCTATTTTTAAAATTAAGTTACCTTTCCGGAGAAAACACGGCCAAAAGCGTAGAAACGTCCCTTGTCTGTAGTCGGCACCATTTTACTGATGTACATCATGAGGGGAGCATTGGGATCGCACATCTGTGAAAATAAAGTCATTATTTTACAAAAGAAGATAGTGCCACCGAGGGAATTAGATTTTTTGAAAATTGCTCTCAAACTGGAGTAATTAATTTTAATCCTTGTCATTTGAAACTGCATACTCAAGTAATCTGAATTGAGTATTGATATTACATATTTTTTAGACCTGTTTGATAAAGTTGCATGAATGGTGAATTGCACATGACACTTAGCAGCGTTGACAAAAATTTTGTTTCACGACTCATTTCCTTTCAGGACTTTCTAGGGATACAACAATGGTAAGTTTGTGCGAGCAACTTTGCTGTGGCTGGGGGTAAGCCAAAAGGGCCCTAAAAATGCAGGTATTCAAGTGATCGGCTAACGACCCTATTTCATATCATCATCTCAGTAGTGATATGGAAATGGTTTACAACTAAAATGTAAATCAGCCCTCAATCTTTTTTTTTATTAAATGACATTGTGTGATATTGCTATTGCTAAGTGAGATAAAGAGCTGTGATAAGAATAAGGTCGCAATGTCAAACATTAGATTGCAGGATTGATGATTCAAGCAAAATGTTGTTATCAATAGTATTGATTAATTTTATACAAAAATTACATATTGTTCATAATTATTATTCTGTATTTTATCAAAATGTTCCTAACAATGAGTCTATAGATGTGTATCAGTATGTCTCTCTCATAAACTTGGGGTACTGCTATAGGTTGTCGGGGTTTTTCACACGAATTTTCATATTTTTAACAGTTTCATGTCCACCATTTCCCCATTCCAGTTCTCGGGGATATATCCTTCTCGTCTTCTGAATTCCGTTTGAAAAAAAAATCAAATGGTTGTAAACTAACCTTTACACCGATGGCGGCTTCATCATCGAGGGGTCCCTCATACAACATTTCCATACGGTACTTCTGGGCGACCACAGGAGACGGCAGATGGATGGCAATCATCTGAAGTAGGGCCTCTCCGGCCGGCAACCAAGAACGCATCACAATCTGCAATAGACATCATTTAAACCAAACTGCGAAGAACATACATATTGAAAGGGAACATCCGGGAACAGTCCAGATCTTTCGAAATACCTGTTCTTCTAAAGGTGCATCTACAATTGTGTCAATTTAACTGCTCAACCCAGGTGTGGATGCACTTTCAACCCTTTCCACTAAGGGGTCATCCATTAATCTCGTGATGTTTTTTAGCAACTTTTAACCTGCCCCCTCCTCCTTGGTGATACATTGTGAGGTTTTAGACTTACCCCCCTTTTAGATTTTGGGTGGGGGGAGGGGGCATCCATCACGTGTCTTTTTTTGGTACAAAGTATCTTTATAATTTTCAGAATATTATCTCTAAATAAATATATAATCTAATATAATTCTGGAATATTAAGCACCGTGATAAAAATGTCCAGACAGGCATTAAGGTTGCAGGTTGTTTCTGACTGTCATAAAAATAATAAAGGAAAGGTGTAATTCTTTCTATTCTATTCTATTGTAATCATGTGAAAAACATATATTTGTACTGGTACATGAATATAGTTAATGGATATAGTCGTCGGACTAGGGATTAGCGAGACTTTCTTCAACACTAACAAGTGGATAAGCATCTTGCAAGTCAACTGTTGTCATGTGCCATTTTTCGGTTTAGAAATCGCGCGTTAAACAAAAAAATATCGCACTACAAGGTTGATTTTTTCCAAACCCCCTCCCCCCCTTTCGAGCCTCACGTGATTAATGGACGATCACTAATGTGTTGACCTGTATTCAGCAAAGGCTCTAGACTTATCAAGATTGTTTTTTTGTTGAATGGTTATTTCGTATTGAGAACCTTTCTTTGCATTGACTTACAATGATGAAGCAGTTAATTTAGTAGATAACAAAAAAAAACAGAATACATAAAACTAAGGGTTATGTAGCAAAAGAGAATGGAAAAGCTACTACTGCTATTACTGATGGCCAATGAAATTGCTATTAGTTTTGCCAGACAATGCATCAGCGCCACCTGCATGTTGCAGCACAGAAGTTGCCAAAACGTACTATGGAATTGTGATAGGAACATATTTATTTATTTAAGAAATAATTACTATACAACATTGTTTTTGCTTACACAAATGACAGGAACCGAATGGCAAAATCTTAACCTTTAGCTTATTTGATTCTGTCACCCAACTGGGACTAGCCCGTTCTCCGGGCCCGTTCTCAATCTATAGGTTAATAGATTGCAGAATTGAGCAATCTATTACCCTATATGTTCGATGCAAAATTTCAGAGGAATCGTCTGATATAATTTGAAATGAAAGGTACCTTCAAAAGGGCCTTGCCATCCTTGTCCGAGTCCTCGTGCTTGAGTACGACTCCGATCTTCTTGAGCAGATCGGTGGTCTCCTCCTTGCGGTAGTTCATGATGGCATCGAACACCTTGTAGATGGGGTCCAGCACGTACATGCAGAACGAGCGTTTGTTGTCATCCTCCTTCTGCTTGGCCCACTTCTTGGTCTTGGCGTTGAAGAAGTTCTCGCCCCACAGCCTGAATTGGCAAAACTTGACATTTGTAATGGCTACTAATGTAGATATCAAATTTACGAAAGATGAAATATTTATAAAAATGGTTAAACGAACATAACGATACACTGGAAACAAGGATCGGACTCAAATAGTGATTCTACAGTTTGAGAGTAGCTATAAAAGCAAATAAAAAACGCACTTGTTCATTAGTTTGACAACGTCGATCTTGAACTTTTCGGCGTACATCTCGGCGAACTGTTTCAGGGTGAAAGCCCAGCCGTGAAGACCCGATCCAAAACCTACGGAACCCTTGCTAGGATCCACGCGAACCTCACCTGCACAGAAAAGAAATAATGTTACACGACTTTATACTATTATAATTGTATTCAGCTCGGTAAAGCTACAAGGTCTATTGCAATTCCGTATTAAATCGATGGCTGTTGTGGTGCTTCAAAATTAGTAAAGAAAAAACGAGCCTTTACATCGGCAGCCCTATTATGGATGGCATGCAGAATTGTTAAATGGAATTTTCTGATGGGTCCCGAGACTTAAAAAAAACACAAAACACATAGGGTCAATCCATGAAAAGTGGAAATGAGTTGTTAAAAAAATATTTAAGTTTTCTGGCCTTTTGTCAGTCTTAACTTTCACTTTAAATATGGCAACACTAACTACAAACGTCAAAAGATCGAAATGTCAAGAAATGTCACTGTCAAATTCAGTTCAAGCTAACCCTTCTTTGAAGCCAGTGTGTGTCACTGAAACTGCTGGAAAAAGTAATTAATTTTGCTTACTGACGCTGAAATATAGGTAAGTTTATTCACAATACTATAATATGCCTTCATTCTTAAAGTGCCACATACATTTACACTAACTCATGCAATGTATAAACTTGGTAATATAAATGCTTGTAAAACACTCCTATAAATGTAACGTATGTTACGAAAGTAATACATTTTCCCTTTTTAGCTTCACTATGCAATCTATTTTATTTATATTTGAAATCCTCTGTGTTTAGATTGATCAGCATTATTCTGTAAGAAAAAAATACAGGATAACCTGTAGCAGCACTGCCTAAATAACATTCATTTCTGTAACGTATGTCACGTAACATACGTTACATATATAATGTAACGTATGTTACATTCGTTTCAGGACTTTTCTTTGTTTAACGATGATTATTTTTTATAGTTTCAGGCCAAAATGCCACTAACTGCAGCCGAGAGGATGAGAAAAAGGAGAGAAAAGCTGAAAATGGAAGGAAAATACGACGAGCACCGAGCGAAAATACGGGAATCAACGAAGAAAAGTCGGGCCAAAAAGAAAAATCTGATTGGTGAGCTGTCTGAATCAAAAAGGAAAAAGATATTATTAAGTGAAAGGAAAAAAATAAGAGAAAGAGTCGCAAAGCACAGGGTTTTAAGGAAATTGCAACAAACCAACGTAAATCACTCGGTAGATTCATCCTGCTCGTCGTTGTTTTCCACGCCTCAATCTCTGGGAAAGGCAGTAGCACGTGTACGTAAAGTATTACCGAAATGTCCTAAGAAGAAGAAAGTAATTGTGCATAGATTGCTCAACGATTTAGACACATCTATTCAGGCGCCATCATCACCTAAACAGCATGCATCAGCATTGAACGAAGACACTGTTAAAACAATTGTAGAATTTTATCAAAGAGAGGATATAAGTCGTCAGGCTCCAGGTCTGAAAGACTTCATAACAAATCGTGTCAATGGTAAAAAGGAAAAAGTACAAATAAGGCACCTGTATGCATCTGTAACTGAAACTCACGCTATTTTCGTAAAAGAATATGGAGTAATTGTGGGAAGAAGTAAATTTGCTGAACTTCGACCAAAGCAAGTCTACCTCTCTAGTAGACTTCCTCATAACGTTTGCTTATGCAAGCATCACGAAAACTATGCCTTAGCACTGAATGCCTTGCACAAAGCCATTGGAAGTCCGCGATACAGTCATGGCTTTATAAGCACTATGATCTGTGAAGAAGCCTCAAAGGATTGCTGGCTCTACAAATGCAAGGTGTGTGAATCTACTTTGAAACAGAAATTATATGATCACGCTGGCGAGAACTTGAATGTTGAAATAATTTGGTATGAATGGAGAGATTTGGATGCAAAATTGAATAAAGTGCAAGAAACTGGAACTGTGATTAAACTAATAGATCATATCTTAGACATGACTCCAGCGTTTTACATGCATTCATATATAAAAAGAGTTCAAGCGGACGCATACAACAAAGATCGATTGGCTTCATCTTCAAATCAGCATGATCCATCTGTGGCACTGGTGCAAGTTGATTTTTCTGAGAACTTTACTTGCATAGCACAGGATGAGGTACAAAGTTACCATTGGGTCCAGCCCCAAGTGACTTTGTTCACGGTGTCTATGTGGGTTAATGGAAAGCAGCAACCAATTGTAATCGTCTCTGACAACAGAAACCACAACAAGGATACAATTGTAGTATACATGGATAAGATTCTCCGAGAACTTCCCGGATACGTGACTGAAGTTCACGTGTGGTCAGATGGACCATCTTCACAATTTAAAAATAAGTTTATAGCGGCAAGCCTTGAGATACTAGAAAAGAGACATAACAAACACATCATCTGGAAGTACTTCGCTACTTCACATGGTAAAGGACCCGTGGATGGCATTGGCGGGGCTCTTAAAAGGGTAGTTAGGAATAGAATTATCCGTCGAGAAGCCATTGTTACTAACGGCAAACAATTCGCCCAGACAGCGAAAGACTCCACCGTTAATGTTATAAATGTCACTCCGGAAGAAATCGAACAGACTGCAAAAGAAATTAATTTGGACAACATTTTCGCTCAAGCTAAATCTTTACCTGGAATATCAAAGACGCATGTCATGTTTCGGAAAGATGGAGGAATAATCACAGCCCCCACAGTAGAAAAAGTAAACGTTACAATAAGGGTTAAGAACAAGTTAAGCATGTATGAACAAGTATATGGTTCGGACAGTTCGGACTCGAGTGATGATGATATTCCATTAGCCCAGTTGAGATTTCTGTAAAGACTACTGACATTTTCAGAAAGAATACAAAATATTTTTAATGTGTAGGACTTACCTTAGTATATTAAGCTTAAAAATGTTACATTACATTATTTACGATTTGTATGAAAATTGGTGGTAACGTATGTTACGATTTTAATGTAACGTATGTTACGACACCTCTCAATAATTTTATATTAAAAATATTTGGAAATATGTTGATGTTTTAACTGATTAGTTATCCTCGATCCTTTGCAAAACCTATGTCTCAATTACAAAAATGCAAATTCACAAGATTCAGAGAACTTTTAGAAATGGCATCTAGTGTAAAAATGCTTGTCTATTTTTAGTAACGTATGTTACGAGATCTGCTTTTTTTATAACTCCTATTAAGAGTTACCTTTCTACTCTAACTTTTAGTCAACAAATAACATGTAAATTATGCTTCCTATTTGGATGTAAATAAGATCGAAATTACTTAAAGATAACAAAGGCATACGTTTGAAGTATGATTTTTATTTTCTGATGTAACGTATGTTACGGTGGATTGACCCCATACATGAATCAATCAAATTTTTTTTGCTTTAGATTTGCCTCAAAATGACAGATTCACATAAAACAATACTGAATAAAAAATAATATTTTAGAAAATGTATCAAAATTCAGGATGTTCAATGGTACGGCTCAACCATGAACAGACAGAAGAGTAGTGAAATTCAATGTTCGTCCACTTTGACACCCAGTTGCGCAGTTACACGCAAGCGGCAACACTGGGACGTTAATTCGACATCAGCGAGCGATGCTTACCCATGGGTCCGCTGTCATCGGAGTAGGTGGCGATGATGACGTTGACGTTTTCCACGATGCGCTGGAAAGTCTGGTAGAGCTCTTCCGAGCCCAGCTGCAACTCGAGCAAAGCGCGGTCCATCTTGTTCATGAACAGAATGGGCTTGATCCTCTCGGCGATGGCCTGCCGGAGCACCGTTTCAGTCTGCACGCACACACCTAACAAAAACAAGTATTACACAATGAAATAAAAAAAAAACAGAATCCTGAAGGGATAGAAAGTCCAAATAACCTAGCCAACGAATGGGTCCCAGAGGCCGAACGACAAGATAGTATCAATGATTATATACAGTATTAGATTGCACAACTCGATAGAACGATTTGGTAACCCTTCCGAGATGGTGAAATGCAGGTGGCACCAATAGCATTGACCGCCAAACTAATAGCAATTGATTTAACCATCTATAATAACATTGATAATTAATGGTTTTTTATAAAGGACCGATTGATTATAACAGCCCAATAATTTAACCAGTGATAGCAATAATATTGTTCAATTATTAGTGCCATCTATCACATTTTTTATATATAGGATAGAATGTCATCAATAGTAGTATTCTATCTAAATGACTAATAAATTTACCAAACATTAAACTGCGCAATTATTAGATATTAAAGAAACCTGTATACCAAATTAAAAAGTTGACATATTTATGTAAATAATATTAAAATAATATTTGTTATTTTATACCGTATAGGCGTGTTTAGAGCGCCGTCTACAGTGCGCCTCTATAATGTTATACCACTAAAGTTGCCATATTGAAGTGAGTAAAACACTGGTTTCCATATCGTAGTAAGTCATTGAGCAATCTAATATGCTATATAATCAATGATAGTATGAAATGAACATTAAAACAAATGCACAGAATCACCCTTTGAAAAAAAAGGATATCAAGTCCCAAACATCCTGTATCCTTAGCTAATCGACTTTTATTCCACGCCCCTGCAAATGGGGTCATCGACTATCCCTAATGCGTGCATGTATTCAGTTGGCAGTGACTAGTAAGTGGACCCACGACGACCCACAAAAAAATTGGTTGCCACCTCAAGACTTTCCCACCAAGCAACCCCCCCCCCCCCAGCCCGCATTCCCGACCATCCCCCCTCCTCACAAGATAGTGATCGTAATCAAGTGACTGATATCAAAAATAGTATTTTTTTGTATTTCTGTGGTACTAAAATGGTGTTTTTTTTACAAAAATGATGATAATGGCGTACTGTTTATTTTCATAAATATAATGGTATTTTTTAAAAATGCATCGACAACAGACTTCAGTCTGGAAATAGTCAATCGTCTCGTGAAGAGTGAAAATGTATCTGCCAACTCAAAAAATACACATTCACAATACTTTCCCTGTCGGGAAAGTAAAAAATAAGAAATTAATTAAAAATTTGGACAGTAAGTCTTTTTTAGTCAAGTCAGGGCAAGGATCCGGAGGAGAGCAATAAATGTAATAAGCGGTAACTGTCCCGCCTGACCCTAAAAAAAAAGAATCTTGTATTTATAATATTGCTGAAAATCCTTGGGATTTAATCCTCAAAAGCCCAAAATTTTCACCTGCGACACTAACCGCAATCATCACTTTTAACATACAAGAGAGGTTTCCACTTTTAAAAAAGATAGCTAGAAATAAACCGGGTAGCTGAAGTACAAACCTGAAACGCAGTCCACGACGACGAGGGCTCCGTCAGTGACACGGAGAGCGGCCGTCACCTCAGACGAGAAATCAACGTGGCCGGGGGAGTCGATCAAGTTGATCAAGAAACCCTTTTCGGTCTTCTCGCGCTGATCGGGGTTTGTGATGAACACGCAGTCCTTCTCGTCCAACTCGAAGTACATGGAGATAGCACTGATGGAAAATTATTCATTATTGAAACAATCGTTTCTGTAGATTTCAAAGGGACATGGAGGATGGCGATTGGGTCAGTTGGCCGTTCTTATGTGTCGTCACAACAAAATCAGATGTTTTGGTGTATAATAGAACAATCATCATTGAATCATTTCTAATGCTAAAGTTGAACACGGCTTGAATCTCTGCAAGCAAAGGGAAAAGATCTTTTCCGCGGATAGTATGTCCTACCCCGCTTTGTATAATAAAATAAAATTTCATAACTTCGAAACAATCTGACGAGAGCAGGCATCTTTGCCATCTAATAATACTCAGGTATTTGTTTGCATAAACATGGAGCAATGGGGAATAAGGGGCTCTCTAGACGATCAAGCACGCTTGTCAAGCTTCGCGTCGCAGGCTGGGAGGGAATCGTAAACTGCAAGAAATATGCAAATATTATTTTTAAGTATTTACCAAAAATGCCTAATTTTGTAGTTTATACCAGGGAGTCACGTTAATAAGACAATTGATTGATGAATGATGTGACAACCTAGTATAAAACTACAAAATTAGGCATTTTTGGTATATACTTCAAAAAATATTCGCATATATCTTGCGGTTTACGATCCCCTCCCAGCCCGCGATGCGAAACTTGACAAGCATGCTTGATCGTCTAGACATTAGATCCCTTAAGACATATACAACACCTGCAACTAAGGCTGATTCCGCTGATGAAATTTTACAAAGCTATTAACCCCCCTACCTATATGAACCTACGTGATACGGTCGTCCGTACGCTGCAAAAACTACCCAGTTCGTTCAAGTAAAAATGAAATAACAAAACCGAAACCCACAAAGCGTACGTGATACGTCAAATTGTTCCTACGATTCTAAATACAAAAAAAGAGTCATAAATGGATCTATAGTATAAAAAAAAGTGGTATATTGTAAACAATTGTTATTAAGAAATGTAATGAAAAAAAAACACATTTTTTAACCTATTTTTTGAATAATAAAAGGTTAAAAAAAATCAGCGGAAAAAATCAGCAATCTGCGAATACATCTTGGATAGCAGACCGAACTACTGGGTGCAGTTACACAATCCCATTGTGCTATTCAATGATATAAGAAGAACTTCAAACTTAAGTCTGATTCACATCAAACAACTGACTTCAAATTAAAAAAAGTAGGTACGGGGGGGGGGGGGAAATTGATTTCAAGTCAGTAAAGCGCTGTCACATCAGAGCTGCTTCAATATTTCCGCTATATCAGTCGCTGGCACTGCGCTGCAGGGTGACATTGAGTCCTGTGAAAAAAAGTTACTAACATTTCTCCCGACTGGCATTACTACTGCTGCTTGACTATGTGAACAGCGTGATTCCGGTTATTCACTTTAGTCTACCCTGGACAGCGTTGGGTTATGTTGAACAAAGAGTGATGAACAAATCAAGATTATTAAAAATTCGGAAAAAATCTGGAACACATCTTGGACAGCTAAGGTATCACTGGGTGAAATGCACTAAACAGCTGTAACATGTTTGTATCACATCCATAGTAGATCAGTTGGTGTGTACAGTAGTCTCGTTTTAATGACAAAAAGGGAGGTTGGATTACAGGGTTTAAAACCCAAAGTAACAGCGGATTTATAGAGAAATCTATTGAGCCTGAAACTGGTTGGAAAAAGAGTAGAGTAGTTGTCTGATAACCAAACATAGAATTATCAAATAAAAGTAATTCGGCGAGAAAGTGGTTTTCTATAGGATCCCTACAATTTAGAGCCCTTTCTTAAATAAATAATGTTGTAAATCGGTTGGTAGATTAAAATTATTATTTTAAGAACGGATACTCACGTAGACTTGATGGTGATACATCTGTCCTGTTCATCTTTCCTGGTGTCTGTGAATCGGGTCTCGCCGGCCCTCGCTCCAGCGATGATACCGGCTTTGGAGACAAGCGAATCGGTGAGGGTGGACTTGCCGTGATCCACGTGCGCGATCACAGACATGTTCCTGATGTTCTTCTTCTTGTCCATCATGGTCCGAATCTCGTCGACCGTGAAGTTGACCTATCGGATTAGAAACATTCATTACTATCAGAAGTCTGGGTAAAATAATTTAAAATTTGGTAGAATCTTTAAATTATATATCGTCGATACGTATTTTGATTTTGATTCTTTGAGTGAGTTTGAGAAATATTTACTCAGTTTGTTATTTTTAAATGAGTGCACCACAAAAACAAAAAAAAAAGATATTAGATTCATGACATAAAAAGACAAAGAGAAAAGTTTGGATACGATAAATTAATGCAGAAATTGGAATATGATGAAAAACGATTCTGTTTGTACTTCCACATGTCTCTCCACTGCACATGCGCCGACGTTCTATGTGTCTGAAGCGTTGCGAAGTTCTAGAAACAAACTGGTCTTACGCGTGGAATAACGCCCGTCACCCTCTCCACCTATTCCCATGTCGATCTGGAGATCGCAGATCGATGTTGCATGGGCAGTAATGTCGATTGCATAACTTTCGGCAACTTTCAAGGCCATAAAAAACAATGATTTTAGGCATTTTAGGATATTTGTGCTTTACAAGTTCGCGCTGAGCAAATAAGCAGAAAAGGTACCAACCCATGAGCATACGTTGCCCACCTCAAAGCAGATCTGAGTGTATGAAAAATCGAGATTTTGAAACTATTTCTATGTGTTTATTACTTCCAAATTGCATAGATAACAAAGCATTCGTCAGCTCATATTATTCAGTAACGAAAGATAAAATACCCAAAAAATGTGACAAAGCTGAGCGAGGATTCATGAGACATTGGCTGTTTTTAGCAGACGCACTGTCTTTCCAGCGGCCTCAGCAACAAATAGAAACTTGAAACTCTCTAGTAAAGGTTGGCGACCATTTTGGCTATTTTAATATTGCAGAAGATAACTCGGAACAAGGATTGCATATTCTTCCCGTGCCATTCCTATCTTTTTACAATTCCTGTGGGTGTCCATTATTTCAGCACAATATGGAACGATGAAGATGTGGCTTATCTGTAGTCATATACATAGCACATCTTAAATTTTGCAACGTATTTCCTATCACTAAGTAGTAACAACGAAAAAATGCATCCAACAAAACTTTTTGTCGAAGCATTTTTCAACCGTTTTGTATCAGTTTTTTTATTGCACGGAACCGGCGATTGTTTCGATATAAACAATGAATTGTCCCGATTAATAAAACCACTGCGTCGAAAATCCCACGCCTGCAGTTGCATCTGCAATTTGCAGTTGAAACTGGAACAAAAAAAACCGACATCAGGCAACGTCAGCGTGTGAAAGCCCATTCGCAATAACCCCAAAACCCACAATAAACCATCGGAAAACCAACAAAACCGAACTAAACTCGAGACAAATCGCATTTTTTAGCACTTTATTAGATAAATAAATCTGACATGTCATATGATTCGAGCGAAAATCTAAAGGTTATCGTGGCACTTGTAGGAAAAGTTCCGGTCGAGGGAGAAATGCGAAAAATATCGCCACGGTCGGGCGGCGCGAGTAAAGATCGTCGCTAAAACCGAGCTTAAAGTTAATTTAAAGACTCACCATCTTGGATGTTTAGAGATTCAATCCAAGCACAGAAAAACCACAATACGCCCGCGACGGCGTACACCCCGAGAAAGGCCGAAAACCGCGACTTCTTCTTTTTCGCAGGCGCGTTGCCAGGCCTGAAAAACACGAATGACGGAAAATGGCAACAGCAACCCGTATTTATCAATGAACACCAAAATTGCACTGCATTGTGAAATACTTGTTTACTTCAAAATTATTCCAAAACCAAGATTTAAAAAAAAATAGACATACATTAAAAATGAACTCATCAATTTTATTCAGCGTTTATTTTGATCTTGTATAATTCTTGTAACAATTCACAATATGACACAATATATTTCACAACATGCTAAAATGAAGAACATCCAAATTAAAACATATAAATAAGGTGTTATTATTTTTGAAATGCCGGTAATACTGTTTATAAAATTTAGAAGGCAATTTTGATATTTCGCAATTTTTGAAAATGGTAGAAAGAGTGTTTAATCCAAGAACTTGCAGAAAAGATGGCGGCGCTTCGTTTTGGCTCTCGCGTCAACCGGTAGATGGCAGCATTTTATAGAATTCTCTTACATTATTTTATTTGCTGTGTTATTTTGTAACAACAAACTCCCGTAATAATGAATATTTAATTTAATTTTCATGCCATGAGTATTTCTGTTATAAGGCAGTGCTTATCGAGAAATTCATTCAAGAATTCACCTGTTGTGGTAACGCCCCGCCGCAGCCATAGAAAATTGTAACAGCTGTTGTGTGATTCACCAACCACTCTTGCTTTTCTTGGAAGAAATCTCTTTTTCTTTGAATATAGGATGTAATAAATGGTTCGTTGCTACCACCAACAGTTTAGTGACTAATCCGAAGCGTATTACCTACTGTAAGCTGTAAAGCTGTATTTTTTTGACATTTGAAGATTCTTTTCAGTTTGTAGGTATCTAGTATACTTTTAGTGTCCTTTATTTATTGATAGGGACTTGCCGAAACGCTAAAATGATAAAATCAAAATGAAACGTATCATTCCAAATGTACAAATATGTAGTTATATCAAGAATTTAAGGTATATGACATATATAATAACTTGAAAAATAAACTGGGAAATACTTTATGATTTTTATGGCTTTATGATTTTTAGATTACGATTTTTCAAACAATGTATCCTTGTGTCAATATTATCGCACCAACTAGGTACCTATTACCACTGACCACTGAATGATCAATAGCCTTTAATTAATTACTATGAATTACTACTACATTTTCACAAGTCACAGTGGTGCCGACTCACTTCCACCTTAGCGACGTAGAAAAAATAAGAAAAAAGGCGCGTTCACTTTTACTTTCCCTCATCCGGGAAAGTAAAAATTGAATAGGGCCCAAAACGGAACCCTGTAGAGCTCCAAGTTTATTAATTAATCGAATCGAGTAAGTATTTCGTAATGTATCGATTATGAAAATGTGTAATTTCCAAGATAGTCCCCTTGACTATAACTCCATAATGATTTAATTTGTTTAGTAAAATATAATGGCTAACGCAATCAAATGCCTTACTCAAATCGCGAAAAATGCGTAAGGTGTAGTAGGTACTTATTCGTTAATGTTTCATCGACGTATGATATGAAATCCTCGATAGCTTTAGTAGTGGACTTGTTTTGTCTATATCCAAATTGTATATCACTAAGAATATTGTTAGCATAAAAAACAAAGAAATCTAATATTTATTACTGTCTATTATTTTTGAGAAAGATGGCAAAATTGCAACGGGTCTAAATTTTCAAGTTCCGCGTGCTTTATAGAGTGGAATCCCTTCTGATGATTTTAACTGTTCCGGATTTTTTTTATTATAATTTCCATTGCCGTACTGTACCGGTCTCGAGTTTCATCAATATTGAATTTTGGTTTTGTATTGCATTTGATAAGTACAATCGAAATTCGTTTTTACATGACTGCCCAACAAAAAAGGAGTGTAATATGTTTGGGTTCAACCATGTATGTTTTCCGATTCTTTATTCCACCATAAATTCTAAACGCTCGAACCGATTCAGAAGTGCGTGGTGTTGTTAGGATCGTTATGTCATTTCTTCTTCTTCTTCTTCTTTTTTCTTTTTGGCAATCCACCCAATGAGGGTGATTTCTGACAGGTGGTTATTATTTTTTTAATTTGGGAACTTTATTGTTAGTAGGACAGCACTAAAACAAACAGACACAAAACATACAATAAAGGAAACAGTAGGAACTAGTATATTATGGAATGGAATAATGTTACTAAAGGGAAATGTGGTTGAGGGAGATAAATTTACAGAGGATTTTGAGGACTTTTGGAGAGTTAAGGGAGAGGAGATGGTCCACACACAGTGGGAGTTGAATTTTGAGGCTATAAGGTCCGAGACGAAATTAGGATAGTTGTTGTTAAATGGGCAGTTAAAAATGAGGTGGTCAGCAGTGCAGACGATTGCATTGGGGGGACGGGAGGACGTGTATCCTATAGAGGTGAGCGGGGGTGCAGCTGTGGCCAATACGCAATCTGCAAATGACTGCTATTTCTTTGCGGCTAAGTGGCTGATGATTATGTCATCTCGAAGGTCATAGGGTACCTTAACTATCCAAATATCAAGTAAGTAAGTATGTAAGTAACTATCCAAATATCAAGTCTAAATATCCAAAAGTCCAAATGTCAATAAATGAACATAAAATTAATATCTTGTTAATTGTCAAATGAAAGATCTGATTAAGCACATTCCGGAAATGTACATATATCTATATAAATAAATACATAAACCACAAATATTTCATAGAAAAAGTATTTTATTTGGTTTTTTTTATGAATATTATTATGAAAAGTAGGCTTTATTATGAAATAGGTACTTGTGGTTTATGTATTTAAACATATCCATGTATCTTTCCGGAATATACTCAATCAGACTTATAATTTGAAACTAAACACGATATATACTCGTACATGTTAATTTATTGACATTTGGACATTTGAAAACTTAGGCAACTAGGTACATTTAGACAACTATGCCTTCTTACTTGATATTTGAACAGTTAATCTAGCCTATGAAACTCTTCTAAATTGGTTCAAGCGTTTAGAAGTTATGGTGGAATCTAGAAACGGAAAACATGCATAGATGAACCCTGGACACATTACACTCCTTTTTATCGGGCAGTCGTGTTAGTTACATGTTAAAAGTCGTGTAAAAAGTGTTGAAATTGCAAAATATTTTATTGAATAATTATATTTTTTAGTAAAATACTTTACTTACTGCGTTTTATTTAATTATACACTTATTATTTATTTACATAAAATATATAGAAAATATCAAACTATCTTATACCTCAATATCTTATCCCCAAACTAAAGCGGTAAATAAGTTATGGATGAGAAGTTAACAGTCAATAAGTAAGATAGAGATAGATGATCAGTGTGCGAGTGCCAGGTAAAATTCGGCGCCTGGACCGTCGAAATTCCTTTGTTTTGCGTTAGGGTCGTCTAAACAAGTTTATGGGTGAAAGAGACACAGTAAATAAGCATCTGATATATACTAAGTTGTCATTTCTTCATGGGGCTCCCTAGACGATCAAGCATGCTTGACAAGCATCGCGTCGCGGGCTGGGAAGGGATCGTAAACCACAGGAAAAATGCAAAGATTTTAAAAAAAAATTAACCAAAAATGCCTAATTTTGTAGTTTATACCCGGGATTAACATTAATTAGAGGTAATTGATTGACGAATGACGTGACTCCCTGGTATAAACTACAAAATTAGGCATTTTTGGTAAATATTTTTAAAATATATCAAGCATGCTTGATCGTCTAGGGAGCCCGGGGTGTTATGCGTGTTTTCTGTTTTCATGTGATGCCGCTTTTGCTTTCTGGCTGTGATACTCGATTGGTTTTTACTTTACGATTGGATTCAAATAACGACTTTTAATACTAGTTACATAATAAACCCGATTTATTAGGTTAAATAACTAGCTTATTCCACAAAATCATCCATATATTTAAAACATCGGATGTGTATAATTCCATTACAACATGAATTAATGAATTGAACTTTGATATTATTACTTCATTACACAAGCACAATTAAATGCTATAAGTCCCTAGTTGTTACACTCTGGGTTTCCTATAAAAATGTCCATTGCCCTTTGGTACATTTAGACGATTCATCATTTGTGGTCTCGTCAATTCCAAAGTCAGGTTCTTTAAGTATCCTCGTCGATGATATAATATTTCTTCATTCGGCGCAAAACTGCCTCCCAATAACGTCTAGTAGATTTTAACAAACGAGACAAACGAGAATACTGATTAAAACAAAAAATACGTTTGTGGCACGCCAAGAGTTACCCTGCAAGCAGACAACCCCCCTTCCCCCTCCAGCTCGCCAAATCTCCCTCCCTTACCCCTCTTGCCTTAACTCCCCCCCCCCCCCCACCCGATAGTGATTGTGTCAAGTAACTATGATAGCAAAAGTAGCATGTTTTAGTATTTTGTAGTATTTAGGAGGTATTAAAATGATATTTTTCCAAAAATGATGTAGTATTTTCTTAATAACACTTTTTAAGTCGCTTTTATAAGAGATATTCCAATCAAAATTTCACCACGTGATTTCGGTATAAGAAGGCATCTCTGTGCCGAGTCTCTAACTGCAATATTTCGATATGACTATGACTAGCGCGCCCTCTGGTGGACCGATTTCAACTACAATATTTTCAACTCTTACCATGACCGAATGATGCCTGCATGCCAAATTTCAGCTCAATCGGATAACGCGTTTAGGCGTTAACTTGGAGGAATACACACACATACAGACATACAGACTCACAGACAGACTTCATTCTGGAAATGGTCCTAATCGTCTCAGGGGGGTGTCAAAATAGATATTTTGCGTCTCTCCCTAGAGCCGGGAAAGTAAAAGAGTGGGACCTTTTATAACAGTAGAAGGCTACCTGTACCCCAGGTTACCCCAGGGAGTTAACGGGCCCATGATGAGGTGGCCACGATGACCCATGTGTTCAGGGTCGGTCACACTCACGGGTCAACACCCATCCGACGGCCTCCACGCACGGGGTGCGAACCTGGGTAGGACACTGGGTCAACCAGTCTCCCCTGGGAATCAAACCCCTGGCGCTCCTGGACGGTCTGCGCACCGAGCGGCGCAAGCCAATCGATTGTGCTCTCCGACTAACAGTCGGGGGAGTCTGGGAACTGTATTGTTTCCTATAGAGCGGGGGTGGTTGCCTACCTTACGGCGACTGCTCTTGAAATGACCATTGGCCATCCGATCCTGGGTGAACAGCCGGGCAAAGGACGCCTTGATCCGCGATTGATTCGGTATACTCCGTTTCACCGCTTCGTAAGGGAGAGGACCGCGCAAGCGACCTCGAACTCGGAACCAATCGAGAGACCGGAGAAATCTGGTCACAATTGGAAGTGAGGGCGCGAGTATCTCGAGCCCGCCGGGTTTATTCCTGGCTAACTCGCGGTAAGGCGTTGGACTCTCACGGGTTGTGGCGTAGCTAGACGTTGGATTGTTATTGTCCAAAGTCTTCTACGCTCACTGCAGGGCGATAGAACGACTAATCGTTAAAACGTCCTGTGGTGACGGGTTCGCCCGTTGTAGTCGACACCGCAAGATGTACCCCAGGTAGCCTTCTACGTCGTTACCTTAAGTTTCGAACCTCTATGTTAAAAAATAATAACTTTAGCTGAATAAACATCAGCAAACATCCGCAAAACGAGACGAAATATTCCACTTAGCCTACCAAATTGCAGTTGGCCTTCGACGCTTAAAGTATTTGTCAAAAAAATTGACAAGCCAACATTGAAAATATTGGAAAACAGCGAGAGAACACAGAAACGGCCAGAATTAGCGGATCTCCTATTTACTGAACCAATCAAAGACAATTAGCGCAAATATACTCTGCAAACTGCATACGTTAAAACGTATGCAATTGTTAAAACAAATGGACGAGAACCGCTTCTATCCAAATTATATGTACAAGAAAAAAAACCTAGTTATTGTTCTTCTTTGTGAAGGAGCAACTTTGTTTCAAATGATAACTGGTGGTGTAGACAGACACATGTATTTAGAGAAAGATAGACACAGGTAAGTCACACCAACCTGGGAGCGTTGCATCGTATATGTTGCGTACGCGTGCTCACTCTGGCCACCTGTGCTCTGGCTCTACCTATTTATATGATCAGTGGCTCTACCCTTTGGGGTCCGGCACACTGGTCTGACGTACGCAACGTACGCAGCGCATTATGACATCTGGCCATGTATTTGAATAAAAACAGACACATTGATCCTACGCAATGTTGCGTGGGATAAATGTCTGCTTCCATCTAAATTCAAGGGCCAGATGCCATCATGCGTTGCATACGTTGCGTAAGTAGGCTCAATGTGTCGGACCGCTTATTGCGGTATACTAGTACAATACGGGGTCTGGCACACTGGTCCGACGTACGCAACGTAACCAACGCATTATGACATCTGGCCCTTGTATTTGAATGAAAGCAGACACACTTATCCTACGCAACGTTGCGTGGGACAAGTGTTTCTGCTTCCATCTAAATTCAAGGGCCAGATATAATCATGCGTTTCGTACGTTGCTTACTTAGGCCCAATGTGTCAGACCCCTAGGGCCAGTGCCACATCTGTCCCACGTACGCAATGTGGCACTGGGTCTATACACATTATGACGTATAGACCTTTGAATTTGCATGCCATATACATATACGTTGCATACGTGAGACAAGTGCGCACAGTAACGCAGGAGCGTTTCATTGCTACGTTGCGTACGTGAGCCCAGTCTGTCCTTACCGTTATTGCATCGCTTGAGCGCCGTATGACAGACGCTCCCGTGTTTTTGCACTGTTTACTAAAGACACTTTCAGAAGAAAGTATAAGGTATGCTAATGTACTCCTTGATATATTTCATTCGCCAATCATTAAGCATATAGGCTGCATCAATACAATTTACCCCCCCCCCCCCTCCACCCAACCCCTAAACCTTCAACCGCCCCCCTTCTTCGATGATAGGCTGATGCATTTAGAGCGTGGGCTAGATTTTGATTTGTTTTGCTTGCCTTTTGGTGACTGACAGAGGAAAACATTTTGACACTTCGGGGTTATACACCGGTCATTTCATGCGGATAATGCCGGTCGTTGACCGCTATTACACTATATAAAATTTTAAGCTAAACTTCATGCCTCTGCAAAGAGAAATATCTTGGAAATACCTAGGCATCACTCTAGATTGTACCTCATATACATAACGTGGCTACAAAGGTGCGAATCCTTGGATATGTTTTCAAAGAACTGAGGAATATTCTGGATTCCAAAACGCTAAAAACTGTTGATCATGCTTTATGTGAATCGCTTATTACTTACGGCATAATTGGATGGGGTGAATGTGGTAAAACCTTGCGCAGAATTTTATACTCAAAATTATTCTACGCAGACCATATCGCCATCCCAGCAATGAACTTTATGTGGAAGCTAAAGTCCTTGATTGTAGGCAACTTTTTTTAAAACTTCCCACTTAAAGCTATTTTGGACAATAATTCAAATTTAGGAATAATTCAGGACCGAAGACCAATAAGACAAGTTTTAGAAAATAGCCTAATAATACCCAGGATGAAAACATCATTTGGACACAAAGACATTATTCTTTCATTACGCCGAGATTTTAAAATCTGATCAACATGGAAATAAAAATGAATTTGACATTTAGGGTATTCAAAAATAAAATAAAGGAGGTTCTCGAGTCATGACAGACTAACCATACATCAAATGTTAGAAATTATAGTTTAATAAAACTAAGGTGCACACACTATTATTATATCTTTAAATAGTATGTATGTTGATTATATTTTAACATTCAACTAATTTCCAATTCATTTTGTTGTTATATATTGTTTTGACAATGAATTGTACTTTTTTTGACTACGTATTTTATATTAATTTTTATATTTCTTAATTAAGGTATATTAATTATTACTTATTGACTTTTTTATTTTTTTATTATAGATTTATCTTACTCTTTACTTTAGTTTTATGTCAATTCTGTTTGTCTCACTCTATTTGATTGTTTCGTTTTTTTATTAAGGACCATATTTTAGGGCAATTTAGTTTTATGAACATTTTAATAAAACTTTTATATAATTTATTGTAAAATTAGAGTCCTGTCCATCCTAGAACGGGCTAGTCCCAGTTGGGTTACAGAATCAAATTAGCAAAAGGTTAAGGTTTTGCCATTCGGTACCTGTTGTTTTTATAAGCAAAAACTGTTTTATAGTAATTAATTGTTAAAAATAAAAAATTAATAAATAAATTTGTCATTTTTCATGTCTAAATAGTGACTAATTGGTTTTTTGCTGAGATGGAAAGAGACATCAATTGTATTATATAGGGTTTTACAAATAAGGGCGAGTCGATGTTGAAAGTCTCTGCAATAAAACAAACTGCGTGTGAGGTATTAATGAAATTCTTTTTTTATTTCAAGGCCCATGTGTGCCATTAAATACCTATGGAATATGACATCGTTCAAATGTCCGATCCAAAAGGTTCAATTTTCAATGACTGCCACATTGATCCGGCTGAATTTGGGTGATGTCCTGGGCTATGTTGACTTTGTGGGCATAGGTCGATTGCGGCTTATTGGCATAGACCTACGACTTCAGAAAACACCACAAGAGAAGTCTAGCGGGGTCAAATCGCACGATATTGGTGGCCAATTTACGTCACATCCGCGAGAGATAACCATGCACTAACGAACACTCACTTCGATAATAAAGTTTTAACGTAAAGAATCATGATTTAAAAAAATTAAAAACACGACAGCCCTTAGGGGCTCCCTAGACGATCAAGCATGCTTGTCAAGCATCGTGTAGCGTGCTGCACACACAAAAACACACAAATATTTTTTTTTTATTTACCAAAAATGCCTAATTTTGTAGTTTATACCAGGGAGTCACGTTAATTAGACGTAATTGATTGATGAATGACGTGACTCCCTGGTATAAAACTACAAAATTAGGCATTTTTAATAAATATTTAAAAATATATTTGCATATTTTCTGCGGTTTAGGATCCCCTCCCAGCCCACGACGCGATGCTTGACAAGTATGCTTGAAAAAGTGAACTGTATACCCTAGGCTTCTAAATTAAAGTATACACATCTGTCTGAGCTCAGGCTAAATTACGCATAAATTCAATGATAAAGAATAACCGCTTATGAGAGGTAGAGGCCGCGCAAGCGACCTCGAACCAGTGCCCAGACCGGAGGATGTAAAAATCCGTCCAAATCTGATAGTAAGGGCGTGAGGTTGGCCCGCTGGTGTCACATTCCAGTGCGTCACGGTAAGGCGTCGGCTTCTTACGGGCGCGTCGGTGAAGCTAGACTGTGGACACTAGAGCTGTCAACTACATGCGAAACCCGGGACCTCTTATACGACACCGACTTATAGACTTAAAATTTTGGTATACACATGCCATCTTGGGCCGAAATTACAGCAGGGCAGTGTCGACTACATATCGTTATACCCCAAGTTGGTATAACGATATGTGATCGTTCTTTCAGCCGTGAGATGAGCGTAGAAGGCTTGAAGCAGTCAGGAACGACTGCTTCAAGCTGCCGACCGCTCGAAGAGTTCGCGACTGCTCTAGCGAGCAGTCCGTGTATGCCGATCAATAGAATTTTGTAGTCCACTATGCAGTCGCAGCTTGAAGCAGTCGGGTCCTGACTGCTTCAAGCTGTCCGTGTATGGCCGGGCTTAGAGACAAGACAAATCTACTGTCTAGCTATGCCCGACAGAGGCCAACGCCTTACGGCGAGGCACCGGGAAAGGTACCCAGCCTCGCCCCCTCACTACCAGTTTGGAAGGGTATCTCCGTCTGGAACTAACCTTTAGGATACCTCCTACCTCCTGACTGGTTACAGGATCGAGGTCGCTTATGAAGCGGTGATACTGTGTCTACCGAATCTATCGCGGACCACGGCATCATTTGCCCGGCTTATTCACTCGGGATCGGGTGGCCGAATATGCATTTCAAGAGCAGTTGCCATAAGGTTAACAACCACCACCGCTCTATAGGAAACATTACTGTTCCCAGACTCCCCCGGCTGTTAGTCGGAGTGCACAATCGCAGGTCAGCGTCCTACCCTGGCTCTCCCTTCTGCGTGGAGGCCGCCGGATGGGTGTTGACCCGTGACTATGACCGACCCTGAACGAATGGGTCTTCGTGACCAAACTATAAACAGGGCCTATTAGCTCCCAAAATAGTGGACTGTGTAGTCCGTAAGTCTCTGTGTAATCACCTCACGGCTGAAAGAACGATCTCCATCGTTATACCATCCTGGAGTGTCGGGTTCGCCCGTTGAAGGTGACAGCTCAAATTGTTGATATGACTGTAAATAAGTATGCAACACAGATATTATATTATTTTCTCACTGATCTATAAGTTTTTATGTGCAGTAACTCATTTTCTTACTCCAACGAGGTGGATGGAGACAGAAGCCAATCCATCCACCACCCGAGCAGTTATAACGACTATAGTCGTCTTTTCTGCCCGAGCTTAATAGTATATCCAATGATCAGAGGCTTCTATCCCCATCCAATCCCCCAAGGAGTCATTTATTTATTCGTTTCATAATTACATTTTTACTTTCCTGACGACCTATCGGAAAGGAAAGTATTGTGATCGCGCTAAAAAAAAATTTTGAGATGAAGATGGGAATATATATTTTGAGACTCCCTGAGACGATTGAGACTATTTCCAGACCGATCTCTGTCTGTATGTATGTCTGTATGTCTGTATGTCTGTATGTATGTATTCTTCCACGATAGCGCCCAGACGCTTAATCGGATTGAGCTGAAATTTGGTATATAAGCTTCTGTTAACCGTCGGAGGAACCCATTAGTTTTTGGAGTCCCTACGCCCTACGGTTGTGGTACCTCCCATACAAATTTGGGGTTCCCGGCGAAAAAATTGTTTCCACGATAGCGCCCAGACGCTTAATCTGTCTAAGTTAAAATTTGGCATAGAAGCTTCTGTTAACCATCGGAAGAACCTATTAGTTTTTGGGGTACTTACGACCAACGTTTGGGGTACCTGCCATACAAATTTGGGGAACCTTGATTACATCGTTCGTTTTTTCGCACCTCCCCGGATACTAGTCAGGAAAGTCTTGGGGTGACACAACCGATTTTTAAGCTATTGCATAGCTTTTATCGCGGGCCTAGCCAGCGCGGCGACCGAATGAAGAAATTTCTTAACGAATATTAATGATTTTAAACTGATAATTACGTCTAAACGAGTACTGCTTAACGATTCGAAAAAAATATATGTTAAACAAGAACATTTTACTAATATTCTTAGCTTTGTATATTTTAGATTCTGTTTATATTACATTGTGTAATTAATTTGTGAAATTAGGTCTAACCGAACACAAAAACGACTATTACGCAAATACTATCTGGCGTATTATTATGAAACCTGCACCATTTTAAAGAAAATTTAATTATCTATCTTTTTATCTACGATTTTTTTCGAACAATCTGTTTTTTTTGCTTTATCGAATAAAAAATTCGTTCGCGGCGCTCTATCGAAAGACGTTTAAATTATTCCGAATCATTTGCTTCCGCAGCCGCAAATGATTCGGAATAATTTCAACGTTTTCCGATAGAGCGCAGTTATCTGATATCAGGAAAAATAAAATAAATAAATAATTATAATTGCATAAGTTGTTAAAAATGCTATGCAATAGCTTTACCGCGGCAGTCCCCGAGTGCCACACGTATTTTTTTCTTTTATATTGCATAGCTTTTATCGCGGGCCTAGGCCAGCGCGGCGACCGAATGAAGAAATTTCTTAACGAAAATTAACGACTTTAAACCGATAATTACGTCTAAACGAGTACTGCTTACGATTCGAAAAAAATATATGTTAAACAAGAACATTTTTATAATATTCTTAGCTTTGAATATTTTAGATTTTGTTTATGTTACATAGTGTAATTAATTTGTGAAATTAGGTCTAACCGAACACAAAAACGACTACTACACAAATACTATCTTGCGTATTATTATGAAACCTACACCATTTTAAAGATTATTTAATTATCTATCTTTTTATCTACGTTTTTTTTTCGAATAGTCCGGTTTTTTTGCTTTATCGAATAAAAAATTCGTGCGCGGTGCTCTATCGGAAGACGTTTAAATTATTCCGAATCATTTGCTTTCGCAGCCGCAAATGATTCGGAATAATTTCAACGTTTTCCGATAGAGCGCAGTTATCTGATATCAGAAAAAATAAAATAAATAAAATAAATAAATAATTATAATTGCATAAGTTGTTAAAAATGCTATGCAATAGCTTTACCGCGGCAGTCCCCGAGTGCCACACGTATTTTTTTTTACATTTTACATTTACATACACATACATGTATTTACATTACATTTCATTACATAGTTACAATTCGTATTATGTGCGGTAACTACCCACTCGTCTATTGTATAATAATTATTCATTTTACTAGTAAACAATTCCGAAATAAATAAATCCCCCTGGCACGAGGCGCACGCCATTAACATTCCTCTCCAACATCTAACAATTGCTGTTTTTTGTTAGTTAGTTTTGTATTTCCGTGACGGACTAATTCTATTTAAACATGGTAATTGAATTGACTAGTTTTCTGCGGGACGTCCTTGTATATTTTAGGCGTGTATGTAGATGGAGCGAAATTATCATAACGACTATTATTTCGTACGCCCACGACAGGACAACTCGACAGCAGCCGATTTTGACTATTTCACTGCGTTCACACATTCGACGAACGAGCCAAATGTTCTCTGATGAAGTTTGAGAAAACGCCTTATTTGTTGGTTTGTTTGAAAAACTTTTTTGCGCAAAGAATAGAGTACAACAACTTGGGTTGTCGACTACAGCGGGCGAGCCCGTCACCTCAGGAAGTTTTAACGATTAGTCGTTCTATCTCCCTGGAAGTGAACGTAGAACTTGGGGACGAAACAGTCCACCGTCTAGCTACACCACAAGCCCGTAAGAGGCCAACGCCTTAACCGCGAGATAGCCAGGAATGTTACCTGGCGGGCCGACACTCACGCCCTTACTTCCAATTGTGACCAGATTACTCTAGTCTCTCGATTGGTTACGAGTTCGAGGTCGCTTGCGCGGTCCTCTCCCTTACGAAGCGATGAAACGGTGTTTACCGAATCTATCGCGGACCACAGCGTCCTTTGCCCGGCTGTTCACCCAGGATCGGATGGCCGATGGTCATTTCAAGAGCAGTCGCCGTAAGGTCCGCAATCACCCCCTCTCTATAGGAAACAGTTCTGCTTCCAGACTCCCCCGACTGTTAGTCAAAGTGCAAAGTCGATTGGCTTACGCCGCACGGTGCGCAGACCGTCCAGGAGCGCCAGAAGGTTGATTCCCAGGGGAAACTGACCATAAGGCCAGAGTCCTAGCCAGGCTCGCACTTCATGCGTGGAGGGCGTCGGATAGGTGTTGACCCGTGAGTGTGACCAACCCTGAACAGAATAGGTCTTCTCCCACGACTGGACAACTCGACATTAGACGATTTTGACTATTTCACTGCGTTCACACATTCTACGAACGTGCCAAATGTTCTCTGATGAAGTTTGAGAAAACGCCTTATTTGTTGGTTTGTTTGAAAAACTTTTTTGCACACACGATAGAGTACAACATGGTGGGCCTATTGCTAATAACAATATCTTACCATACCACTTAGCATGGTGCCACATTTTGCATTTAGCATTTTGCCACATAGATTACCTTGGTTATCTTGTCAGATACGTTTATGACCTGTTGGGCGGTGTCGACTACTACGGGCGAACCCGTCACCCCAGGCCGGTATAACGATATGTGATCGTTCTTTCAGCCGTGGGATGAACGTAGAAGACTTTAAGACGGCACAAACCTACCGTCCAGCAAAGCCACGAACCCGCCAGAGTCCAACGCCTTACGGCGAGGCACTAGGAAGATAACCCAGTGGAGCTACATCGCCCCCTGGCTACCAGTTTTGGTAGGATATCTCCGTCTGGAATTAACCTTCAAGATACCTCCCTCCTCCCGACTGGTTACAAGACCGAAGTCGCTTACGCGACCTCTACCTGCCATAATTCAGCGGTGATTCAGTTTGAATCTATAGCGGAATACAGGCATCTTTTCCTCGGCTCTGAATTCAGGATCAGGTAGCCTAATGGTCGATTCAAGAGTGGTTGACGTCAGGTCAACATCCACCCCCGCTGCTTAGGAGACAGTGTTTATGACCTATGTCAACATCTGCTATGATATAGACCATTTGGGCAGTGTAAAGTTTAACTTTACATCGTCGTCGTCGTCGTAAAATCGTCGAAATTATTGAAATATTGGCAATGATAAGCCAAAAATACCTCACAAAATAAGTTAGGCAATAAAGGTCGTGTTCTTTAGTTTCTGTAAGTTTTGGCAGAGAATCGACAAAATTTTGTTCGATCTTGTAACTTCATCCAAAAACAATAAATTGAAAACTCTTCTCGTGCCGGGGAGGGCAACGTGTTTCACATAAAAGGATCCACCAGAACCCGCTAAAATCTTGTATCTATTCCCGCGTGGCACGACACTGGGCTCGATTGCGTTTCTTCGTGAACTTAAATCAGAAATTAGTCCGTGTGAACGAGGCAGGGCAATACGCTAGAGCGGAATGTGAGATGACCGGTTGTCACTTTTTCGCATTAAAACTGCCCGCCAATGTCAAATCTTACACCGCACGAAGTATGCTCCAATTTATTCGGACGAGTATAAGTTCGACAGGTAGTATTTATCGACGATTGTTCGTTTCATATTCCGCTCTTACGTATTGCTCTGTCTCGTTCGCTTGAACTAATTTTAGTTTTAGTTCACAAAGAAACGCAATCGGGCCCACTGACTACGCATATTCACAAACAAAAATGGTTTCCAAAAACGCCTTTATCTAAATGTTTTGTTAATAGTCCGGTCTTCGGGTATGGACTTATCTGCACCGCATATCGCCACAAAAGGACGACAATGTATCAATTTAGATAAATTATCACCGTTTCACCCACTAATGGCCGCAAGTGACAGTCATTTATTAGTATTGTCCTTAGATTAATGGGTATGGCGAAAGGCGTGCCCGTAGTATGGCGGCCGAACACAGTATGCTATTGCCACTGCGGAAGGTCACCAGTTCAAATTCGGGTCGGGGCCACTTTTTGTACTTAAGTATAGTTTGATAGTTACCTATCCAACAGGGTACAAAGTGTCACCATCCAGGGCCTCCAGAGTAAAAGCCAGCATCTCACGTATGGTGTGCCACAGGGTAGCGTTTTGGGACCCTTTTTATTCCTCGTCTACATAAATGACCTATGTCAGTTACCAGTAGGTAAAATCATCACATATGCCGATGACACTGTTATACTATTCAAGGGTTCAAACTGGGATTACACATTTGAGAAAGCAAACGAGGGCATGGAAATTGTTAAAAATTGGTTAGGAAACTTTATGTTGACGCTTAATGTTGGCAAAACCAAATACACGCCATTTAGTATAACAACCAGAGGTCAACCCACTACTAATAAAACTATTGTAATACACGAGTGCGATAGCGTAGAGTCTTGTAACTGTCAGCCTATACAAAGAGAAATATCTTGGAAATATCTAGGCATCACTCTAGATTGCTTTCTCCGTTGGGATTCTCATATACAAACCGTGGCTACGAAGGTGCGAATCCTTGGATATGTTTTCAAAGAACTGAGGAATATTCTGGATTCCAAAACACTAAAAACTGTTTATTATGCTTTATGTGAATCGCTTATTACTTACGGCATAATTGGATGGGGTGGATGTGGTAAAACCCTGCTAGAGCCATTGCAAGTTGCGCAGAAATTTATATTAAAAATTATTCTACGTAGACCATATCGCCATCCCACTAATGAACTTTATAAGGAAGCTAAAGTTCTTGACTGTAGGCAACTTTTTCTAAAAACTTCCCTCTTAAGGCTATTTTTGGACAGTAACTCAAATTTAGGAATAATTCAGAACCGGCGACCAACGAGACAAGTTTTAGAAAATAGCTCAATAATACCCAGAAGGAAAACATCATTTGGACAAAGACATTACTCTTTCATTGCGCCGAGATTTTACAATCTGATCAATATGGAAATAAAAATGAACTTGACATTTAGGGAATTCAAAAATAAACTAAAGAAATGGTTATCGAATCATGACAGACTAACCATACATCAAATGTTAGAAATAATAGTATAATAAAACTTAGGTGCACAAATTATTAACATATTTTTAAACATATATGTTAAGTATATTTTAACATTGAACTAACTACCAAAAATTATTTGACTTTGACAATGAAGTATACTTTTTAGACTAGGTAATTTTATATTAATAAATATTAATGACCGTTTCTTCCTTTTCTCACATATAACTTTATTTATTTTATTTAATCGAATTTTATATGATATTTATTGCCGATTAAATAATGGAATTGCATTTTATTTATTATATTATCTTTTAATATTTTTTTATTATTATTATTTTTTTATTTAATTCTGAAGACCACATTTTAGGGCAATTTAGTGTCATTAGCTTTTTACTAAAACTTGTATATTTGTAAGCAACCAAGCAATCAAGCAAACTTGATTGTAATATTGGAGTCCTGTCCACCCTAGAACGGGCTAGTCCCAGTTGGGTGACAGAAACAAATAAGCAAAAGGTTAAGGTTTTGCCATTCGGTTCCTGTTATTTTTATAAGCTAATCAATGTTTCATAGTAATTAATTCTTAAATAAATAAATAAATAAATATCTAAAATGTTTGTCTGTTTGGTTCTACTCTTTTTTGTGAAATTCACAATGGGCGGATTTATTATCATACGACAATCTCTTACAACCAACAAATATTCCAACAAAAGAGAAAAACAGCGCTCGGGTCTTAAGTTAATAAATAATAATAACAATATTTCGGCCAAAATAGTCTCCTGATAATATACAGTTTATGTGCGTGATGTTGTGTATTAATATTTATATATTATGTTATATAATCATGCTCTCTCGATTTGTGAGTGTGTATGATGAGTAGGATGAGTGTGTTTATATGTGTGATTGTGATGTGTGTTTAATAGG
Organism: Micropterix aruncella; assembly: GCA_944548615.1. NCBI lineage: Eukaryota > Metazoa > Arthropoda > Insecta > Lepidoptera > Micropterigidae > Micropterix > Micropterix aruncella. The sequence continues at coordinate 10,802,731 of OX155966.1, forward strand.
TGTGTGTAAGTACATCTACGTGTATGTGTATATATGAGAGTGTGTGATTCTGCACAGGTATGTATCTGTTCAAGCTTTTATGGTCTGGTCTATTACCGCTCTGATAAACTCGTTTTTGCTCATTGAGAATATGTCTGGTTCCTGAAACGATTCATCGTAGGCTTCCATAATTCGATGCAGAGTTGAATTCCTTGCTTGATTTGTATGGAGTTTGGGTACATTGAATACCCTTGGGTGACGAGTTCGGGCTATTCTGCTTAGAATTTGTGGGCTGTCGATATGATGCGAAAGTATATTGTGGAAGAATGTCACATCAGTCACTTTACGTCGCTGCTGAAGACAGCATTTCGAACCTTTGCAAGCCGTCAGAATATGAGGTATATTCAGCGAGGGTTCGATGACACAAGTGCCTTACGAAGGTAATACCGTCAACGGCAGCAACTTTGCTTACCGTTAGCAACTTTGCCCGACACCAAAATCCTTAACACAAAGTTGTCTATCTTTTTACCTCGTAAATGGAGAAACACTAAACTTTCACTGGAAGAATCTTAATTAGACGATTAGCAATACTGACAAGGTTGCAGATTTGTTTAAGTTCACATTTTGCTGTCATAGGCCAAAGAAAGTGGATGTGTGCTGGAACAAATTTTAGTGTGCTCATCTTTTATGGTCCAGGCCAAAATACAAGTGGTGTACTTCATTGTTATATTAAAAGTTGTATAATATGGTCTTTTTTGTATATTCATTAGCAAATACTAATAAAATATGAATTTAAAGCAATTTTTACTGCTAGGCAATTTTGCCACAGGTTTGAGCGATTTCGTCAACCAACTAAAGCAGTAAAAATTGGTTTAAATTCATATTTTATTAGCAATTGCTAATGAATATACAAAAAAGACCATATTATACAACTTTTAATGTAATAATGAAGTACTTACCACACATATTTCGGCCTGGACCACAAAAGATGAGCACACTGAAAATTTGTTTTAGCACACATCCACTTTCTTTGGCCTATGACAGCAGAATGTGAATTTAAACAAACCTGCAACCTTGTCATTATTGCTATTCGTCTAATTAAGATTCACCCAGTGAAAGTTTAGTGTTTCTCCATTTACGAGGTAAAAAGATATACAACTTTGTGTTAAGGATTTTGGTGTCGGGCAAAGTTGCTAACGGTAGGCAAAGTTGCTACCGTTGACGGTAGGTGAAGTAATGAAGATGAAGTGTTAATAGGTATGTGCACATGGGAGTGTAACAAGTGTGTCTTGTTATTGCATTCTATTGACAGAATTTAAATTCAATTTCGCTATTTTTTCCTAACGGAAAACGGTGACCCAGCCGCGAATCGAACCAAGAACCTTACAATGTAAGATCAGGCAATCTAACCACTATGCCACCGGTCGTATAAAATTTGTTGCGGTTCATAAAGTCGAGCCCATAAAGTCGTTCATATAGTAGTTGTGTGGTTTATAGTCGAGGAAAAAAGATCATTCTTCGAATATTCAAGAAATTATCACAAATGATGAAGTTGTACCTTTTAACAATACTAATAAAACTGAAATTGCTGATTATTTTAACAATTTTACCTCAATTACGAGCCGTTTCGGAGTTTTGATGTTCGTAATCTTCTTAAATATGGCTAATTACACGAAAACCCCAATGCCAATTATTTATTTAAAATATATTATTTGCAGATCCATAAAAAATAGTATGATGTGATGTACGTTCACTGGGCACACCATGTTGAACAGCTGACCTTAGCATATTACATACGCCAGGAAACAGAGCGGGAATGAAATCATGAGACACATTACAGAGTTCAAGCAACATATTCCAGTATTTCCCCTCTATATACTATAGTACGAGCCAAAGGAACGTTCCAGTGAGGCAATAAATTATTAGGCCGGCCCCGCCCCTTTTACTACCTGCTTGTAGGGATGCGTGTCGCAACCTTAGCAGATTCAGATTATTATATTATTGAAATTGAGCAGCGGAACTTTTGTCGGCTCACGACTCGTGACGTATTCGCCTCGATTTCAATTTTGTTCAAAGAGAAGCTTCTTGCTGGTATACTGTGCCAATGCCTTACCGCGAGAAACCGGATATGCACCCGGCGGGCCGACACTCGCGCCGTTACTTCCAGCTACGGCCAGATTTATAAAGGGCCGCCCGACTGGTTACGGGTTCGAGGTCGCTGACGCGGTAATCTCCCTTACGTAGCGGTGATTCGGTATCTACCGAATCTATCGCACACCACGGCATCCTTTGCCCAGCTGCTCACCCGGTGTCGGGTAGCCGATTAGTCGTTTCAAGAGCAGTTGCTGTTAGGTTAACAACCACCCCCGTTCTATAGGAAACAAAGCCGTTTTCAGACTCCCCCGATTATATATCGGAATGCACAGTTGATTAACTGACGCCACACAGAGCATTATGACGCAGAGCATTATGCATTATGGTCAGAGCTGATAGGGATACCTGATCAAATGAATAGAAAGAATAGAAAAGAATAGAATAACTTTATTGTGCTATAAAAACATAACTTACTGAATTACGCTGGTTTTATAAAAAAGGCAATTTATGCACAAATGGCGGACTTATCGCTATAGCGATATCTTACAGTCAACCATTTAATAAAATAATTCCTAATTTTCCCCGTACAATACACAAAGAAGTAGTAAAGTTAAATTTAAAATAAACTTATACAGATATATATCCGTAACTTATGCTAAGGTTGCCCAGGGAAGGATAAAGGAGAGGACAAGGTGAGGTATTTGGTTAGTGGCTGTGTAAAAATAAATGTTTCTTCAACAACTTTTTGAAAGTATGCAGCGAAGGTGCATGCCCGATAGAGTGAGGGAGCTGATTCCATAAACGAGCAGAATGGACTGTCAAATGCTTTTTCTATATTTGGTGCCGTTACATAAAAAAAATTTCCTGCTCTCCATTTTTCGCCGGGAATTCTGCGTATTGTCTGAAAAAAGGTGTGTTTCGAGTGCTCGAAGCGGCATTGTCGACATACATTTTATTTCGCAGAAGAATAAACAACATTGTTCAATAATAAAAAGCGAGAAGCTCGCAATTTAAGCGATGCGATTGCATCGTTTATAGCCCTGCCCACGAGCTAAAAAATAAAACGTTCTGCAATGTCGTATATATTTCCGTTTTCCTTCGTAGTAAAAATAAAAGCGACGATCTCCAAGCGAGACAAGCGAATGTTCGCATCGAAGCACAGCGCGTAAAATAAGCACTGCTCACGGCAGGGCGTGCACAAACAAACTAAAGAGAAACTAGTAAATAGATTTAAAAGGATAAAAACACTACTGCCGTTACAGGGGGTTAATGGGCCCTTGCTGAGTTAGCCACGAACACCCATTCTGTTCAGGGTTGGTCACACTCACGGATCCACACCCATCCGACGGCCTCCACGCATGAAGTGCGAGCCTGGGTAGGACTCTGGCCTTAGGGTTAGTTACCTCTAGGAATCAACCTTCTGGCGCTCCTGGACGGTCTGCGCACCGTGCGGCATTATCCAATCGCTTGCGCACTCTGACTAACAGTCGGGGGAGTCTGGAAGCAGTACTGTTTCCTACAGAGCGGGGGTGGTTGCGGACCTTACGGCGACTGCTCTTGAAACGACCATCGACTACCCGATCCTGGGTGAACAGCCGGGCATAGGATGCCGTGGTCCGCGATAGATTCGGTATACACCGTTTCACCGCTTCGTAAGGGAGAGGTCCGCGCAAGCGACCTCGAACCCGTAACCAATCGAGAGACTGGAGTAATCTGGTCGCAATTGAAAGCAAGAGCGTGAGTGTAAGACCGCTGGGTAACACTCCTGGCTATCTCGCGGTTAAGGCCTTGGCCTCTTACGGGTTTGTGGCGGAGCTTGACGGTGGACTGTTTTGTCCAAGTCTTCTGCGCTCACTCCAGGGAGATAGAACGAGCAATCGCTAAAACTTCCTGAGGTGACGGGCTCGCCCGCTGTAGTCGACAACTCTAGTACTGCCGTTACAGTAAACAGTATGGTTTTTTATGAAATATTAGTGGATTATGTATTTATCCATATAGATAGATCTATATTTAGACCTGTACTCAATTAGACCTTTCATTTGACTTTAAACACGATATATTTATGTTAATTTATTGACATTTGTACATTTAGACAACTACTTACTTCGAAGACTATCGCGGTTGTTTGACATTATAAATAGGATAGAAAAAAATCTGGACAACGGCGGCTGCAACGTCACCGAAACGTCGGGTGCTACAAATTTCACGCGGTAAATTCGTTTTCTATCCTATTTATAACTACTTACTTGATATTTGGACAGTTCAGGTACCATATGACACTCGGGATGACATAGCGATTCTAACAATACCAAACACTTTTAAATCGGTTTAAGAGTTTAGAAGTTATGGTGGAATATAAAAATGGAAAACATACATAGATGAATCCTGAATACATTATGTTGCGTACAGAGTGATGAAAGGTAACATGTGACATTTCACAATAAATATATATATATATATATATATATATATATATATATATATATATATATATATATATATATATATATATATATATATATATATATATATATATATATATATATATATATATATATATATATATATATATATATATATATATATATATATATATATATATATATATATATATATATATATATATATATATATATATATATATATATATATATATATATATATTTATATATATATATATACATACTTAAAAATACATACATAACCTTTCAAATAGCAATGATCAGTAATTCGTCGTTTAATTTTGATGGGCCCACTCTAATAACCAGGAATTGATTTTCTGTTTAAATGTATTTATTATCTTTATGTTTTTAATCTTTTCATCAATACAGTTGTAAATTTTAGGTCCCAGAAAATAAATTTGTCGTTTAGCAAACGTCGTTTTTACTTGTGGAATTAGATATACTATAGGTTCGGGCGATACGATAACTCTCAGGAAAGTATTTGTGCCAGCCCTGCTTCTCTTATGAAGACAGTCCGAGTCCTGAGTATGTAGGTCAGGGCTTGCCGCGTTCATGTTCGCAATTAATTTGTGTGCTTTAAGAGATATGGGACGGGCAGCGTCCTATACAAATGCACGTGGTGCACAGTTAACTTCATGCACTTTGCGAGAGGTTCTTTTATCCACGTGACAGTAAAATCATATCATCGGAGAACCAGAAAATACACCCATATAGAGAAAGCTACCTACACCACCCCAGCTGCTTTAAATTACTTGATTGGAGCTTAGCAGTTATAGAAGACGCAGTAGAATTGGCGTAATTGGAATTAAAAAGATTTACGGTCGGCCGAATTCACGGGTCAGCACCTATCCGGTAGCCTCCCAGAAGAAGGTCGAGCCCGAGTAGGACTCGAATTTCTTTAGGGAACATTCCTTTTAAAACCGGACAGCAATACGACTTTTTCTACATTGAAAGTCAGTTGGTTTCAAAAACAGACACCTACCCACGAGTTTGGTTTTAAACTATGTATTTTTGGATTTGTCTCGGTGGACATCTGGATCTTTATAAAATAATTTTACTTATTTGTCGAGAGTAATTGATATTGGTTACCTGACAATACCATGTCTGGAGTAGTAAACAAAATAAGGATGAAAAACTTAAAATATGAAATGCGCACTTCACATAAATAACTATTTTTTCTGATTCGAGTAAATGATAGATATCCGCCTCTGAAACTAAAATACTCTGGTTTATTTTGATAACATCCTAATGCATTTTAAAAAGTCGGCAGGACTTTCCAGAATCAACAGAATCAACAGTAACTTTTCTAATAATGTTGGAAGATGCGTTATCTCAGTAAACAACATTGGAACTTATAGCCATAGCATTTAATTATATTCAAATCAAAATAGAAATATACCCAAAAAAAAGAAATAAAAAGCGGAAATCTATTGAAACAGCTTTAAAAGCGCCCGTCGGCGTCTAAGCGAAGACACGAAACCCAGCCGCGGCTAAATAGTGACAAATACGGGTAACAGATGGCCCCTAGCTGCTTGAAACTTTCCAGCGGAGAAAATCCAATAACAACAACAAAAATATTGTTTTGCGCCGCTTGTATAAGAGATATTCCAATCAAAACTTTACAATGTTGTTTCAGCCCTACGACTCATCTGTGGACCAAATTTCAAGTCTCTACCTGCAATATTTCTAGATTGAAGTATAACTAGGGAGCCCTTTGTTGGACCCAATTTTTTAAACTCTTGCCTTGATCGGATGATGCCTGCATGCCAAATTTCAACTTAATCTGATGAAGCGTTTAGGCCCTATCGTAGAGACACAGACACATATAAACACACACAGAGACACACAGACTCACAGACAAACTTCAGTCTGGAAATGGTCCTAATCGTCTCAAGTCAACATGGATATTTCCGTTTTCGTCTCGATTTTTTTGACGCGTTCACAATACTTTCCATTGGGCCGGGAAAGTAAAACTATTATTCTCAGTTTAATTGCCTTACCTTTATAAATCTTTATTTGAGTGAAAACATAATACCCTCTTTATCTCAAAAGTAATTCTTTGTCAGTTAGGTACTTCTAGGATTTTCGACATATTTATTTTTTCATTTAATTCATAGTGTCTTTTTCAACTGCATCTACATATTTCAATGTATCGTTATTACATACGAACCGATTTATAAGTATGTGGTATTGTTAGAACCGTTATGTCACCCCGATTATCATTGGGTACCTAAACTGTCAAAATATTAAGTACATAGTTGTCTAAATGTACAAATCTCCAAATGCCAATAAATTAACATACATAAATATATCGTGTTTAGTATCAAATAAAAGGACAGATTGAGTACATTTCGAATATATACATGTATCTATATGGTTAAACACCGAAACTAAAAAAACATAAAACAAACTTTAAAAATATTAATTAATTCATTACTTCACTTTTTGTAACGGCAGTCGTGTTTATTATTCCTTATAATATATACTTGTTTTACTTGATTAAAAGTGTAGCAAAAGTAAATCTATCAACTCTTAATAATGGAAGCTAGTAGTATTTTAAGTGTTGGCAAACAGATTTGCATTGTCGTTTAGTCGGTTCACGTAGTGTATATGTCTGTAGTGACTTTGTTGCCTTATCCATTGTATGCGAATAAAATATGCTTGCTTGGAATTCTAAATGAATGGACTGAGCTATTGAACTCAATTTACCGCCGAACCCGCGACGGTACATAACTGTCGAACTGTCATAAACTCTTTTCCTGATACGACTCCAATACTGGTCACCATTTATTATATAAGGTACCTATATGATTGCTCAATGCCAGAGTATGTTTTGGCAAACCTTCTACGCCTGCGAATGGAGCTGGGGAGCGACCGGATTTCGGAAGTGTCAGGATTTTTCAATTTTTTAATAAAGTACAGCAGATTTTTTATATTTTTTTTTTATTACAAAGTTCTACAAAGGGTAATGTAATTACTAATTAGAGTAAATTACACAGCACAATAAACTTAAACAGAAACATAATCATTTTTACCAACTTGAAACTAATCAGTTTTATCATATTTACTCTGAGATGATACCTTAGCAAGTAGGTTTTCGTCCTTAATTATTCTTTTATAAAATTCTTCGCACGTCGTGTTTTTTAAATTGTACTGGGTTAAAAGCAAAGCCCGGATTGAAGATACGGTTAGTCGGTTTCTTTCCTTTGACCATTGAGCTCCCATTATAGAAAAAACTCTTTCCACATTCGCGTTTTGGGCTGTGATAGCAAATACATATTGACAAATACGCAATAACTCGGGTAATCTTGCAACACCTATGTTCTTGAAAATTTTTACCCATAACATATGGAGCATTACATCAAAAAATGCGTCTTCTTGTTTTGATATAAATGTATTCAAAGCTGCAATTCCGTCAAACAATTTCACATCATCGATGTGTACTCCTTTTCTATTCAGGAAATGAATTGATGAAGCAATATGATCAAAGTCAATATTTTCGCCCTTCTTCAGCGCAAACCAAGTGAAAACTTTAAAATCATCTAAAGGCTTTATCCACTTGACCAAATACTCCATGCAAGTTTGATACATATTTTTAACGTCTTGCTTGAAAACTTCCTGGTTTTCCTCAGTGCATGTAGCCAGTAATTCTCTCACTTTAAGAGACATAAAGTTTACATTCGCTCGTGCAGTTAATATTTCATGTGTAGATTCGAGGATTCTTGCAATATCCAGAACAGAGTTGCTTTCTTTTTCTATATCTTGAATTCTCACCTGGAAGATTGACATCAGAGAGTGGGCGAGAAATAAATAAACTTCGCTCAGTTCATTTTCAAAAAAGTTCTTTAAAATTACTGGTACACCAGAAGTAGACAAAAAATATTATTTCAAGGGCTCATACATCCTTAGTATTCTTTCGATTGCCGGGAAGAGGCTCAGCCAGCGCGTCTTACTATGAGACAAAAGCTTCTGATAATTGACATCTATGTAGTCGCTGATATCTTTCAACGCCTCAGTGCGTACCCTATCGTATATACTGAAAAATAATTAAACAATTTCATTACTATAGATTCCATGTCAATATGAAGAATGTCAGTGCCGTGTTGAATACAGTTGTGAAGAATGTGCGCTGGGCACCCAACTCCTACGATATCTTTTTCTAGAATTGTTTTTAAATTCGTCCAAACATTTTGTCCTGGTTGACGATTAACTCCGCCAAAATTAACATTAGTATTGTCTGCTGTAAATGATATACATTTTTCCAACAAGTCATGCTTCTGCAAGCTTGTTATAATTATCTGGGTTATCGTATCACCAGTTTCATTAGGCGTGCTCAACACATCTAGTAGCTTTGTTTTTATGCCTTCTCTCTCTCTCTAATCAAAAAATTGTATCAAGATAGGAAATATTTTTTGTGCACCATGGTTGCTCGCATCTGTAGAAACGCCCAAGTAGTTGACATTTTCTAATGAGATTTTTATCTGTTCAATGAGCCATGGAGAAATTACTCCTGTAACAATAGCTTCGGTCTTCGTTCTTGCACAAGAAATACTATTCGCAGTAGCAGAGTCAGCAAATATACTCTTCATCAATGAGCTGGTGCAATCCATAGATGCAAATGATTGGTGATGCTTTACCGTGTGAAAAGCTAGAGTGGCCTCAGCGGCGGATTTTTTTGTTGTGTATCCAGAAGTTTGCGGTTGAAATAGAGAGCCAATTTGTGTATTGCTTGAAACCGTTAAAAGGTTTTTCTTGTGTTTTTCCGTTGAAATATGTTTTTCTATATCAGCAGCTCCTTTGAATTTTATTGAAAAATTATTGCCACACACTGAACAAAACACTTCTGAAGGCTCCCTACCTTGTTTCATAATAGGAAATCTTGCTTGTAAAACGTCTGTGAACGTACAGAGTCGTGGTCGCTTAATACTGGATGCCATTTTCAACGCGTGGCCCGCCCGTACTCTAGTTAGTATTGTTACGAGCACGGGCTCCGGATAAAAAATTGAACACCACACAACACTTTACAAATTTATTTGCAGACACACCACTTTACAATTACTTGCACCACTATACTACTGTTCAGTGTTCACTGTTACTTTTACTATGGCACACTCAATCACTAACTTACTGTCACTTTTCACTTTACTGTGTCGCTTCCTTCGCTTCGATGTTGCTCCTTTCGCATCCGGGAGATAACTGCCTGGTCTGTTTTTTTTTCAACGAAATCAGTCGACAGGCCTTTTAGAACGGCCTGTGACGTCTACCACTAGGCCTTTTGCCTTTTCGTTGGGCTTCTCTTGAATCGGGCCCACAGGCCCGGCTTTCATGAGTATGGCGTCTCAGGGCTATTCACCCTGAGGCAGACTTCAATATGTATGCTACTCTCGAGGCACGAGGCAGGTCTGTTTGAAGGCACATATTCAGCAGCATGGTGTTCTCCTCCTTGGTGCCGGTTTGGCACGCGCGAACGAGTTCCAGCAGCTGAATTACGTTCAACAAGACCAGCTCGTCGCTCTCGAGGCAGCGCATCTCGTCCAGGTATTCTTCTGGATATTCTGGTTTTTCTGGCTGGGATTGTGGGGGTGGTGTAATCGCACTTTCTTCGTCCGTTTGCGTGCATGCGGACGCTGTGGTTGCTGCGGGCGTTTGGGAGCTGGTGGACTGGGCGGTCGCCTCGACCTCCATCCCCTCCTCCTTCTGCGGATGGGGCCCTGTTGACTGCTGCTGCAGTGGCTTCGAGCGGCGTCGCCGGTTCTTCCTCTCCACAGCTGGCTGCTGTGGAGTGGCCGGCGGCGCCGGCTTTTTCCTCCACGACAAGGGCTCCGTAGGGGCGGCGGCAGGCTGAGACTTCGCCTGCGTCTTCCTCGGCGCTGGGCGTGGAGGAGGCGACGAAGGCGCGGCGGCGGTCGAGGCGCCCGGTGAGGCGCTTCGCGGTGTGGCTCGCGGAGGAGCGGTGGCTGCTGCACGCGGAGCACCCTATTGCTTCCGCGTCGTCTGGCGGATTTCCGCTAGGAAACTGGGGCAGCGCCGGTTGTTGGCGGGGTGCTCCTGCCCGCAGTTTCCACAGGTTGCTCGGGCGGTCTTTGGCCGAGGGCAGTTTTTGGCAGCGTGCTCCTCGCCGCAGCAAACGCAAACCTGCGGCCGGTGGCAGTTGTGGCTGCTGTGCCGGAACTTTTGACAGCGGTGGCACTGCTTAATCCCGTTCCGGCCTCTCCAGCTCTCGATGGTGACGGGCAGGTACCAGATGTCCGGGAGACTGTATACCTTGCGCCAGCCCTCGTTCTTTCGAATGACAACGAAGAACAGCGCGCGCCGCCCTCCATAAATCAGGCGCGCGTACGTCGCTTCGATGTCTTTGGCCGCCAGCCCTTCGATGACCTCCTGCTGGGTGGTGTTAGCCGGGAGGCCCCGAATGGCTATCTTGGCGTCCTTTTCTATCGGCGGCGTGTAGGTGTGCCACGCCACCGAGCTGCCAAGGGTGTGAAGGTAGGCCTGGACGACGCGGTACTCTGCGTCGTCGGCCGGGCGGAATCTGAGGCCACCACCGCGTCCGAGCGGTGCGACGTTCGGCGCGCGCCCCAACTTCGCGCGGAGAGCCTTCAGGTGGTCGGGCCACCTATCGAGCTTGTCCACGACAATGGGTCGGGGGCGCGGCGCCTGCTTCGGCAGAAGCGGCGCGGGCGGCAATGGTGCTGGGGCCGCATCGCTGCGGCACGGCGTCGGGCTTTTCCTAGCCGCTAGTTGGGCGTAGGTAGGCCCGTCTTCGGTGTCCGAGGGTACCGGCGAGTCGAAGATCTGTTGATGATCGACGAAGGAGTCAGGGGAGTCGGCTCGGCGGCGCTGCGACTCCCTCTGCCGCTCATCTTCTGGAGACGCGGGGTCTCTCACGCGTTTCCTCGGTGTCGCGATCGGTATGAGCGGCATGTCCAGGCCCCTAGTCACTGGTGGGCTGTGCGGGGCGGCAGCAGCTTCGGCGGAGTTGGCAGCAGACTGCATTTCGAACCGGAGATACTCGACGGCACGAACTTCACGGCGAGGACCGGAGACGGCGCTCGACGGTCGACTCGCGGCGGCAATATTCAGCGCGGGCGGCGGAGCGGAGCAGGCGGCCGTTCGGGACGGACGCCGGGCACTGAATTGTGCCTGGTCTGGGCCACAGGCTGGCTTTTTATACCCAGACCAGGTTTACGGAATGTTCCTTCCTTCCTACCTAATACCCCACCGAACAGATCATTCCAGATCTGTCCAGGTATCAGGTTCTCCGGAAGCTTCCAGTACAATCCAGATTGCCTACCAATTCGTTGAAGCCAACCCTAGTCCCTATATGGGAAAGACAAATAGCATTCTATTAGTGCAATTTAACTATACCAGTGGCGACATCTATTGGCAACCTGTAAACTAATTGTCATACTTTGTAACATTATCTAGCTAGGTGAACGCACTCCGTAGTTCGCAAAGGGGCTATTCGATCGAACTATCGAACTGACTGCTCCGACGAGACGTAACGCACGCGACCGTGTCGCGCGCGCGGTAGATACACACTGAGCGGGGAAGGGGCGCTAGCACAGGGCAGACAGGGAGCGGGGTAGCGTGGCGCGGGGGGTGGGGTCGGAATTCTCGGTATCCGCGCCACCGCCGCGCCGCCGCTCGCCGGGCCGGGCGAGCCAAAGCATAGAAAAATATTTGAAACACAACTTAGTTTCAAATACTTGTTTATGCTTTAGCTTTGTACTTATTAAGTAAGTACGCAGTGTTTAATTACGTTTGCAACAAAATGTCAGGACTTTTCTATGGAAATTAGGCTTTTTGTCAGGACGATAGCATTGTCCGGCGAAATTAATGGCAATTTATGAAGTCCATGACTAGCGCGGTCGTTTGACATTAAAAATAAGATAAAAACGATAAATTCACGCGATAAATTAGATTTTATCCTATTTATAATAGTAATTTATTTGGCTGTCTATAACAATATTGCCTAATGCCTGCTGCTCTTGAAACGACCTGTTAGCTACCCGATCCCGCGTAAACGGACGAGTAAAGGACGCCACGGTCTGCGATAAATTGGAACAGAATTACCGCTTACATCAGGTAGAGGCCGTGCAAGCGACTTAGGACCCGTCACCAGACAGGAGGAACAAGAAATCCAGCCACGTCTGGTAGTAAGGGCGCATGACCGGCCCGCTGGGTTTACTTCCCAGTGCCTCGCGGTAGGGCTTTGGTCTCTTACGAGCGCGTTGGCGTAGCTAGACGGTGGACCGTCTCGTCCTAAGTCTTTGCATTCACTCCAGGTTGAAATAACAATCAATATCGTTATACCTTCCCGGGGTGACGGGTTCGTCCATTGTAGGCGACAACTCTCCAGTTTTACGCGTAATGATATCCAAGCATATGAGATCCAAACTCGACGTTTCCAGAAAAAATACGGAAGTTTTTTTCTTAACGGTTTTATATATGGTATTCTCAGAACAGGCCATATGGTATTCTCAGAACAAATCGGTAGCATAATAGCATCTGCGTCGCCTGGGTACCGTAAATAAGCCGGGACGATGCTTCAAGAAGAAGACGAGTAATCAAATTAAGATTTGTGGTAGCCCTTAAGATTCCCGACGTCACTTGTTTCGATTTTAATTTTGTTTTCAAGAGAAGCTACTGTCTTGTATACTGTGCTATTGTCTAGGGTAGACTGAAAGAGCTGTCAATCCGTTGTTGTGCGGGTAGGCCGCGTACCGCTGCCGCCACTGCGTAGATTATGACGGTGGGGAGTGGGCAGGCTCGGAGCTGCTACAAACTTCACTCGGTAAATTCGTTTTTATCCTATATTTATATATATTATAAATTTGTTTATTTTGCGAACTATCATTTAAAAACATACGTTTCTCATTCTTTTATCTATCGAATTATCAATAAATACTTTTCGAGGTTGATCAAAATGTCCTGATAAAATAAAATTTAATATATTTTTATAACCCGATAAGATTAAAATTCTTAGCATAAAAAAATATTTTTGATGTTACCGACGCGGCGTTGGTTTAGTCCTTATAATAAACATTAAAAATAGATAATAGCAGTGCCCTAAAGTTGGAAAATTAAGTAGGTGATTTACTTGCGATAAGGACATATAATTATTATTTGATAAAACGTCACCTGAAATATGTAATATGGAATAGGTAGATGGGAAAAAAACGGTTGTTGTGCAAGACTTTCTCGGCAAGTAGCCAAGGCTGATTTCATCTGAATATCAATTTCATAAATAAAATCGATGAGCGCCCTACCTCTGCTTGCGATCGAACCCGGCTCGGTCCCATTGCTACGCCTCAGGTGGTACGGTTTGTTTCTAGGCTAGCCTCGGGCGGCTCGGCGTAACATATGGGGGATTTAAAATATAATTTGTGCAGCGTGTATGTTGAATATTCTAACAAAAAATTTTCAATGTAATTTCTGCTAAACAAGGCATATGTGTGCCAAATCCAGTTGCTAAGTCAATATCTCGAGATTGATACATGACTAGTGCGTTCTCTGGTGGACCGATTTCAACCTTTTCAACTCTTGCCATGACCACATTATGCCTGTATGCCAACTTTCAGCTTAATCGGAGCAAGCCTTTGGGTACTATCGTGGAGGAATACACACACGCCCACCCACACACACACCCTCACACACACACACACCCTCACACACACACCCACAAATACACACACCCACAAATACACACACACACGCACACACACACACATACACCCTAACGCACACACGCACACACGCACACACACACACAGACAGGCCGTCAGACACACATACAGAATTCCATCTAGAAATGGCCTTAATCGTCTCAGGGGGGGTTCAAAGAATATGGCTAAATGAATATTATAATTATATAAATGATAGTACGTGGCCGTACCCTTAAGATCCCCCTAGAAGGTCAAATTTCGATTTGTTATATTATATATTTAAATATCTATATAATATCTATATATCAATATAATTGCGTTGCATTCAGTATATATTTACGTGTGTCCCACGCATGCGCGTTTAAACAAGGATAGAGGGACCCATATGCAGCTTTCTCTTTCTATTCCTCTATCGATTTATCAGGCTGGTCACGTAGTCTATTCCAGTAGGTCACGACAGATTGAACAGCCTCTCCTGAGCGTTTTGTAGTGCACTGATGTGTGTTGCTTGACAAGCATATATCTAGACGGTCAACCGTGCTTGACAAGCATTACAAAAATATAAATTTTCATCAAGCATAATCCACAGCACGTAGTTTGCTTGTCAAACCATCAAACTTGGTTTTAGACGGTCAAAATTGATTGTTAAGCACGAAAAACTCACGTGCTTGACAAGCAATTTGGACCGTTTAGGTAGCCCGTTTAGGGAGCCGTTTAGGGTTTGAAAATATAAGACCAGAGACGGCACGTCGACAAGAAATCACCGCTTGTTTTCGTAATGGGAAGTTACGCAGTCAAACCTGTCAAATAAATATAGGTACTCTGTCTTTTCAGGGTCGATGTGAAGCTTTAGTCGACCTGGCAACAATCCAACATTTTCTGAGAAATTCCGGCCAACGGATGCGAAAAAGAAAAACGGATTTCCCCGACGCAGCGTCCGTTGGCGCAATCTCTGTTGATTTTGGGATCGTTACTTTCAAATCAAATCGAGTCATTATTTACAGCATTAAAAACTAATAAATAGTTGTGTCGACGTTATATCATTAGTATTACCGTTAATTGCATTTACATTTTGTTGTTTTTTTTTTTATTTAATACGTACCAAGAAAAGTAGTAGTTACATTGTTACCGAAGTAAAGAACGTATACATTGTAAAGAACAGCTTAAGATTGATACAGCTTATGTAACAAATTGCGTTATGCACATCTAACGAGGCTTCTCAGGCCTGTATCTAGATGCACATGACGCAGATGGTGTAAAAACATGAATAATAATATTAAACTAATATAATTCAAAATGAAAAAAAGAAGAGAGGAAACGAAAGAAAAAATAAAAAATAACCCTCCACCGTTTTATATTAACAAATATAAAAATGCTTTATAGATATAAATAATAAAATTCACCACACATTATACCTATATGATATAACAAATACAATATATATATATATATATATATATATATATATATATATATATATATATATATATATATATATATATATATATATATATATATATATATATATATATATATATATATATATATATATATATATATATATATATATATATATATATATATATATATATATATATATATATATATATATATATATATATATATATATATATATATATATATATAGATACAAAATTCACATACATCGATACAAAGATTTTTTTCCTTATACTTTAATTCGTAGCAGTTCATTTTCTACACGCAGGTATCCAAATTACGGTGTGTATTCTCCGACAATAGCGCTGAAACGCTTCATCCGATTGAGCTGAAATTTGGCATGCAGGCATCATTACATTACATTACATTTTCTTCGTGTCCAATTGACGGCTAAAGGCCGCTCTTGGACGTGTCAAAATAATTGTGTTAGGTAGTAGTAAGTCTTTGCTGAACAAACATAGGTAGTTAAGAATTAACTACTAGATTGTCAAACTATAAATATAAATAATCAAAATAGAAGCCTAATCTTTGAAGTAGTTAGTAATTCGAAAAGATACGTAGTAAAATTATTCATCGTAATATTCAAATTGCCAGTAAAATGTTAAATAATCAAATTAAAGCTACGTAATGAATTTTAAACTAAAAGTACAATATAAGATCGTATAAAATAATCAGGCAATAAGGCTCTACTTTTTTAGGTAATTTAAATGGGCACAATATTTGAAAAATCATGGCCCTCAAATTCGGTCAGATTATAAAAAGGGTGGCCTATCAGCAGAGGCGGATCGTGCGTTTGTGAGGCCCTGGGCTATTTATTACTTGGGGGCCTGCCTAATTAATCAACTAATTGCCAATTTTGTCAAAAACTTCTTTTGGTAATGATGTCTAGGTCACTAGGTACACAATATAGAAAGAAAAAGGACAATATAATATTTTATTTGTTAAATATATCACACAAACAAACACAACTGTAAGACATTTAACTTTTCACTATAAATAGACAAATCGATTAGCGAAAGAAAACGTTTCTACTAAACAACATTAATACTAATGCTATTACTAAACAACATTTCACTAAACAACATTAATACTAATTGTAATAATATCTTAATTAGTAGCCTAATTAAGCAGTATTGATATTAATTGTAAAGCTAGTTAATATAAGTAAAATTTAAAACAACATTCATTACTAGTTACCTATTGACAAGGCACTAACCTCGGTAGGAACTCGATTCACAATATTGTCCATTGTTTTCAAGGGAGGTTGGGGCCCTTTACATCCGCGGAGCCCTGGGCTGCAGCCCAAAAAGCCCTTATATAGATCCGCCCCTGCCTATCAGCATCTCCTTGATGTTTTTTTTTAATTTTATGTCCTCCAGCTGCTCATGGCATGTCCGCCATTTGCTCATGGCATGAGCTGAAAAGATTGTGGTTAAAATCCGTCCAGGGTTGGCTCCCGACGAAGTAACTCCTTAACGGTCAACAGCAGAGACCCAAAATTTCGTATACGCATTCAATTGTTTACTTATTTGTACGCAAGTTGTATTACTTATTTTAAATATTTACTCTGACCCGCCTAGATACGGGCACTGAGCATTAGCTGCATTTCGGTGTTCATTTTTTCCGGGTTACTTATAACATTGATAACAGTGGGGGCCAAGGCCGTGCCCAGAATTTTTTTTCGGGGGGGGTCCAAAAAAAAAAAGTTTAGCGGAATACTCCTAATGTATTTTTTGCACCTAAAAGTCGATTTTATCTAGTGTAGATCTATTTCATTTTGGAAAGTCGATTCTATCTAGTGTAAATCCATTTCATTTCGGGGGGGTCCGGACCCCTCGGACCCCCCCCCCCTGGGCACGGCCTTGAGTGGAGGTAAATGTACAAAAAATAAACGAATAAAGTATTAAACCTTTAAAAAAAGTATTAAAGTATTAAACCTTAATTATGATAGCCCCTGCCGAGTATCACCATAACATGGCTGATGTACCCTGGGTTGGCTCCCGATGAGGGAACACTTCAATGGTCAACAGCAGAGACCCAAAATTTTGAATACGAGGTTCGATTTTGTTTTCGATGGTTTTCGATTTCGATTTCGATTTCATCATCATCATCATCGGTTGGGGGGGGGGGGGGGTTTAAAGGGTGGTTCTAGGTTGGAGGGGGGTGGTGGTAGGATTTATGAAATTAATATTCAAATGAATTAAGTTCCTAGCTACTTGACAGGAAAGTCTTGGGGTGACACAACCGATTTTTTTCAAATTGTCGTCGATGCTGTTAAAGATTTTTGGCGCCATAAAATACATGTGCATTCGCGCAAAGGTAGTTTTTACTGAGGGAACCAAGTTCCAAAATATACAATATTATCATTATTAAAAAGGAAAACAAAATGTTTTACGTGATTATATAACAGATTAAAATAGTCAATATATTATCAATATGTACCTAGTAATAGAAATTGACAATAAATTTTATGTAGGCTTAATGGGCTCGATTGCGTTTCTTCTTGAACTAAAATCGGAAATTAGTTCGTGTGAACAAGACAGCGTAATACGCTAGAGTGGAATGTGAAATGCAGTCTGTAAGTGTAAGTGTTGCATAAGGATAAGCCCTATTTATGAGATATATGGATGAATAGTGATCGTTAGTCGACTGCAAAAGGACCTTTAAACTTACATTGCACCGTCGAAAGTCGTGCACATCCGTAAGTATATCTCATTCAAACATAAGCATTTCCCAATACAAGCTGGGATTTCCTTCGCTACTTTTTAAGTAGCTTTTACTAATTTTATTTTATATATATATATATATATATATATATATATATATATATATATATATATATATATATATATATATATATATATATATATATATATATATATATATATATATATATATATATATATACTCACTATACTAAAAATTAGCTAAGTATACTATTTAAATAAGCAACCTAACTATATAGCAATTGCTAACCAATAGTCTTTAGCAACCTGCAATTCAAAGAGTAAGCGAAGCGTATTTCATTTCAGGTGTTACGGCATTCTTTCATCACAATTATATAGTTTATGAGGTTAACGTATACAAAAATAATAATACTGTCGGAGAAAGTTATAAAAGAGTGACACTTTGGCCCTTCGCTATTTTTTCAGTACTAAAAATCGGCCATGTCGACAGATTGACATCGACCGCCATGAAGCAACAATAACGGCTATTGGAGGCCAAGTAGAAATAGTAGTGTAAAACCGAAGTTAACATTGTTATCGATATACTATAATTAAAGCCACTTTGACCAAAATACTGTAACCGATAACGGTCAAAAGTATAAGTTCTATTAGGCTAAATTACCAATCGCATAACTAAGTAGAAGTAAGTGCATATAATTGGTGTAAATCAAGGTATTTAATATAGGTTACTAGTCAAGTACATCTATCTAGTGTGAATAATTTACTTAGTGTAATAATTTATTAGTGTAATCGTTTTTTTTTTTAAATTTATTTCAAACCAGTTGATAGGAATTCCTACACTTGGTTATGTCAAAACTAATAAAAATAACAAGTATAATATTTAAATAAATACCTATTAAGGTATAAGATATGAACGTCGGTATTGCAAGGTTTTCTAGGTTATATAGAGGAAACAACATTTTCCAATATTTTCAATCAAAATTATTACATAATTTTGTAAAAAAACCATGTGGACAATAGTACTAAATAATCAAACAAATATTGGATAATTTCAAAAATTATCATACGGGAAGATATTTTAAAGAAAAAACACAAATACAAACAAATCAGTAATAATAATTATAGTCAATAGCCAAAAGTTAGAAGAAAAAAAACGCAATTGTAAAATAGTCAATAATAGAAAGAATAAGGAATAATAATAGTCAAGTAGGTCAATAGAGCTGCGAAAAATTGATAGTGTCGAAATCCTCAATGCTATAAATAGGGTTTTTAGTCAAAATACCCTTTACTTTTTTCTTAAAGTGAATCTCCCCAAGGCCCCTGATGTGTAATTGAAATTTGTTGTAGAATAAGTAAGATTGGCAGAGAAAGCTATTCCGAACCTTACTCAGTCGCACCTTAAAATGACGCAAGTCCTCTTTATTTCGCGTATTATGCGTATGAATATTTGAGTTAGTTGAGGTAGTCTCGATAGTTTTTCTTGTATACATGATGTTTTGGTATATATATACGCGGCGTACAAAGTACAGGAGTTTAGTAAAAGGAAGTAAATACATATATTTAGTGTGAATCAAGCTAGATAATATAGCTTAGGTTAGGTTAGTAAGCATGTAATTAATCTTTTATTAGTATAAATCAAGCTAGTTAATATAGGTTAGGTAAGATTTGGTTGTGATAGGTTAGAAAGTTAAGTAATTTGTTTTTATTTACGGCAAATCAAGCTAGATAATATAAGTAAAATATATCCACAAAATAGGTAATTACCCATTGAAAAGGCACTAGCCTTATGGAAGACTGTGAAACTTAGTTCGTATCTTATTTATGAATAAAGATTACTACGAAAAAAGAAACAGTTGTATCACACCAATACTTTCCCGGCAAGCAGACAAAGCCCCTCCCCCCCCCCCCCCCGTTGCTAAACTCCCTAACACACCCTTCCCCCAGCCCCCCTTCTCCTCCCCTCAACCACCCAATTTCCACCATTCCCACGTCAACCCCCTCCCCCCCCCCCTCCCCCTTCGCGCCAACTTGACCGCCAGTGGGTGTTAGCTCTATAATAAATTTGACTATCAGTAGATTCTATCTTTATAAATAGGATATAAACGAATTTACCGCTTGAAATTTGTAGCACCCGACGTTTCGGTGACGTTGCAACCGCCGTTGTCCAGGGTAGACTGAAATAGCTTTCAATCCGTTGTTTTGCGGGTAGGCCGCATACCGCTGCCGCCACTGCGTAGGTTATAACGGTGGTGGGGGGCGGGCTCAGAGCGCGCGAATTTCGAAAATCCGTCTTGCACACAACACTTACTGTATCCTGTCTTACGTCCTTGCGTTCGGCGTTCGGCGGCGGGAACATTTTAAGAAAAGGATTCCACATAGAAGAGAGTTTGTAACCGTCGTCTCTATTGAAGTTCGGGGTTCTTCTTATTTCAATGGCTTCCGGGATCATGCGAGGAAACTTCCTTGGATAGCACAATGGGGTTTTGAAACTGCATCCAGTGGTTACTTCCGCTATCCAATATATGTTCGCAGATCGCCGATTTTTCTCGCTGAACGTTTTTAACAGCTTTGATGTGTTCTGTCAGTCGCGTGGCTATGGCCCGTTTCGTTTGTCCAACGTAGGCTAAACCGAAACTGCATTCGACTTTATACACACCCGGGGTTTGCAGTGGTATTACATCCTTTACAGGCCTCAAAAATCGAGCTATATTTTGGGTCGGCTTGAAGATCGTTTTTAAACGTCGGGTACTACAAATTTCACGCGGTAAATTCGTTTATATCCTATTTATAATGTCAAACAACCGCGATAGTCTTCGATTTTATATAGATTCTTTCTTTGTTCTCAATAGAGTTATTATCTTGGTGAAATCGTGTAAAGTGACGGATGCTATTGTTATTGATCCGTATGAACAACTGACGCCTTATTGACGCGAAACTCTCTGTGTGATAAAGGTGTATTGAATAAGTGATTAATTATCATTCATTATTATTATTTCCTTTATCGGAAACGTCTGATGCTATAAAATTCACGCGGTAAATTAGTTTTTCAACCTTTTTATAATTTTAAACAACCGCGATAGTCTTAATTTTTGTACGTTGTATTTGTGCTCATTTTGAAATGATTAGTTTGGGTTTCGTTTATTAAACTAGTTCTCAAACAACGTATTCAATAGCTAGCCAGAAAAAAAAACAATATTGTACTTAATTGATTTTAACTACCGTAAATATATACAGTACTTCGTCTATAAACCGGTACTTCTCTTCTCCGGCCCTGCCAGTAATCCTGCGCTTTTATACAGGTAGCTACCAAGTTTTTGACAGACGATCATATCATAGAGGCTGTGACCACAATATAAGAGGCTGAAGAGGAGATAGTGGGGGGTGGGGATAGGGGTTTCGCCAGCTGTTTAAACAATATCGCACGATGCAGACATTGATTCCTTTGCTGCATAAAAAAAAATCTCCGCGAGAGATATTTTAGTACTGAAGCGACTTCAAGAACATGTGTTCAAAACGTCATTTATAGTGAAAAAGCAGACGAAAATAGATTATTTATAACGTCTACTTTAATCGAATAATGTAGACTATTGATACAAAACTATAGGTATTACTGTATCGTAAGTTTTTGGAGCTTACTCCTTAAGAATCGATTTAATTTAAACCCCTGGCGCGTCAATTTGTTAAGTAGTAACATCTAGCGTTAACAAAAAGCGTTATGTTTTATAAATGATTTAATGTTAGCGCCATCTAAGAAGAATATGTTACCTCCATATCTTAAATATGTTACCTCCGTTTTTTTTTATATGTTACCTTCATATCATAGAGACATTAAAAAAAAAACAAAATATTTTAAAAGTCGTTAAAACCGTTTCTTTAGGAAATTATTTTTTAACACCTTTGAAGAATACGTACAATTCACCACAGGCGATATTTAAGGAGCATAAATTGATTTTAATTTGTAAATGATGAATGTTTGTAAATGATTTTAATTTGTAATTTCGTTTCTAAGTTTTACATATTTTAAAATTTCATTTGTTTAAAATCAATGGGACTAAATATTATTATTATTTTGATTTGTAATTTTAAATAATATTTTTAATTTAATTTGATTCGATAACAAAATATAATTTAATTTATCATTCTTTAAATTTGAATTACTTCACATGCTTTTAATTATTATTATTTTGCTTTTCCTTTATTTTAGGGTTTTTAAATTTATATTTTTGATATTACATTTTTTTCTTGGTCTTTTTCGGTACCAATAAGGGGATTTAATATAAGTGTAAATTTTTTTTTTGACTGACTGAATTTGATCTTAATTTTTTTTTTTAATTTTCTGTGAGTTCTTTAGTTTGTAATTGCTCAAATTGTTTTTTAATTTAATTTTGATTGTCTTTTATACATATAGGTTTCTACAATCTGTAAGGATTTTTTTTTATAAAGTGAACTATGAACTATGAACTAACAATATTTCCAAATTAAATAACTTTTCGTAAAATTGTAATATACGCTCAATCAATCGTTCAATCAATCGATCAATCGATCAGTCAATCAGTAAATCAACCAATCAATTGTTCAATCAATCAAGCAAGCATTTTTTTAATGAATGAAAGTATATACATGCTTTCAGTATTATAAGAGATGCGTTTATTTACCCCCATTGAATATTGTATATTCAATGGCAATCGCACATAATCGCGCGTCGGAGCAGACACGCATATATTTTATTTTCTTTATTTTAGTTTTAGTTTATGTTAACACTTCAATTGCGTGTATGTACTAATTTAGTGTAACATACATACGTGTATACAATAAAACAAAACTTCTACCATTTAAATGCGTCATTATTAGTGATTTCGAGTAATCCGGTGTTTTCGGTAATCCGGCAGTCCACTGATTCGATATATTCTGTTAGACCGTTGTATTTAGGCCTGTTGCTAAGGATAAAGTTATTTAATATCGATTGTCAGTATTTACTATTCACCCATCCCTACAGCTCTCTGTGGGGGCGGGAAAGTGCGGCTGGGATTCCCCGAAAGCAACCTCGCTTTGGAGCCAACACGTTAATTTACTACGCGCGTTTACTCGTGTGCCAAGTCGGTCGACGTCATATACGAAGCTCTCATATTTGGGTAATAGCAGTAGTGAACTCCGGCCCGCTAGCAAGTTAAACTATTGATTATACAGCATATTAGTGTGCTCAACGTCGTACTGCGATTTGGCAACCAGGATTTTACTACAAAACGCAACGGTAGATTACACTCATAGTTCCAAAAAATGTTTGATCTTCTATTATTATGTCCAATATGGCGACTTTCGTGGTATAGCAGTAAGGCGGCGCACTGTAGATGGCCTATGTGCTATAAAATAACAAACAAATGTTTAAATCATAGCTCTTATTATTTTAATATTATTTACATAAAGATGTATTTTTTTTAATTGGTCTACCAATTTCAATACATAATAATTACGAACTTTATAGTTCAGATAGACTAATAGCTGCTGTAGCCACAGCTGTAGCCATGCCATATGTCTCGCTCGCAGTCAGCATTGCCGTAACTAAGTAAAATGGGTCCCGGTAAAAAATAACAAAAAGCCAACGGCCCAACTGCACTCTCGACACAGTATACCAGGTGCAATATCGTTGTAAATCGGGGCAAGTCCGGGCGAAGGTGCAGACTTCTTCTTCTTCTTTTCTTCTTCTTTTTCTTTCTCCTCTTCCTCTTCTTCTTCGAAGAGAAAGAAGAAGAAGAAGAAGGAGAAGAAAGGGGTCATTGCAAAAGGGTGGTCGTCGGGCCGTTTTTAGGCAATGGCGACCTTGGGCAATCGACTTGAAATTTGAAACGCAGACTCCTGAAGGGTCAGTTAATAGAAAGTGATTATAGCAATCGGTTGGCTAACGGGTCGTTTTTAAGCGATGATGACCTTGGGCAATTGACTTGAAATTTAAAACGTACTCAAAAACGACTCCTGGGGGGTTGGAGGAAGAGGGGGGGGAGGGGGGTGTTAGGGTTTTGGCACTCGGGGGAAGGGGCTTGTCTGCTTGCCTGAAAAGTTTGTTTGTTTGAAAAGCTTTATTACACACACAAAAGAATACAATTTGGTGGGCCTATTGCTAAATGGCAATATCTTCCGGCCATACCGCCAGGGTTATTGTGACTAAAAGTTTATGTAGGCAAATTGATTTAAAAGTAATAAATAAATACACTTACATAATAGTCATCATAGTATAAAACATAAAACAGTGATTAGTAACGTATGCCAACTCGATATTGAAGTGAGGAGTGGAATATAAGGACAAGCAAAAGGAGACGGGAGGGTAGGGGGTTATTCATGAGTTGAGTAAATGTCTCTTTACCGTTTTTTTAAACCCGCTCAGGTTTTCAAGTTGTTCTATCGGTAAAGGCACGGAATTCCAGAGTCGGGCCGTCTGCACTGCGAAAGACCTAGACATGAAAGCTGATGAATGCTGAGGTAGAGCCAGTAATAGATTTTCCTGATAGCGCAATGGAAGGTCATGGGGTGTTACAAAAGTCTTGGGGTGTCAAAACCGATTTTTTTTTCTTTTCAACACAACCGTGATACTCCAATAAGACTTAAGAAGTTAGCTCGTCTTATCAAAGGAGTGCCTAGCAAAGCGGTCTCGGTTGCACTTTACTGAGTACATAAAAAACGAACATTTACATTTAATTTATGCGCTATTTAACCTAGGCTCAGACAGATGCATACATACATTTAGAAGCATATAACGAATTTTTTCTGGATAGTAAATTCATTTTCTTTTGTGCTCTTGAATGTTACTAATAAATTTAAAAAATCAAATTGAATAAAATTTAATAATTTTTTGCTACTATTACAAGAAAGAATTTTTAACTTGTATTTTTAATATGACACAACTATATTTCCGGGTGTGTGGATTATACATGGGGAGTTTATAAATATTATATATATAATATATTTATTTGTACCTGTCTAATATAATAATGGTATAATTTTACATAAAGGAACAAGCGGTTCCTTACATTTAATTCCTGAAAATAATTCTAAATATTATAGTAAAAATGTTTCTATATTTTGTTAAAATTAAGTTATTCCACAAAGGGTTCTTGCTACAAGTCCTCTCGAAATGTCAATTACCGCGTATCTCGGTACCTAATACCCTAATCATTGGTTTATTAAGTCTTCGTCCTCCTTGCGTTTATAAATTCGGTTCGACGTTTTACAGGAAAATATCGATGGCCATATGTATAAGGCGTTATACAACGCAAGATACTGGTTCGAGGTGGAGTTTTTGGCATGGGGACGATCCTTGAAACCAGTTTTGCAGCCAGATTCTCCAAACCTGGTTAGATTTAACTTTCGGAACACCGAATTCGGGCGAATTAAGAGTCACTCGCGTATTATCACTGCCGCTGAGAAGCTCTAGGCTTTATCCTAACTGGGACTGTAAACAGCTAGCGCCCCTGAGTTACCAACCTTCGTCGCATAACGAAATGTGCCAGCAAGTGACGCGGTTAACAGCTCGACGATAGCTCACTATAAACCAAACAGCTCCGCCATACGGTGAATTCGATCAGATCCCGGGTAAGAACCCTCAGCGACGCCTTTTTTTTGCATAATCGAGGCTTGCTCCAGGCGTCTCTCGCCGTCTCTCTCGGCCACAGCTGCTCCGGCTGCTTATACTCTTCTCATCTCTCCTCCTATCTCGCCCTAATAATCATTTATTTTTATATAATTACGGGTCTAGGCATTCGATTAACTCGCAAGAAAAGACGCCCAAGAAACTCTTACGGATTTTTACAAAGTTTAAAAAAAAAAGAAATTCACTAAATTTATTACAATTTACGTGTGTGATTTTAAGTTACATTTTTTCTAAAACTTACTTTCTACGTCATCCTACTTCCGGTGGCATCACGTATACTGGATGATTGAAGGGTCGATAGCAAGTCTAGTGGGAGTAATAGGGCGGTCAATTATCAATCGATTAAAACATATTAACCTATATACAAAATGCCTACCATTTTCGAGAAATTTTCGTTTTTCTGTAAATTTAGCTTTTCACCTGATTTAGGTGGAAATGCGTCCTAATTCCAATTAAACTCATTTAACTATTCAAAAATAAAGTTTTTACAACCTCTAAATTGTATTACCTAATAAAATAATTACAAAGATGTGTAAATGTTAAAAATAAGTAAAATTGCTTTTAACCCTTTGAGTAAATGGGTATTTTCATGGATGCATCTGTCTCTTTTGCAGGATTTTCGGCGACATCGACTTAAAGTACTATAACTACGAAACTACTACACCAATCATAAAAAGAACAACTGCACAATGATTGCATTGAAATTTCGAATATAGAATATTGAAATAGCATTTTGTAAAACAATTAGATAATTATGAATAAATATGAGAACGTCAAAGAAGTGAAAAAAACGCGGAACCAGATCTGGTCGTATCATACTCAACGGATAATTGTTTCACAACCAGATTTGGTCGTATCATACTCAAGGGGTTAATAAAATATAGAATGAAAGTGGTAGAATGTTGTATATGGGTAAATATGTTTTAATCGGTTAATATTGATCATCCTATTACCCCCACCAGACGTTCTATCGACTCTCTAATCAGCCAGTATCGTTCAACAAAATACACATAAGAATAAGGAATAATAATTGAATTTTAGATTTTCTGAATATAGTTCTCTAATCTGTCTTCAATTGCCACTACAGTGTTGGAAGTGTTGGGTCAATCGATTGAATATTTCAATCGACTAATCAATCATGATTGATTTTTCGCGACTAACGTTAATCACGATTGACGTAATCGCGACTAAATCAATTAGTCGTTAATCGTCAATCGACAATCGCGACTAACTTGCTCTTTAGATACCACCCGACAATGCATTCTCGCCGGTCGGTCGGTCGCGGTCGCGGTCGCGTTTGAGGACGCGTTTGCGGTCGCGTCGCACCGACCGCACCGACCGACGAAAAAACGCAAAACTAAAGTTGACCGGTGTCGAGAATATCAATCGCAAACGTTTAATCATCAATAACTAACGATTGAACCAAATCCATCGTTAGTCGCCGATTGATGATTAAACGAATCAATCGTCAGTCTTCAAACGCGATTAACATATTCAATCGTCAATCGTTAGTCGACTAAATTTTGCCGAACACTGAGTGTTGGCGCCATTGCTCTCATTTATAGAATTCTCTGAGCGAAATATTGCATACAGAATAACGTCCAAGTAGCACGAGTAGGCGTGTCTGAAGTGGGACAAAATAAAAGCACTGGGAATTCCCGGCGTCGACACTGACGACGTCGCGTCGGCGCCGCGGCGCTATCCGGAGCTTTGCGATGACGCCACTTTCTAACAGGCCGCAGGGAAAGGCGCCATATTTTTAACCTTATTTTAAAGTGACTCACCAATGTTTGCATTTAGAAAGGAGATTCATTTGAGATCTGGTTAGCAGGACGCTTAGCAGTTTTCTATGAGTTAACAGATATCTTGAAAGAAAATCGTCTTTATTGGACCTTTAAGGCTTACAGATACTTAGAATGGTAATACCTTTTTCAGAATAATAATATGTTTTACAAATATGATCCATAATAGGTTTTACCTTGAATAATAATAGTACAGAAGGTAGTTATAGTCTATCTCATACAAATGCATGCAAGAGATTAATACGTCCCTCAGTGAAATTCATTCAGAAGATCAACTGAAGGAAACAGATTTTCAGCTCTCCCTCCCTACTTAAATGTTAGTAAATCAGGCTCATGTTTATATCTCTTTTAAGGGAATGTTGAGGAGTACTACTATTTAGATTTCATAACCATTTATGATTTTTAGCCATTTGTATTATTGAAGGACCTTTATAGTGCCCTTTTGTTAAATAATTCTTTTGATTTGCTTTCATTATTTTTGACTATTTATAATTTCTGACAATTGAATACCATTTGATGTTATTATTCCAGTGACCATTCTAGTAGCTTTTATTTTTTTTTTGAATTTCTAATATTATTTATGATTATTATGTTACAATTTGATTATTAATTGACTACTTTTTAACACGCTTTTATTAGGTCGACCTGTATGTAACTAAGTAATGGAATCTAAGGTAACTAATTTAACCATTTTCCAAGGATCGTAGCGTAATGTAAATTGGCAGCTGTATGTAGTTGTATGTAACTATGTAATGGAATCTAAGGTTACTAATTTAACCATCTTCCAAGGATCGTAGCGTCATGAAAATTGGCAGCTGTATGTAGTTCTGATGACAATACAATAATATGGTACTGTCGAACTGATCTAATGATGGAGTCGGAAGATATGAACTGGAACTTCATGATGGAACATCGTATCATAGATGTGTTTGGACTTGTTAGAAAAGTCTTGGAATGAACTTTGACCACGATTAGGTTTCAAGGTCTGATGATGTGGTTTTTACGTGCATTTATAAAAGCGTGTTTTTAGTGTTTTTTTTTAACTATTAATTTATTTCTACTAATTTTTAGATCAATGTTAATATAGGAAGTTTATTTTTGTGCGATGCATCCTGGCGTGAAGTAGGAAACTCGAAATCAGAATGCTATAATATTATTATTATTGATGTTTATCCCTTGATTGTTTATTAGGTATCAGTGTACTATGTTAATTTTAAAATATTTTCATATATAGAGTAAAATTCAACAATCTGTAAAGATTTTTAAAAAATAAATTGAAATTGAAATCTCTACATATTATAAAATGCAACGTATGTACCTTACCTATTCCCATCAGTTATGGAATATACGAAGTCAAATTTGGTTTAGTAGTTTCCGATGATCATACAAAATGTCAGACAAGTCTGAGAAAAAAGTGTCAATTCAAAATTTCAAAATTGAATATCTCGAACTCTATAGCGACAGTATATGAAATGAAATGAAATGAAATGAAAAATACCTTTATTGTACTAAAAATAATTACATTAGTAAAGAAAACTTAAATTCTATTTCAACTT
Source organism: Micropterix aruncella (assembly GCA_944548615.1). Classification (NCBI taxonomy): domain Eukaryota; kingdom Metazoa; phylum Arthropoda; class Insecta; order Lepidoptera; family Micropterigidae; genus Micropterix; species Micropterix aruncella. The sequence continues at coordinate 10,832,079 of OX155966.1, forward strand.
AGTACAAACGGCGGGCTTAATATTTTTTTCAATTTCTATCCAGTATACATTATTATACATTTTTTCAATTTTTATCCAGATATCCATAATTTGGAATCGATTGGTACCTACATCAATTAATTTTGTTTATTGGTTTTCGAGCTATAAGCAAAAACAGGTAGTTACGGGGCAAATTTGAAGCGACTGTAATAAAACAGGATATGCACATTTTTCCAGAGATGCATTGGAAATATTTATTTATGAAATCAGTATAGAAGTAGGTCTACATATAAGTGCATATTTCAAGTATATATATTCAGCGGTTCTCAAATTATAAACAAAAAAGAGAATTCCACAACAAACCCTTTCTCAATACTCGAGCAAGCTTTAGATTGGATTCTGGAGCTCGATTCGATCACTTAGAAGTATCAATTCCCTGCAAGTCTCGGATGCGCAGCCCTCCGTCCAGATATAACTCTTTACTCTCTATCTCGGAAGATTGTAGAATTAACTGTTTCATGGGAACCTAATATACCAAATACGAGAACAAATTATATAAATACCATGATCTCGCAAATGCCGTCACTCGTGACCTGCCAGCCAAATGTCTAATTTCACCACCTTAACGATCTTGGTATCTCTAGGAAAATAATCAACTCTTTCAGAAAAAAATATCTAAAACCTCAATTTCCGCATCTCAAATTTTATAGCTTCGAATGGGGAATGGATATCGTATATCTATCGTAGGGTGACCGTTAACTAGACTGGCGGCGGCACTGGATAAAAGGTTCAAATTCCGATCCAACTTTCAATTTCAAAACAAATTCATCATCTAATGTCCTTTCGAATGTTGGTGAACAAAGCTCAAATTATTTTAACAAAGGTTTTCTACCTGCTCGTACTAATTCAGCCCTTTTAACAATTATTTTTTTATTTTTTTATTTGTTTTGTGGGGTTTTACTATGATCTTCATGAGCCTTGTAATACTGCGACCATTGCTGATCTATTGTGTTCGCCACCTACTATAGTTCTACGCTAAGCCAAACAGGCTTTTGGCGCCAAATTGTTTTACCTCCTCAGGTCGGAGGTAATGACCACCCAAGTGGGTGTATCTTTTATGCATCAGTGGGCCACACTCGCACATGAGGTGCAGGGTAGTTTCCTCTGCCCATTGGCAGAACCTGCACATTTTCGTGTCCCGAAACTTGAGGTTGTGCATGTGTTTTGTAACAATTTTAAGCACGCGGTTTGCGTAAAAAGAATCAAAAGCAAAAGAATTTTGCCATAAAAAAAAATCTACGTCATGCCGAATGAGAGATACGAAATTTTGAGCGCCACATGGTTTTAGAGGAAAACCACGAAACTAAAAAAATACTACCGTCAAACAAAAAAACAAAAAAACTAAAGTGAGGTTATCATAAAGAAAAATCACATCTCGAGGGGTGGGTGGTGGTTTTTTCTTGCACTGAATGAGGCTTATGCGTCGGAGTGCCTGGAAATAAAAAGCAATAAAAAGACAGCTTTCACATTGATGAGTAGAGTTCGTTTATTCTTCCTTCAGTGAAGTTGTGACAGCAGGTAAAAGTGGCTGCCTTGTTTAGGTCAGCATGATGTCGAATATTCTCCGAATCTCCGCGGTAGTGACGCTGGTGACGGTTCTCAGAACATTTGTTGCAAACGGATAGAAATTGGGTTAAATAAAGTACCACTCCTGTGGGCAAACAGGAAAATCTCTGGTTATCTCAGGCATCATGGCGTATAACCTAGCTTCGAGTAAAATGGTTGACTCACCCCAGAAAAACACGAACTAAATTACATCATATTCTTGGCACTCCACTGACAGGTGCACTCTTCACACCGCCGATTACGGCACTTTTTCACCTCCTTGACACAAAATCCATCGCACCCTTTCGCCATTTTGGTATCAAGTGAGCAGGGCGGAAGTGTAACGTAACTTTCGGAAGCTCAGACCGCCAACATTTCAGCAAAACAACTGTTACCAACTCAAGTTAAAAAAAATGTTCTAATCTTAATAAATATACAACAAGGATTGTTAGCATATTTACCACATTCCTTAACATTGCTTTTAATATTTGCGTGTTATTTTAACCGCGGGCAACGATCTGCTTCACCGGGCGCAAGAATGGCAACACTGCCTGTAGACCAACCTGAACAGAAGTTAACAGCTGTCAAACATCGCGAAAATGACAATCTTGGACTGGGAGCTTGGAAAATGCGATTTTTTATGCTTAGGTCCAATGGAGACGCCGAGAAAACATGGAAGATATATAAAAACATGCTTGAGACTTCTGGGCAACACGGAAGAACACGAAACAGGAGTGTAACATGTTGGAAGACGAAGATTGCGCGCGATACATGTCGCGCGGCATCAAACACCAAGGAAAAGCTGGGAAACACTACATTTGTCTAGGAACCTGACGGAATACAGAAATAATCGTGCTTAACGTGTCTCAAGGTGTATTACACATTTCTGGACACTGCATGTCACGCCAAAACTTACGATTTTTGTTACAGTGTATTACACATTTCTGGACACTGCATGTCACGCCAAAACTTATGATTTTTGTTACAGTTTGTTCAGGCCACAATGCCCCGTGAGCGCCCTCACCAGTATGCGTAGATTGTTCTATGTTTAGCGATAAGGCCCCACGGGCAGTTTTACGGTAGTAAGCCCTAATTAGAAGCCCTTTGGAATAATTCAAACCTGACGTGTTGTTCCAGTGGTTGACGGATTGTTCTAAACATTTTTTTGAGCATTAGGATTGGAAGGCTTTTTGGTACGCCACAGCAAGGTTCATCAGGGCCGTATAACCACAGTATACCAGGCAGTTGCTTGTCTTAGAACAAAATAAAATCGAAGCAAATGACGTCAGGAATCGCCACATTTACGGAGCCCCGGCGACACAGATGATATTATGCTACTGATTTGTTCTGAGAATACCATATGGCGTCGACTCGTAAATCTGTACAAAAAAGTATTAACACCCGACGTAAGAGCGGACACAAACTGTGCCCACAGCGCCGTAACTATGGGCCTAAGGACGCGACATGACTTACGCCACTGCCGTCGCACCCTCTTTCCGCATTGCCTTGTAGCTCTTGAGTGAACTTACTGGGTGTTATTATACTGTGGTATAACGTTCTCTTTGGTCCCGTCTTAGCAAGTTCGTCGGCTTTTTAATTTCCCTCGATTCCTGCATGGCCGGGAACCCACCGGGTAACTAAAAACTAGACTTGTGTATGCTCGCACTAGTCATAGTTTTGCAACATACGCTGGTATAAAATATAATATGAAAAGCCATACGAGCCAAATGAAAGCTTTTCCGAAAAAATCGATAAATTCGCTACTGTTATTTTATTTTTCTTTTTTATTTCACAGTGGCCGTACTTTATACTATAAACCATCATCATTTCCACCAAAGTCTTCAGGGTTTCCTACACGAATTACCATAATATAGAGCAGTCTGCCTAACTTTTATGTTACGGAGAATAGCGAAAGTTATGACGCGCATACACGCGAAGTGGAAGATTGATTGGTCAACAAGTCGGCTACTGGCCAAATAATGTAAATCTGCGCTTATTACTCAGCCAGTGCCGACCGTAGTCTGAGCATGGCTTTACGACGTTTTATTTGTACACTTTTGGTTCCAAGTTTTTTAATCGCGACAAGAACGGGGAGTAGAGATGTTATTAATATAATTTTATTTGTCGATTATAAGAAGAGTTGATATATATGATTCGGTATGAAATTTAGGATACTGATATCAAGTAGCTAAGGACTAATTTCATCTGAATATTAATGTCACAAATAAAATCGATGCGTTCGCCGGCCCCTCTCGGCCGGCGAACGAACTCATTTGGGTTCCATTGCAACGTCTCAGGCGGCGCGGTTCGTTTATTGGCTAAAGGCGGGTAATTGGTTATTGGCTAAGCGTCAGCAGATGGCGTTAATATTGAATTAAAATGTATGGCGGAATTTAAAAATGAAATTAAATACAATGTAATTTTGGCCCAACAAGACGTCTATGTTCGTCTCTAAATCCAATATTTCAAGATTGAAATATAACTAGAGCGCCCCCTGGTGGACCGTTTCCAACCACAACCTTTCTAACTATTGCCATGACCAAATGTTGCATTCATGCTAAATTACAGCTCAATCGGATTAAGCGTTTGGGCGTTATCACGGAGGAATATACACAGACACACAGACAGACAGTCACAAGACAGACATCGTTTCAGGAGTGAATCTTTAACCGCTTTTAAAATACTTTCCCTCCTCGTCAGTTGATGGGCCGAGAGAGTAAAAATAAATAATGAAGAGGAACCACTCAATTTTCAATTTTACTATTGCCACCTTATTTTAATTTTATGTGGTAAGTATTAAAATTGTAATTTTCCAAAAAATATGTAGTGAGTTCTTAAATATGGCGACTTTAAATATTAATTGCGTCACTTGTATACGAGATATTTCAAGCAATTTTACAACACGATTTCGGTCTATCAAGGCATCTGTGTACCGAATTTTAATTCTCTAACTGCAATATTTCGTGATTGAAGCTGGCCCGGACTGGCCATGTCGGCTAGTCGGCGATCGCGGAGGGCCCCCGACTCAAGGGGGCCCCAAAAGGGACTCAAAAGGTACTCAAAAGGAATTTTGTAACTTAGATAAAAATGTAATTATACATGAAGTAACCAGAACTAGTGAAGAACTAGCCAAAAATCTGTTATGTTAAGATACTTCTCGATTTAAAGTTGTAAAATTATTAATTACTACCATTTTTTTCTTTTTATTATAAAATTGTAATCGTAGTAAAAGACCACTTTTTTATTTACATATGCTTTGCTTACTCATTGGCGTTTTCCTTAATGAAATATTTTTAATTGAATAATTTTAATTAAATATTTCAATTAAATATTCTAAAAATATTTCTCACCCTCATATTCCTACAAAATATTCCCACCAGGAGTAATAAACCACTTGTCATTGATTACTTTTTTAGTGTGTACCAAGTTTAAGTACCAAAAAAATATATAAAATAAATATTGTAAGCTTACTTAGGTATTACTTAAATAAATATTGTAAGCTTACATTTGTAGTTTACTTAGGTAAACTACAAATGATAAGCTTAATTTTTGATAAAGTTCATGCCTATACTCAAATACTTTTCAACTGCAAAATAGTGGAAAATGTGATTTTACCGAAAGTATTTTTTTTTAATCCCCCGCATCCCCCTTCTTATAAAGGGGCCCTTCTTCAATCTCTATCCAAGGGCCCCAAAGATCGATTTTAACTACAATATCTTCAACTCTTGCCATGACCGAATGATGCCTGCATGTCAAATTTCAGCTCATTCTGACGAAGCGTCTAGGCGCTATCGTAGAGGAATACACACTCACAGAGAGACTTCAGTCTGTCTGTGAGTGTGTATCTGAGCGTATCTCTTCCTTAGACCGGGAAAGTAAAAGAAAATAGAAAAGAATTTTAAGTATATATGTAAGTAAGTACGCCAAGTGTGTTTATGTGGGTGTTGGTCTATGGGTGTTGGTGTATGTTTGTGTCATGGAGAGTGTGTGTTTGGGTGTGAGAGGTTGTGTGTGTGTATCGTAGGATGTACGTGCATGTAAGTGTATGTAGGAGAGCATGATACTAACTCAATTTCAGTCAGATTTTATCCCCAGCTTTTCCCGGATCTCTTTTATTAAGGTCCAACTACTGTCGTGGTTAAATAAGTCTATTTCATTAAAGCCCACATTGTATGTCGGCATATCACATGTCAATATCGAATTGGCACCATTTTTTGTTCTACAGTAAATGGATCCTATAACCTTGCCTTGGGTACGATAACCTTGCCTAAAACAGTATTTCAAGTTATGCACTTTAGCATCTGTTCCCAAAAATAAAAATATTTTATACAATTTAATTCGAACTTCTATGCCAAGTTTCCAACAAGTATTAAAGAATTTAATCATAGCCTTATGACCACTCGATTAATATAACGATCGATCTGTTGCACTCCCTTACAAGCAGCGAGAATTGAGATTTATGTGTCTGAGTCTGCTGTTCCGTATTTTTTTCCAATCGTTCGTCGTGCGTGAGCTGCTCAAAGTAAACATAAGATAAAAAACTAAAACCATTAGTAGTGTTAATGTATTCGATAATATATTAAGAGATGTTTTCATCGTGATGAAATTCAATAATTTCCTGTCGATTGATATGTGGTGTATTTTCTATTAAGTCGTAGATATGGATATTTTGATTCACCCGTTTAGGTGAATGTATTCTGACTCTTTCGAATAAAAATGTAAGAAACGTATTTCTATTCTTTCTTCGCCATGCTCGAAGTTTCATTGCTCGACATCATTTTTGTAAAGTTTTACAGCCGGACCTGCATTTTTTTTTAATTTATTCATTCCATTTATTCAATTACGATAGCAACTTCCAAGTTTCACCATGACATGTCTGATGTACCCTGGGTTAGCTCCCGTCGTAAAGTTGAAAAGTCGAAAGTCGAAAAGTCGAAAAGTCAAAAAGTCGATAAAGTCGAAAAAGTCGGAAAGTCGGTAAAGTCGGAAAAGTCGAATAAGTCGAATAAGGCAATAAAGTCGAAAAAATGGGAAAAGTCGAAGTCGAAGTTGATTTCGATTTCGATTTTCGAGGGTTAAAGGGTGGCGCTAGGTTGGGTTTGTGGTAGGATTTATGATATTAATTTTCAGATGAATTAAGTTCCTGGCTACTTGACAGGAAAGTCTTGGGGTGACACAACCGATTTTTTTATATGATGGATAATTCGGCTATATCGCTAACAATTAGCGAGTTATAAGCGAAAAACTGAATCGGAGCGCAATTTTTACCAATATGTCGGTTCAAGCGCAACAGATTGAGTAGGCGACTTTTAGTATGTTTAAGGTTTTAATATGTTTAATGTTGGTACGCCTCAATGAACATCTATGCCAAGTTTCCAAACAATAACAGTCATTTTTGTTTAAAATTACCTATTTGATTGGGCTAAAAGACGAACCGACGTGAATCCTCATCTCCAGTGCCGGATTATCCCATGTAGAAGCCCGTCAAAATCTTGAAGCCTAACTTTGCAAATCCCGTGATCACCTAGACTTCTCTAGATGCTAATAACGCTATCTCATAGATTTTGATATATGCCAAGTTTTAAAAACATTATCACATTTCCGTCAAACGTTTTATCGATACCTGCGACGCGCAGCGATGGGACACTCGGAGAAGAAGAAGAAGAACCCATGCGTAAATAGCTGTAGTGATGGAATTAGTGTTTTAAGTGTTGTATCGATATACGTGGAGTGGCGACATTGAGCGCGAAGCGACACAGAGGCGGAGTGGGTCAAGGTGGGGTGGTCGATCCATTCCGTGACCCGGGGTCGAGAAGCGGCTCGAGCCGCCGCTGTGAGGTCGTAAATTCTTTAACTACACCTCCATCTAATATTTCAATGTGTATATTAAATGATCGCAACCTCGCCAATGGGCATCACAACGCACTTAGAATTATGCCATTCAATGGTTATACGGGCGTATAAATCAGTGGCTACTGTGACATAATAAAAACACTTATGGTTGGCCTCTAAATCAGTCAACGTATCGCCGTCTTTTTTCTTCTTCTTTTTGGTTCTTCTGGGGGCTGGGCGGTTGATAGTTTTATCGCCGTCTAGGAGCTAACCGCGTATTTGTCAATAGTTACAAGTGCAATCAAAAGACCAAGTAAAGCTGTCAACTACAACGGGTGTACCCGTCACCTCAGGAAGTTTTACCGATATTGGATGGTTCTGTCTCCCGTGAGGTGAGCGCAGAAGACTCGGGACGAAAAACAACCCACTGTCTAGTTACGCCACTCGCCCGTCAGAGGCCAACGCTTTATGACGAGGCACCAGGAAAGGAACCAGCGGGCAGCCTCGTCCCCTGAATACGAGTTTGGAAGGATCGATACTAGGGATATCTAATAGTACTCGGTTAAACCGGATATCCCGCAACATTTTACGTATTTCGTATCCACCGGATTCCGTATCCTGCTTACGAAGCGATTATTCGGTTGCGTAAAAATCATAGTCGCTACAAATAACTTGTTAAATAAGTAATTTCAGTTCGAAGTTAGGGTTTGTGGAGAGAGGACGTGAATAAAAAATACGGTTGCTTATAAATTCAATAATTTTTATGTGAAATTTTCGATTTCAATTCTGTGACATGAATACGACTGGAGATATGTAGAATATATTTTTAAATTGATTGAGCCAAAATATATTGTGTAAATTATTCAAATATAGCACTATTTCCTGATTTACTAATATTAAAGAATTTTGAAAACTTATATTTTCAACTATTCGAAAAGTTATACATTCCGCCATATTCCGCAAAGTTCAAAGTCTAAGCTTTAAGTTTACTGTATTACCTTGCGAAATTCCCTGACCGTGAAAACCCCTGTATAATCACTTTTATCGAACTGAGGTTTTTTCACGTCGACCATTTTGTTACCAATAATTTGGATTTTGGAGTTTTCATCAGCGATACTGAAAACAAGCATCTACCAAGTTTCGTCAAGATCTGACACCTTTTCCACATCCTTGTGCGCCACATTGGATCTGCCATTTTGTTTACAATAGTTTGGATTTCGGATTCGTAATCAGCGATACTAAAAACCAGCGTATACCAATTTTCGTCAAGATCTGACACCTTTTTCAAATCAATGTCCGCCATATTGGATCGGCCATTTTGTTCACAATAATTTGGATTTCGTATTCGTAATCAGCGATACTGGATCAGCGTATACCAATTATCGTCCATATCTGACACCTTTTTCACATTTATGTCCGCCATATTGGATCGGCCATTTTGTTTACAATAATTTGGATTTCGGATTCGTAATTAGCGACCTTCAAAATCCCGTATACCAATTTTAATTCCCATCAAAGGTCATTTGAGGTTTTGGTCATGATTTCGGGACTTCGAACCACTGTTCGCTGGTATTCCACATGCAATGTCAAGAAACAAAAAAGAAATGTCAAGAAAATCAGTACTGTTGTAATAAATGCATGCATAAATGCATAGTTCCTAAGATAAAATTGTTTTAAATTATACTTGAATTACTTAAATAAATAAATAAATAAATAAATAAATCCCGCAATGCGATATTTTATCTGAAGCGCCGAATTCGGCCCTGTACAGAAAGCTCTGTTGTAATAAAGTTACTATCGATTCCGCTATCTCGGCGACTTCCCGGAACTGGCGTGGGTTTTCCCTGCAGGAATTCCGAGAATAAGCCGGAAGACGACCGCAGAGCAGGTTGATAGCGGTAATAGTTGATAACTGAGAGTACCTAACATTAAATTCAGCAACAAACAATTTTTTAAAACCGTGTAAAATAAGTAAAAAGGTGAGTGGGAAGCAGGGTCTCTAAGGAGCACGGAGCAGCTAACTCCGTGCTAAGGAGGGTGTCAACACGGCCTGGTGGCATAGTGGTTATGTCACCTTAACTTTACATTGTAAGGCTCCGGGTTCGATTCGCGGCTGGGTAACAATTTTCAGTTAGGATAAATTTAACGGAATTGCAATTTCAATTCTGTCGATCGAATGCAATAACGCGACACACATTTACACATACTTGTGTATATAAACACTTCATAGTAGGGTTGGTTGTAAGAGATTGTCGTATGATAATAAACATTCCTAATGTGAAATTTCACAATAAATGGTAGAAACAAACAAGCATAATCCCCCCCCCCCTCCCCCACCTCCGACCCGACACTTTAAACTATACAATATTGAAAACACAGATTGGTAGGTTCATCGGAATAGAGAAATAGATACGATTCGTAATAATCTCGCCGCTTCTTGTTATTATTTCAAATAAGCTTCGGTAACGGTACGAGCTTATACCTCGAACCTTATACATCTTTATGCGAGATTGGCTATGGATACAACATTGCCACAATATATGGGGGTTCTTATGGTTCGGCCGAGGAAATAAGTACCTGCCTACCATAAATATACTAGTATTTGTAATAAAAATAACCAGACGATTATCTGTGTTACAGTAAGACAGAGGTTTTCAACACTTTTTATACTGGTATAAATATTATTATTCCAAAGTCTCATGGCACACTGTGTGTGTAGTCTTGTAGATATAGTTATGGATACATCAAGCTTTACATTTTTATTACTAAACGTCTTATCACAACTACATAGAATACCTCAATGTAAGTAAAGTTTAATGCGCTCTTGAAATAAAAGATGATTGTTTATTCATTTATTAATAACATTTAGTAAAGTCAGTATGAGATTTTAGCCTGACGCACTATACAGAGATATTTTATTCTTGGGCGAATTGTCGACAGGCATAGGTACATCATTTCTTCGATAGATAGATAGAAGTCTCTCGCGTTTGACACTTTTTATACTTTGTCGTTGCTGAAAATCCCTCTTCGCACAGACACGTTGAAAGGTTGAAAATGGTAAAAGAGCTATCAGTGCTTGTTTACTCAACTCTGGGTATTCCAAAGAATGTATATTTAGGACTTGTTTAAATGCAGCAGTAATTGTATTTTAATTACAAAGTGATCATTTTTAAATCGCCAAAGTTTCTTATTCTGCTAAATTGAAACCAACTAAACAGCCGAGAGAAATATCTAAGGGTAAGGGGTCTCTTACCCAGTCGAAATTTTTGAAGTCTATTTTTTCCTCCAGTAACACTAATGAATCACGTATCACAGAAATGGTTGCAGAGTCGTCGTTTCTCAAAGCAGTGTTCGGAATCATTATCAGGGTGCCCTGAATATGTTGCTTCCACAGGGCTCCAATTCCAATTGCTCAGTAAAACCTCTCATTTTGTCTGAAGACGCCTGCTCCGACAGGCGTCTCATTACGATACCTACCACAGGGCGCGCAGCCCTGTAATTACCTAAATGAAAGCCGGGTCAATGGGCCCGGCTCACGAGAAGCCGCACCAAACAGAACGAAAAGTGGAAGACGTCACAAGCCTTAAAAAGGGTCTGTCGACTGATACAACGACATCGCCTCACACCCAAGACACGTTACACTCCAGTCTATCGTAGCACTGCAGAAGATTTTACAGAAGTTCCTTATAATGTTCTGCCTTATGATCTCCAAGGTAGCTTTTGGACACTTGCACAAACTTGCACAAACAGCCAATCGGATCGTTTTCTTGATCAGCGTGGTCAATTTAGTACAGTACAACTGACTTTGTTCTTGTTACAATTTCATTGTTGGCTAGTGTATTTAGAGCGATACTTACGAAGAAGGAGAAGAAGAAGCACATCTACGTTTTGCACGAGCACAATACTCTCAATTTTATTACATTATTACGGGAAAGTAAGTGCGCGTTCCCCTCTGCTTTGCGTGGAGTTGGACGTAGGGTAATAAATTGGCTGTGGCGTCAAGGGCGGCGAGACGACGCGTCGGCGCGGCGTCGGGACGCTACCGACGCCGGCGTCGCGACGCCCAGAGGCGACGCCGACACTGCTCCAGGCGCCACCCTTATTAATATCCATGCGATCGTACTCCAAGTATTTTATTTATTTTTTAATTGTTTCTAAACAAGTTGTTGAGGTTTGCTGTTGCTTTGGTTAGTTGACCAGTTGCCTGGTATTTTGCACTTAGAGAAAAGCTTCCGGCAGTCGCAATGGTGATAGGAAGAACACACAAAATTTTAACAAAAAAAAACCGACTCAAAAATATTTTATAAGTGTAGCAGCCGTGTCATGGTGATACTTAGAGCGGGCTATCATAATTGAATGCGTATACAAAATGTTGTGCTTGTGCTGTTCAGCGTTGAGGAGTTCTCTCGTTGGAAGCCAACCCTAAGTGCCGCAGTCCTGTCTTGGTGAAACTTAGAACGGGCTGTCGTAATTGATTGGACATACAAAATTTCGTGTCTGTGCTGTTGACCGTTAAGGAGTCCCCTCGTCGGGAACCAACCCTGGATGCAACAGTCATGCCATGGTAAAACTTAGAACGGGCTATAATAACTGAATGAGTATACAGAATTTCGTGTCTGTGCTGTTGACCGTTCAGGAGTTACCTCGTCGGGAGCCAACCCACGGGGTAGAATCAAGTCATGCTTACCATAAAAATAAATACATTGTCATCGGAATTCAATCAACATATACATTTTCAACTTCATATGATAATATTTGAGGAGTTCCCTCAATTCCTAACGGATCGCATCATCAGATCAGGATTTTGATAAAAATGGGACCAATCTGCAAGTATTAAATTTTTCAAATCGGTTCATAAATAGCAGAGTTCTGAGGTAACAAAGATAAAAAAAAAAAGATACAACCTAATTGATAACCTCCTCCTTTTTTGAAGTCGGTTAAAAATGCCAGACTAATGTATTATGCTACATCTTGGCTAAGTAGGAAAGAGACTTAGAGTATATATTTTTTGAGCAACCCATTCAAAACAGCACATATTTTTAAAGAACATCCCCAAAATAAAATAAAACTTTTTTTGAGCATGTTCGATAATAACATGTTAGCAATAGAAATCAGTTGCTTCGTAACTAACTTAGTACAAATAAAATGATTAAACGCCCTGTGAGCAGGTAGCTCATCTGAATGTATTTATTACGAGGGACGGATTGAACACCAGATGCGTAATGTAAAATAAAATAAAAACACGTTATTTGATTAATTAACATTTATTCCAAAAATATTCAGGTAACATGAAATCGTTATTTTAGGTTCAGTAATAAAAAAAAAAGTATTCCATATATCTATCTATACTAATATTATAAAGAGGTAAAGTTTGTGACGTTGTAGGAAATAATCTCTGGATCTACTGAACCGATTTAAAAAATTCTTTTACCAATAGAAAGCCACGTTATTTGTGAGTGTCATAGGCTATATAATAATCCGAAAAATTAAAAGACTTTTTCGTGGTAGTCGAATTTGCAAAGTAAGTCGGAGAATAAGCGGTCGAACGAAAACGTTTCTAACTAACGCTGCCTTAACGATGAGAGATATATGATTAAGTTCTAGAGAAAAGTTGTAGAGCTTGATAATTCCTACAAAAAAGCGACAGCATATGTCTAACTTTTATATTTAAGTCACAAAAAGTAGTATTTTATATTAAAAAAATAATTTAAATCGTTAGGTCATATTTATTGGTCATATTATCAACAATTATGAATTCTTATCAAAATATGTAAATTTATCGTCTCAAATGTTTAAAACAAAAGACTTTTCCCTTTTACTGCATATAATTTCTCTTTTACTGCATAAATAGTTAAAGAGATAAGACGCTCACAAATAAGACACTCACAAGCTCACAAATAACGGTTTTATAGTCAAATTGGCATGCAAATACATACATACATATGCAGTAAAAATATAACCCTTCTTTTGGCAGTCAGGAAATAAATCATAGCACTCAGTACTAACCGAACCACACTCATAATATCATCACAGGTAAAAAGTTTTACCGCCCAACGAAGTGGGCACGGGTCAGCTAGTTATAAATAAAAATATTTTTTAAAGGAACAGTACAAGGTAATAAATTTTCCTAAAAGGACGACCCTTACTTTTTTTTGTGTATAGTGATAAACCTTGAAACGATCTTCCATATATAATCCAGGGTTACCGACACAAGCAGGGCAAGAGTAATTAGTGCGTCTATATTTACAGTCTTTGGAGCATTGTCGACATATCTTTCTTTGAACATTTCCATTCTTACAATATAGTCCTGGCTATGGGTCACTTATTTTTGTGGCTAATTTGAAACCAATATCAAATTTTATTTTTACACACTTCCAAGATAAATTTTGTTTTAAACCAATCTTGTCCTGACGGATGCTTTTTCCATACTGACTGATAAATGCAATTCCATATAATTGCACTTACGGTGTGCAACCGGTCTTTTTGGCTCGGAAATGCATTGCACACGCGGTGTGCAGTCGGTGAATGAGTTAAGAGATGAACCCAGGAAGGTATAACGATATATAATCGTTCTTTCAACCTGGGATAAGTGGAGAGACTTAAGGACAAAAAACAATCCACCAACTAGCTCCGCCAAGTGGCCCGTCAGAAACCAACGTCTTTCGCGAGGCACTGACTACCAGATTTGACCGGATTCCTTTCGGCCTCCAGTCTGGTCACAGATCGAAGTCGCTTGCGCGGCCTCTATCGTATGTTACCGGTAAATCGGTTCGAATTTATCGCGGACCAAGACGTCCTTTGCCCGACTATCAACTCGGGATCAGGTGGCCAACTGGTCGTTTCAAGAGCGACTGATATAAGGTTAACAATCACCCCCGCTGCTTAGGAAACCGTGTGCCGTTCCTCGACTCCTTCAGTTGTTTGCCGGAGTGCAACAGTCAGTTGTCTGACAGTCAGTCGGCTGACAGTCGACTGAAGCCGCACGGTGTGCAGACCGCCCATTAGCACCCGAGGACTATCCCCCATGGAAAACTGATCCACCTGCCGTAGCCAGGGACAAAGAGTCCTTCTAAGGTTAGGCTCTCATTCGAGTAGGCCATTGGATGCTTCCAGACTGCTTCCAGACTCCCCCAACTGTTGGTCAGAGTGCACAATCGATTGGATTACGCCGCACGGTGCGCAGACCGTCCAGGAGCGTCAGAAGGTTGACTCCTAAGGGAAACTAGTCCTAAGATCAGAGTCCTGCCCAGGCTCGCACTTCATGCGTGGAGGCCGCCGGATGGGTGTGGACCCGTGAGTGTGTCCAACCCTGAACAGAATGGGTCTTCGTGGCCAACTCAGCAAGGGCCCATTAGCTCCCTGCAGCTATCTGCACAGCAATCTGTAACTTCAGTGATTCTAGAAGTAAAAGATTTATGAATAGATTTCAATTGTAGGTTAAAGAAAAACAGTTTTTTTGGCCGTCCAAACCAGGCTCGTGAAAATTTATGTAAGGTTTCTGTCACAAAATATACCACCCAGTATGCTGCAAGGGAGGGGTGCAAATGTCATTTTTTTACACCAGCTAGGAAAAATCGTAGATCCAGGGCTGGCCGAAATATGATTTTTTATTGCGATAGGCACGCTGAAGGCTACCATATTTTCTTAAGGTTATCATATTTTTCAGCTCAATTTACTCAGGTAATGAGATATAAAATGTGGCATTTTCTACCGTATATGTGTGTCCATATCAAAGGACGCGCTCACTCGCAAACGGAAGCCGTAACACTAGTAATCGCCAATTGACCCGCTAGACCTCCCGCATGGGACATAATTGGTACATTTCAGGTCATTTATGGCAGTGGCAAGGGCTTTAAATCCATTGCTCTGGCCGGCTTTTTAGTGGTTCATCGCAGAGTATGTTGTTCTAATTTCAAAATTTTAAATAAGGAATGTTATACAACTCGATAACAATCTATAACCACCTACCTACAAATATTAAAGAGTTAAAGGGAAAAGGAATTACTATAGCATTGAAGAAATGGCTTATCGAAACAAACGTATTTCTCCTAATACAATATTGTGGGCATGCATTTTTTACAATAATTCGATTAGAAAGATTTTTAATTATATACATTTTCTTTTCATATGCGGATTTTTGATTATTCCATGATTATTTTTATTATTCCTTTAGTTTTGTGTATTATTGGTGACTTATTTTTCTTTATATTTTCTACTGTTAATGCTATCTATTTAATCCGGTCTGTTGTATCTTTTTTTTGTAATGTCATTTTCTAGATATTTTAGGTAGAATAATGAATAATGCTATTAATTAATTAATTATTACTAAACTTAGAAAATAAATAAACTTGTCAATCTGTTGCGATAAAAGGGGAATTATGAGATACATAATCAACTGCATTATCACCATAAATGTGACACCATAATTCGGACAATAAATATATTTCTATTTCAATTTCAATATAGCCCAAACGCTTTAGCCGATTGAGCTGAAATTTAGCATGCAGAAATCATTTGATGATGACGTAATCGGTCAACACCTGGAGGCGCACTAGTCATTTATCATCCTCGAAATATTGGACTTAGAGACTTAAAATTTCGTGCACATTACACATGAAATTTCGGTTGGAATATCTCATATACATGCTGCTTGAACAATATTTAAACTCCGCCATACTTTTTAATCAAATATTAACCCCGACCCGCCTGAGAATAGCTGAGAAAGGAACCGCGTTGCCAGAGGTAATTGCAAAGGGACTCGATTTTATTTATGAAAATAATATTCAAATAAAATCAGTCCTTGGCTACTTGCCGGGGAAGTCTTGGTGTGACACAACCGTTTTTTTTTTCTTTTACTCTTTTAGGGACCGTATTGTATTGTGCAAAGCAAGGAGGGGGGCAGCTTATTACTTACCCTGTATACAACATGTCCCCATTTTTAGGCAATCATTTTTTTTTACAATTGTTCATCAAAAGTTGTCCATTTGCTCATACTGATTCAT
>OX155966.1:10848696-10899605 GCA_944548615.1 Micropterix aruncella
CACAATATAGTGCGATGCATTCTTTTTGAGCTCTCGACCACAGTCTCAAAAATGCTTACACAGATTAAACACAACCTCGTCAAAACTGCACATGAGAAAGAAAATCAAATTGGCCTCGTGCTAGACTAGAGCCGCTATATGTAACGGACTTCGCCGTCTTCCTTAAAACCAAGGCTAATTGTACAGCCAACGACAGAATATTTGATATCGTGATGATGTATTGAAAATTTAAAATTGGCTTTTATAGTCTAATTAACAAATTCAAATTCAATTTCAAATATTTTTATTCAATGTAAATACATAATATACACATACTGAACGTCAAAAGACAGTAATTGTACTTTTTCCTATTTTTTCCGGCGAGTTCTACAAAGTAAGATTCCACTGGAAAGAACCGCCAAAGAAAACCAGTGACCACTTTTTTGGTACTATTATTGTCCATAATTTATATATAATCAATAATTCAAAAATATTTCATGTCCCCGGTCCATGTATTTACTTCATCGATGTCCCCGTGAATTGAAGACATGAAACAGAAAGAAAAAAGGCAGGCAGAAAACAAGTAATTTCACAATAAAATATAAATATTCAAAATAGATCGGCTATGCCTAGTTAGGAGCGACGCAACCATTTGTTACTACAAACGGTGTAATTTGTTTAATCAAATAAAATAAAAAAATAAACAAATATTGAAGTGATGAATACAAAATAAAAAAAACTTAATTTCGACGTACAAAATCGACTAGCCATCCTAACAGTATTGTTTTAGAGAATGACTGTACTATAAGTTCATTAGCGATTAACACATGCATTACATGCATAACCGTCCATGATGTAATATCGATAATTAGTTTGGTTTATAATACGGTGTGATATATAATTATGTGGAAAATAACATTAGGATTGTGACACAAAAACACAAAACAATCATGTTTCACTTTCCAAACTATTACCACTTTTATATTAGGAGCCTCAATTATAACAGTACATCTCAAACACAATACTTTTATAGACTCTGCTTACAACACAATACGATCACCTTTCACTGTCCAAACTATTATTATAATTATATGTGCCTCAATTTTACAGTACACAGTAAGACACATAGTATTATTCATTGAAGTGGATATATTCCTTCTAAATCACTGTCACTGTTTTCAGATCTACTTTCATCTAAATTAACTGCGTTCATTTCTTCATTACTACTTCCCGTATTTACTACAAATGATAGATTGTCTAAAATTCTATCTAACACCGGTTCGGTTAGCCTATATTTGTTTTCTATATCGATAACATGACGACAAACATTAGTCCAACATTGGGAGTCTCTGGTTGACATTGTTTCAATTTTATCTATGGCGTGTGTCATAGCATCGTCCAGTTTAAAAGAAACGTTCTTTTTCGCTACATATCCCTTTATCTGAGCCCATATTTCCTCTATGGGATTAAGGTCAGGGTGGTATGGTGGTAATCGGAGTACTGTGTGACCATTGTCTTCTAATAAAGCGTTAACTTTAAACTTTTTAAATCGGGGTTTATTAATTTTAATAATCTCATAAAGCGATGTCTTCAACATGGCGTCATTGAATGGAATATTTTTATCGCGTAACCACTGTTGCATAACAGCTTTTCGAGAGTTGGACGTTGGTGCTGGGTTTAATTGTACGTTGTGGTATGGGGCATTATCAATCACTACAACAGAATTAGGATTTAAATTCGGAATAAGTTTTTCTTTAAGCCATTTCTCATAATTACTGAAGTTCATGTCGTGGTGATAATCACCACATTTTTGAGAAGATTTATATATCAGCATTGCATTGGGTACAAACCCATCACTACCTCCAGCGTGAACTACTATCAAACGCTGACCCTTGGAAATAGGCATTTTAAGGCCTTTTGTCGGACTACATGTCCATGATTTAGGAGTAGTATGGCTGCTATGGATATATGTCTCATCAGTATATACAATTGATCTATTTTCATTGCGGAAATATTTAATTGATTCTAAAAAATTTATGCGCTGCAATTTAATGTCATGTCTTTCAATTAAAACTTGTCGGTTATTTTCTGTCTTTTGCCATCTAAATCCAATTTCCCTTAAAATTCTTCCCAAGCTACACCGGCTTCCGTTGAAATTAGTATCACGAACAACTTTCTGGTGGAGAGTTTTCAAAGTTGGGATTACATTATCTGTTAAATGAAAGTTTAAAACAATCCGCCGTATTGCCGTTTTATCAAAATCATCCAAACCCGTCTTTGGTTTACGACAGTTAGTCTTTTTTTTCCCTGGCGTAGAAAATGACATCGGCTGGTCAGAATCTAATATTTTTTTCTTTTCGGCTAAAACTCTTTTTATTGACGCGATAGATATTTTACTAGCAGCAGAAAGCCTTTTTAAGACCGCTTGCAATTCAATTGTTATTCCGAATTTCGCTTCATCTTTCATGAAATGGTAAATATTTGATATTAATTCCCTTGTCTGGGATTTCAGCGTCTTATTTCCCAATTTTGTTTTTAACGGCATATTAAACGACGATCACGACAAGAAATAATAGAAAATAAAGTTATTTACCTACTGTACCTCCTGGGAATCAGCACAGTCGAACGCACGATCACAACACAGAACACGAAGACAAAATACAACACAAAACGTATTTATTTGTTACTCTTCTGATTGTACCGCGAAACGACGGGCCGCTGAGACAATCACGTATATACTGAAAAATTATCACAGCCCAATTCAACTTAACACTAAACGAATCTATTAGTTATGTAATCGTCTGACTGTACCGTTAAACGGCTGGCTTCGACGAGAATCATTACAGTCACGCGTAAACTCAACCTCTCTCCGTCATTCTCACAGGTATAAAATATGCCTATCCCTTTTTTGGTTTCAGTGCATTGGTGTGCAGTGCAGTGCAATAAATGCAATACGTGTGACCTGAGCATGTAGTTGTAGAGCTCAAAAAGAATGCATCGCACATCGCACAATACTCTCAATTTTATTACATTATTACGGGAAAGTAAGTGCGCGTTCCCCTCTGCTTTGCGTGGAGTTGGACGTAGGGTAATAAATTGGCTGTGGCGTCAAGGGCGGCGAGACGACGCGTCGGCGCGGCGTCGGGACGCTACCGACGCCGGCGTCGCGACGCCCAGAGGCGACGTCGCCACTGCTCCAGGCGCCACCCTTATTAATATCCATGCGATCGTACTCCAAGTATTTTATTTATTTTTTAATTGTTTCAAAACAAGTTGTTGAGGTTTGCTGTTGCTTTGGTTAGTTGACCAGTTGCCTGGTATTTTGCACTTAGAGAAAAGCTTCCGGCAGTCGCAATGGTGATAGGAATAACACACAAAATTTTAACAAAAAAAAACCGACTCCAAAATATTTTATAAGTGTAGCAGCCATGTCATGGTGATACTTAGAGCGGGCTATCATAATTGAATGCGTATACAAAATGTTGTGCTTGTGATGTTCAGCGTTGAGGAGTTCTCTCGTTGGAAGTCAACCCTAAGTGCCGCAGTCCTGTCTTGGTGAAACTTAGAACGGGCTGTCGTAATTGATTGGACATACAAAATTTCGTGTCTGTGCTGTTGACCGTTAAGGAGTCCCCTCGTCGGGAACCAACTCTGGATGCAACAGTCATGCCATGGTAAAACTTAGAAAGGGCTATAATAACTGATTGAGTATACAGAATTTCGTGTCTGTGCTGTTGACCGTTGAGGAGTTACCTCGTCGGGAGCCAACCCATGGTGTAGAATCAAGTCATGCTTACCATAAAAATAAATACATTGTCATCGGAATTCAATCAACATATACATTTTCAACTTCATATGATAATATTTGAGGAGTTCCCTCAATTCCTAACGGATCCCATCATCAAATCAGGATTTTGATAAAAATGGGACCAATCTGCAAGTATTAAATTTTTCAAATCGGTTCATAAATAGCAGAGTTCTGAGGTAACCAAGATTTTAAAAAAAAGATACAACCGAATTGATAACCTCCTCCTTTTTTGAAGTCGGTTAAAAATGCCAGACTAATGTATTACACACTTAAATCACTATGCTACATCTCGGCTACGTAGGAAAGATACTTAGAGTATTTTTTTTTTGAGCAACCCATTCAAAACAGCACATATTTTTAAAGAACATCCCCAAAATAAAATAAAACTTTTTTTGAGCATGTTCGATAATAACATGGTAGCAATAGAAATCAGTTGCTTCATAACTAACTTAGTACAAATAAAACGATTAAACGCCGTGTGTGCGGGTAGCTCATCTGAATGTATTTATTACGAGGGACGGATTGAACACCAGATGCGCAATGTAAAATAAAATAAAAACACATTATTTGATTAATTAACATTTATTCCAAAAATATTCAGGTAACATGAAATCGTTATTTTAGGTTCAGTAATAAAAAAAAGAAGTAATCCATATATCTATCAATACTAATATTATAAAGAGGTAAAGTTTGTGACGTTGTAGGAAATAATCTCTGGATCTACTGAACCGATTTTAAAAATTCTTTTACCGATAGAAAGCCACGTTATTTGTGAGTGTCATAGGCTATATAATAATCCGATAAATTAAAAGACTATTTCGTGGTAGTCGAATTTGCAAAGTAAGTCGGAGAATAAGCGGTCGAACGAAAACGTTTCTAACTAACGCTGCCTTAACGATGAGAGATATATGATTAAGTTCTAGAGAAAAGTTGTAGAGCTTGATAATTCCTACAAAAAAGCGACAGCATATGTCTAACTTTTATATTTAAGTCACAAAAAGTAGTATTTTATATTAAAAAAATAATTCAAATCGTTAGGTCATATTTATTGGTCATATTATCAACAATTATGAATTCTTATCAAAATATGTAAATTTATCGTCTCAAATGTTTAAAACAAAAGACTTTTCCCTTTTACTGCATATAATTTCCCTTTTACTGCATAAATAGTTAAGAGATAAGACGCTCACAAATAAGACACTCACAAGAAGACACTCACAAATAACGGTTTTATAGTCAAATTGGCATGCAAATACATACATACATATGCAGTAAAAATATAACCCTTCTTTTGGCAGTCAGGAAATAAATCATAGCACTCAGTACTAACCGAACCACACTCATAATATCATCACAGGTAAAAAGTTTTACCGCCCAACGAAGTGGGCAAGGGTCAGCTAGTTATAAATAAAAATATTTTTTAAAGGAACAGTACAAGTTAATAAATTTTCCTAAAAGGACGACCCTTACTTTTTTTGTGTATAGTGATAAACCTTGAAACGATCTTCCATATGTAATCCAGGGTTACCGACACAAGCAGGGCAAGAGTAATTAGTGCGTCTATATTTACAGTCTTTGGAGCATTGTCGCCATATCTTTCTTTGAACATTTCCATTCTTACAATATAGTCCTGGCTATGGGTCACTTATTTTTGAGGCTAATTTGAAACCAATATCAAATTTTATTTTTACACACTTCCAAGATAAATTTTGTTTTAAACCAATCTTGTCCTGACGGATGCTTTTTCCATACTGACTGATAATTGCAATTCCATATAATTGCACTTACGGTGTGCAACCGGTCTTTTTGGCTCGGAAATGCATTGCACCTGGGCTAAGTGGAGAGACTTAAGGACAAAAAACAATCCACCAACTAGCTCCGCCAAGTGGCCCGTCAGAAACCAACGTCTTACGCGAGGCACTGACTACCAGATTTGACCGGATTCCTTTCGGCCTCCAGTCTGGTCACAGATCGAAGTCGCTTGCGCGGCCTCTATCCTATGTTACCGGTAAATCGGTTCGAATTTATCGCGGACCAAGACGTCCTTTGCCCGAATATCAACTCGGGATCAGGTGGCCAACTGGTCGTTTCAAGAGCGACTGATATAAGGTTAACAATCACCCCCGCTGCTTAGGAAACCGTGTGCCGTTCCTCGACTCCTTCAGTTGTTTGCCGGAGTGCAACAGTCAGTTGTCTGACAGTCAGTCGGCTAACAGTCGACTGAAGCCGCACGGTGTGCAGACCGCCCATTAGCACCCGAGGACTATCCCCCATGGAAAACTGATCCACCTGCCGTAGCCAGGGACAAAGAGTCCTTCTAAGGGTAGGCTCTCATTCGAGGAGGCCATTGGATGCTTCCAGACTGCTTCCAGACTCCCCCGACTGTTGGTCAGAGTGCGCAATCGATTGGATTACGCCGCACGGTGCGCAGACCGTCCAAGAGCGTCAAAAGGTTGACCCCTAAGGGAAACTAGTCCTACGATCAGAGTCCTGCCCAGGCTCGCACTTCATGCGTGGAGGCCGCCGGATGGGTGTTGACCCGTGAGTGTGTCCAACCCTGAACAGAATGGGTCGTCGTGGCCAACTCAGCAAGGGCCCATTAGCTCCCTGCAGCTATCTGCACAGCAATCTGTAACTTCAGTGATTCTAGAAGTAAAAGATTTATGAATAGATTTCAAAAAACAGTTTTTTTGGCCGTCCAAACCAGGCTCGTGAAAATTTATGTAAGGTTTCTGTTACAAAATATACCACCCAGTTAATTTGATTCGTGAGTTGTTTGAAATCATTAATCTCAAATGCTGCAAGGGAGGGGTGCAAATGTCATTTTTTTACACCAGCTAGGAAAAATCGTAGATCCAGGGCTGGCCGAAATATGATTTTTTATTGCTAAAGGCACGCTGAAGGCTACCATATTTTCTTAAGGTTATCATATTTTTCAGCTCAATTTACTCAGGTAATGAGATATAAAATGTGGCATTTTCTACCGTATATGTGTGTCCATATCAAAGGACGCGCTCACTCGCAAACGGAAGCCGTAACACTAGTAATCGCCAATTGACCCGCTAGACCTCCCCGCATGGGACATAATTGGTACATTTCAGGTCATTTATGGCAGTGGCAAGGGCTTTAAATCCATTGCTCCGGCCGGCTTTTTAGTGGTTCGTCGCAGAGTATGTTGTTCTCTGCGAATACTGTTCAGATGTTCTTCAGATGATCCTTCTTCTTTTATGTTCACAGCTCACCAACAGACGAGGAGGGAATGTATTATGAACGAGCATTTTTTTGTGTGATAAAGACGGAATTAGGTATCTATTTTGATCCCTCCTGAGACGATTAAGACGAATTCCAGATTGAAGTATGTCTGTGTATCTGTATGTCTGTGTATGCGAATTCCTCCACGATAGTTTAAAACTTTAAAATGATTTTAATTTCAAAATTTTGAATAAGGAATGTTATACAACTCGATAACAATCTATAACCACCTACCTACAAATATTAAAGAGTTAAAGGGAAAAGGAATTACTATAGCATTGAAGAAATGGCTTATCTAAAAAAACGTATTTCTCCTATTTCTATATAGTGGACACAATCGCTCCTGACATTCCAAGTCGTAAAATGTGCGAGCACGACAGCATATCAGCGTTCTCGCTCTACAAGAGATGTGGCGCATGGTGCCAGGCTATCGATATAGATTGATTCTTATATCGATGATTACATACATGAAAACTATTAAAGTCGACTATTATCGTCAAAACCCGGCTTTAATAACAAAACCAGAAAGAATTGCGAAATTAAAACGGATATTCTATCCTATTGCAAAATATTAATGCACTGAAATATTCTAAATTATCTGAAATGTCGAAACACAGCAATTAGTTATTGCCCTAATGGGGACATACTTAATAGGACATTGTCTTGAAGAATAGTTAATTATTTCACTAATGTGATTAGTACTATGTACAATAGTACTATGTACAATAGTACATTAGTACTATGTACAATAACTCGGTTAAACTACGTCCGTTTTTAAAAAAATCCTTCGCTTCTAGAAATCGCTATAGATTCTGATAACCTAAAATAAATTCAAATTGATAAATAATTTTGCTGCTCCGAATAATGCTCTTGGACATTGTACATATCATATGTAATTACATGCAAAGTAATGAAAGATTCATTCTTATCGACGATGTACCTTTGCAAAAAAACACTATCTTTGCCTTAACAAAAGAATTTCCTTCTCTAACGGTGTATTCAAATTTGTAAAACTAAAGAAAAAGTAGGTTTCATAGACTAAAAATTATTTACATAGCATTTCATATATTTTTTTAAATTTTATAATGTTTATTGTAACACCGATCTTTGTGTGGTGACAGTATCAAACACACTCATAAGTGACTCGTATCAACAACACAATGTTTTTGAAGAGCTTGTTCTCCTAGAGCAATTAAAGCGGAAGATCATTTGGAACGTTATGAGATTAACCTTTGGCGTAACATTTGAAACCCTTCCAGAGAGTAACTCCCTTTATTGAGGGTGTATTTACAGGACTGGCAATGAATCTCTTATGGTTTACGTGCTAAGTTCATTTAGTTGTTTTGGAACCTACCCTGAGCATCCTAATATATTATAAATACATACAAGAAAGTAATTAGTTTTGTTTGTTTGTTTGTTTCTACTCTTTATTGTGAAATTTCACAATGGGCGGGTTTATTATCATACGACAATCTCTTACAACCAACCCTAATATGACGTGTTTATATGTATGTGTGCATGTAACGTGTGTGTAAGTGTGTGTCTTGTTATGGCATTCGACCGACAGAATTGAAAATGCAATTCCGTTAATTTTATCCCAATGGAAAATGGTAACCCAGCCGGGAATCGAACCCGGATCCTTACAATCTAAAATCAGGCGACCTAACCTAACACATGGGCCGAAGTTTGACAACCCCTTCGGTTTCCTACCTGCCTGTTTTAATTATTTCATTTTTCATTGAAGTACTGTCAAATATTACTATGTATCCGTCCATATCAATATCGAAAATCCATCGATATCGATAGTGAGGCGTGGCCGGGGATAGCGATCTCTATATCTTGTGCGAGGGCGAAAAGTGATCTCTCCGAACTCCGAAAAGTGATCTCTCTACTACTCCGAATGTCAGGAAAGATTGTGTCCACTATTATAATACAATATTGTGGGCATTTTTTTTATAATACAATCTTGTGGGCATGCATTTTTTACAAATAATTCGATTAGAAAGATTTTGAATTATATACATTTTCTTTTCATATGCGGATTTTTGATTATTCCTTGATTATTTTTATTATTCCTTTAGTTTTGGTTACTTATTTTTCTTTATATTTTCTACTGTTAATGCTATCTATTTAATCCGGTCTGTTGTATCTTTTTTTTGTAATGTCATTTTCTAGATATTTTAGGTAGAATAATGATTATGATATTAATTAATTAATTATTACTAAACTTAGAAAATAAATAAACTTGTCAATCTGTTGCGATAAAAGGAGAATTATGAGAGACATAATCATCTGCATTATCACCATAAATGTGACACCATAATTCGGACAATAAATATATTTCTATTTCAATTTCAATATAGCCCAAACGCTTTAGCCGATTGAGCTGAAATTTAGCATGAAGAAATCATTTGATGATGACGTAATCGGTCAACCTGGAGGCGCACTAGTCATTTATCATCCTCGAAATATTGGACTTAGAGATTTGAAATTTCGTGCACATTGCATATGAAATTTCGTTTGGAATATCTCATATACATGCTGCTTGAACAATATTTAAACTCCGCCATACTTTTAAATCAAATATTAACCCCGACCCGCCTGAGAATAGCTGAGAAAGGAACCGCGTTGCCAGAGGTAATTGCAAAGGGACTCGATTTTATTTATGAAAATAATATTCAAATGAAATCAGTCCTTGGCTACTTGCCGGGGAAGTCTTGGTGTGACAACCGTTTTTTTTTCTTTTACTCTTTTAGGGACCGTATTGTATTGTGCAAAGCAAGGAGGGGGGCAACTTATTACTTACCCTGTATACAACATGTCCCCATTTTGAGGCAATCATTTTTTTTTACAATTGTTCATCAGAAGTTGTCCATTTGCTCGTACTGATTCATTCACCACCTTCAAGGATGCCGGCAACTAAATACTCATCCCTGTATACATAACGGGATAAAGCGGGACGCTTGCAGAGTTTTGTAGAAAAAAAACTTATTGCCCGTTTACTACTTTTTATTCAAAAATAAATAAAACCTGATAATAGTAATACTAATAATAAGTAAATATCTACGCAGTGGTTTTATATTTGTCAGAGGAGCAAATTGTTTCAAAATATCGGATCTAATTTAATAATTAAGAGTAAGAATGGAGCTGATTACATGATTTATCAATGTTAGTCTTGGTAATCAAAATGGCTTCCAAAACTGCGACACTTAACTGGGTTTTTTGGCCTGTCCATATTTTATTAATTAGAGAAAAAACTCTTTCGACAGGTGCGTTACTTCCAGACAGACATAAAACGTACTCAATAATTATACGAAAGTTAATACAGTTGAGATTGTCATCACGGAAGTGTTTGAACAACTCCACCCAACGGTCTTCAGCAGCAACATTCTCAGAATTCCATCATGTGATTTTTTCATATTTTGGGCTTAAATTATCTTTTGGTGTGTTTGCGAAAGTGGGACATTTTGCTCTCGCTGGGGACAGCGGGACAGACGGTCTGAAAGTGGGACTGTCCCGCACAAAGCGGGACGTATGGTCACGTGATGTATACACCATGTCCCCGTTTTAAGGCAAAAACTGAAACAATAGAATAGAATAACTTTATTGTGCTATAAAAAACATAACCTAATGAATATTACAATGGTATTATAAAAAAGACATTTTATGCACAAATGGCGGACTTATCGCTATAGCGATATCTTACAGTCAACCATTTGATAAAATAATTCCTAATTTTCACAGTACAATACACAAAGTAGTAGTAAAGTTAAATTTAAAATAAACTTATACAAGTATATGTCAGTAACGTATGCTAAGGTTGCCCAGGAAAGGATAAAGGAGAGCACAAGGTGTGGTATTTGGTTAGTGGATGTGTAAAAATAAATGTTTCTTCAACAACCTTTTGAAAGTATGCAACGAAAGTGCATGCCTGATAGAGTGAGGGAGCTGATTCCATAAACGAGCATCTTGCGGTGTCGACTACAAGGGGGAAGTCGGGTGTCGACTACAAGGGAGCTGATACCATAAACGAGCAGAATGGACTGTAAAAGAATGCGTGTAAATGTATCGGAATGGCGAGTGTGTTATCCCGGCTTGATCGAAGTGGAAGACCGTGGCCTCCCAAAGGGTGGAAATTCTCCTTGAGATGTGAGGGTGAAATGGGGTTATTAAGTATGTTGTAGAGTAGCGACAACGTATGCAAATTTCTTCGATCGCGAATAGAAAGCCAATGAAGTTGCTCACGAAAGCAGCTAACGTGGTCAAACTTTCACAAATTAAAAACATACCTGAGGAAGATATTTTGCAAGACGCTCCAGCTTAACAATAGATTCATGTACCTTATTAAAGATCCCACGGAAGCTTCGTTTGTATTTTCTTTTGCCTCTATATGGGCTGGTATACTGTGATATGTGTAAGTGAAGTCGATCGGGAGGACCCCGCCGAATGTTTGCGCGGCCTCTAGTTGCGTGAGGGTCGGTAGAATTCGGGGAGGGTGGGGGTCGTCGCGGAGGCCGCGCTGGGGTAGCCGACGGAAATGAGGGGGAAGCCCCGACCTTGGACTGGAGACTTCCTGTTAGAGCGTGGCTATCGATTACTTTGATAGGACGTTGATGAGATAGCGTAGCGAACGCCGAATTGGGGTGGGCGGGCAATTCGGGGAATTCGTGGCCACGCGGGCATTGTAATTTTAGAGGGTTTGCCTTTCGCAAATATGGTTCACTAAAAAAATGTATAACATTTTTTTGATATTCTACATAAGATCCCACATCCATTCATGGTTTCAGCTACGGAAAATTTGTACGGATTGCACTCAAATCACAAAAAGAACATCTATGGCGGTCATGTCGTGAAAACACTTCCAAAACTATGCATATTGGCCGTATGCTCAAGAAGCTCTTTGCGAATTCTATTTCAATAAGATCTCGACAATATCCCACGAGGAATTATATCTTACTAAATACTGAATTGAATTTCTTACTAAATACGCTAGGTAAAAATGTTTCAATTTCTTTGCGGATTACTCAGATAACGAAGATTAAACATGTGTTGCACGCGCTAGTTTTCGCTCCAATTTTCTATTAGGGAATGACCCACGTCATGTCGTTCTGCCATTACAGAAAGTAAACTATTGAATTAATATGTATTTTTAATACGGTTTTTATATCAAATATTTGTTGTTTACGTGTTCATCCATATAAGTAGATACTTAGATGTATATTTACGGAATGTACTCAATCAGATCTTTAATTGACAGTAAACACGATATATTTATGTTAATTTATTGACATTTACGTATTTAGACAACTAACTAACCGATTTTTAGACAGTTAGGTAAGGTACCCCCTATGACACTTAGGGTGACATAACGATTTTAACAATACCGCGCACCTCTACATCGGTCTCTTAATAACTATTTGTCTTCGTTGCTAGGCCTACCGAATCTATTCCTGACTAAACTAAACTGTCGAATGATGAATGTCAACACGCACCGCGTAACACGGCGATTTATATTAAAGACGCTGCTTTTACCTTATACGAGAGCAAGGGATAGCGGCACGTACCCTATAACCGTCGGGAGAACAAGATGATTCTTAAAATATGACACACTGCTAAATCGGTTCAATCGTTTAGAAGTTTTGGCGGAATAAAGAAACGGAAACATACATAGATGAACCCCAATCGTGTAAAAACAGCCTTTGATTCAGTTGCATTACAACAATCTTTTATTCAATTATTGTATTTTAATCCTACAAACGTCCGACATTTTGTATTTTTCATTTAACCTACTCAATCATTTATGACATTTCTGCCAGAAATGTGCCACATTAATTTTCATTCATGAATAAATTAATTTCCAAAAATTTTACTGTACACAAAGTAACCACGTCACGTTGATTAATTACTATTTACATGATAAAATTATAATTACAATGTTTTACAAAGGTGGAGCCAAAATTAATTTTAGAAAAAATATTCGCCGCGTTCGTTTCGACATTTTTTATCCATTCCCGACAGAGCAACACGCCCTAACCCCTATCAAAGTGGTAATAAAATTACATTCATGGAGGCAGGGCACGCACTGCGCGATCCCCTGCCCATTCCACGTACGCATCGATAAAGACAAGGGCGGTGCGTGTGTCGTTCATCAGCGACCTATAATAGGGAATACTAGGTAGGAGGCGGTTGGTATTTTCAGTTTTGATTTTACTTCCCAGCTCGAACGAAACCGCGGGTACAACTAAATTCTTGGTTCACCTCCTTGGGAAGAAAAAGATGAAGATATGGTTGAAATCTAAAAAGTCGATGCGTACCTGAACGAAGCAGTAGTAGCAAATATTGGGTCCTTACCTATATAATGGTGGAGATGTGGTGTTGGCGTAAAATGCTAGGAATCCCATGGATAGCACGCCGCACCAACAAATCTGTCCTGGAAGAACTCGGCATCTCGTGAGGCTCTCCACCGTATGCATGAGAAGGGTCCTGCAGTTCTTCGGTCATGTTGCCAGGAGAAACCCAGAGAATCTAGAGAAATTGCTTTCCAGGGCTCAAGTGGAGGGAAGAAGAAGCAGAGGCAGATCACCGGCCAGATGGAACGACCTCATCAAAGAAGTTACAAAAGGGTCAATGCAATCTGCGACCCGCCATGCAGAAGACAGGTCGAAGTGGAGGAGCTTCGTGGGCAAACTGTTGTCTAGTGGCCACAATCCTCAGTAATGAGGGAACGACGGAGAAGAATAAGATCTATATAATTGCTGTTTTTTCAAACTGGCCATTTTGAACTTAGATGACTTAGGTTTGAGTTGGAATTTCAAATTCAAATAAATTTCAATTTAAGGCTATATTATTCTTTTATAAGAATCAGCTGTTTATTTGTCTTTCCGTCGTTCGTTTTTGGTCAAATATTTTCGTTTGTGCAACCATCGAAAAGTTGAAAATTTGCATCATTTTCAAATATTAGATCCTGTGCCGGTGTTTTCTATTACAGCTTCTTGCGGTCTAGCTATACATTTTTGATGTGTACTGTAAGGAAATGCAAACAATGATGCAGAAGCTCGTGATTAAATAACTGAGCCTGGTCAATCGCTCATCTTCTGCATGAAAACTTGAGCATGAAAACTACATGAACACTGCATGACAAACAAATAACAGTGCTCGCCACTGCTTCTGCATGGAAACGTAAGTATAACTACAGATTTCACTGCAAACCGTCGCAAAGTTGCAAGAGTTGCGGCTGGAGACTCTTGGTTATCCATATTTATTATACTTATTAGACTTGCTCCAATAGGGTTTCATTTTATTTCAGAATTTAGATAGCAATATTCAGTCGGTTAAAAACGCATTCATTGGTTACTGTCCACGAGAGTTATAAGAGAGTTCCTGTCCACATCTTTATTGTGTAATATACAAACATTTACAGATTTAGAAGAGAAACATATTTATCTGAACCCACTGAAAAGTCACTAGCCTTAGTGGGGAACTGTTACATGTAATTTGTATCTTTTTTATGAATAACTAGCTGACCCGGCGAACTTCGTACCGCCTAACAGTCAATGAATGTCGTGTTACAGATTTGCTGAACTCAATTTATGATTTTATGAAAGTAATAAAATGAATACAAAATAAATATTAAGTTCACTACTTTATTAATATAACACAAAAAGAAATATAAAAGTACAAAAATTAAGTATGTCAATCGCGTGTCAGCAAGACATGATTGAATTAAACTATTGACATATTGTGCAGCATGGGATGCACTCGGTTTAATTCTCTTCATTGAAGCACCTTGTGATATACGACATTTTTTGTTTCTTTATTACGCGCAAGAACAAATAAAGCGGATGATTTGTCGACACGTGAACATGCCACGTACAACTGACCATGAGAAAAGCACGGATTTACATTTTGTATGGGAAAATGATTTTTCTTTTATTTTAATTTTTCGTCAAATTTCCAATCTTTGTTTTTAATAGTTATTCTGATATTATATATTCAATAATATATAAAATTAGTTTCATGAAAAGTTACTTATCTGGGGTCCTGGTGGACCAGAAACATTTTAACGAAAGTTAATGTCCTCTTTATATACTTTGGGCAGCAGCACCTGTTTCCGCAATTGATAACTTTGTGAGATTCGTAGTTATTGCAGCCGAATTAATGTGTGCCCTTGGATGTAATAGTATGGAGGATGGTTTCTGTAACAGAAATGGATGTTAGTAACTGATTTTTGAAGAAATTTCTTTGACTGAGAATATTTCGACACTAGTCGTATTCATCTCGATGACATTTCTGATAGAACAATTTTTTTCAAATTTGAATTTTAAAAAAACTGAACATAGAGAAATGGGTTAATAATATTTTGCAAGGTCGTATTAAATACACTATAACCGACAGTGAAAAACATTATTATTAAATGATTTTTAAATGAAAATTATTAATAAGCTTTTCATGAATATGTCTGAACAAATATAATTACTGAATTAATTTTGCCTATTCAGACCGGGACCCTTGCAAGCGCCTAAAATATTTATAAAAGCCAACTCCCAAGATTTAACGTCTCTTTCTTTAGCGTTATCGCCAAGGCACTTGATAATTTTTACTTTAAAACAATTATCAAAAGTTAAATTGTGTGCCTTGGCATGCAATGCTATTGGAAGTTGACTTTCATTGCCTACGCTGGCCCTGTGATTATTCAACCTAATATTAAGAGGTGTAGTTGTTTCCCCAATATAAAATGCATTGCAGGTCTTGCAAAGTAATTGATATACAATATTTTTTGAAATGCAACTACAATTGAAAGGAACTCTGTAACTGTTTGTAGTGTTAGGACTAGTAAAATAAATGCTTCGATCTAATAAAGGACATGTTTTACAACGTGATCGACCACATGGTTGTAGGCCCGAATTTTTGTTATTACTAAGATAATTTCGATTATTTTTATTAAGTATTGATTTTAAATTAAGGGGTTTACGAAATGATAAAATTGGTGGTATATCTAATAAACCTTTGGTTGATGGGTCGTTAGCTATAATAGGGAATAAATCTGCTAAAATAGGTCGCAGTTTCTCAGTACCAGGAAAATAAGTAGTACTCAGAAAGATTTTATTTTGATTTAAATTTGAAACCAATTTAGGTTTAGGTGAAAATTTTGTTTTGGAATTTATTATATTTTTATCTTATGATAAATAAAAATGATAGATAAAAATATAATATATATATATATGATATGATATGATATGATAAAAATTTTTTTATTGAATTCTTACAGTTACATCAGTGGATGAGACCGGGGGGGGGGGGGGGGAGAGATCTAAGTTAAAGTCTAAGAGGGGTCACTCAAGAGTTTTATTTATTTTTTGCCAAAAAGGAGGTCGCGATCTTAAAAAGGTTGAAAAACACTGATTTAGATTATTGTCGACGTGATAACTTGTGAGATATTTGTGTTGCTCAGACTTACCGGCGCTTAGACTATCAGCCCCGGCCTCCCCTACTCTTTTAAATTATCTACATTATGGTATAGTGAAAACAATCCTGCCTTCCTTGCCAATCTTTCTCTTTCCTTGTAGATCTTTCAGTTTGTCGCTTTCGAACGTTGTTTTAATTTTACCGACCCTACACTCTGTGACAATACACTCTCATTAACCCAATTGGAAAATTCATTGAATATTAATTATGATTGTCAACAGACTTGTTATTCGGAAACGGATAATGGAATCGATTCCGAAAACCGCTTACGAAAACGATATAACGTTACGTTGAATAATTGATGTATTTATGTACATACGGGGGAAGTTTAATAAGCGGTCGGGAAAAGTGTGCGCATTTTTTTTCTGATTGGTATTGTCGGAAAACTAAAATGTTTTCTAAAATGAAACTATGGTCATTATTTTCAGTGTTTATTAGATTATAATAAAGTCGGGACATAAAAAAATATTAAATAATGATCTTAATTTTTATTTTATTTATTTATTTATTTTATAAAGTAATGTACAAAACAAGACATGGACATACATACTATTATATATGCAGAATCGTTAAAAATAAACATTAGTATAGAGAAAAAACATAGCTCTATGCATATAAATGTGCTAGCATATACGAAATGAGGCGAAATCGCACATGTGCTGTCTCAAATGGGTTAAACAGTATCAATATTATCCTTTTCTGCACACTACGGCAGTTATTCTGGGGATGGTTGGGTATACAACTGACTAAGCGTAAGAAAAGATGAGCTGGATATCTGCCACATATATAAACTACTGCTCGTTGATAATCCGATCATCCTTAAAAGAATCGGTCTGTTTGTACCCGCCAATTACTGCCGGGCTTGGACTCACGTATTGCTCACGTAACCGCGAGCTATAGCCCTAACATCGTTCAACAAGGTTCGGACGTTTCGTACCCTAAATGATTTGTGTTCGGCTGAGCTAGAATTGGATATTTGGACAGTGAACTTAGCATAGCTATACCGTGGTTGAGAACCTAGCATATCTAAGCCATAGTTGGGTTGATTGTAAGAGTTTATCGTATGATAATAAACTCGCCCATTGTGAAATTTCACAATAAAGATAAGAAACAAATAAACAAACAAACAAACATTTTCTCCACGCGCGCATTCTACCCAATTATTCTACTTCGAACGAAGAAATCATGTTGCAAATTAACTTTCTAGCGATACTATTTTTTAAATGTCGCATATTAAAGGAGAACTACGTGGAAATTAGAATAACCTAACCATCCAACAAAAAAATTGACAGTTGTCACGATTGCATAGCCAGGCTATACCTACTACTATAATATTATGGGCTATTATTACTCAGGTTATATCTGCTACTGTGTACCTACTCATGTAAGCTGTTTGTGTCGAGTCGGGTATCATGGCGATGTACTCGTGCCACATCTACCAAAATATTATGTTCGCTCGGAGGTACATATATCGGAGGTCCCGGCGAATAGTGATTTACATCCACACAATATCCGAAATAAATTTGAATTAAATATTAATCGGCACCGGCTTAGCAAGGTGCGCAACAGTTTCCTTCACCAAAGCATTTGTTATTATAATAAGGTCCCAGCGCACATTAGAAGTCTTGGAGAGAAACATTTCAAAAAAATATAGTTAATAGCTTAGTCAAAAATCCAATATATGACTTAAGAGTTTTGGATAATGCTGAATTTATATTCCAAGAGTATCACAATGTAAAATAAAGGAAAATTCCTGATAACTGACATTTGCTCAAGAGGGTAATATTTATTTTTATCAACGAAGACTATATTACTGGATTTGACCATTAATTTAGATTTTGACATGTATGCGATTATCTATTTTTATGAATATCACATTTCTTCTGGCACTCCTTCTCTGTGCGTGGAGCCCGTCTCTGGAATGCTTTACCCACTCGTATAAGGATAGCACCCAGTTTGTTTTGCTTCAAACGCAGGCTCAAAGGACACTTAAACTCACGCTCATAAACTTTTCCTTATTTTACCCTATTTTTTTTGTTTGCTTTTTCTTAAATGTATTGTTTTGTTTTCCTGCTGAATTCAAATGTTTAAAATTTAATTTATTAGTTTATTTTTAACGCATAACATGTTATTGCACTAGGTTAAGGTTAGCTGTAAGATATTGCTTTTAGGCAATAACCTCGCCTTTTTGTTTGAGCAAATAAAGCGATTAATTATTATTAATTATAATAATAATAATAATAATAATGGTTTATTGTGCACTTTATTTAATCAGAAATTTTAATTACTACATTATTCCCTAATTGTCAAGGAATTCAAACCGATTATAAATTACTTATATTAATATAATATATAGTCACAACTAGCACGATAGTTAATTTTCCTAAATCACTGAGAATGTTAGACGCACTGACGCATCCAAGTGTAGGAATGCCTACCTACTGGAGTAAAATAAATTGTATTGGCACTATTATTATTCAGGAGCTGTACAGAAGAATCCAAATCGACCTTGAATATTAAATCTAGAGTGTACAAGTCCATAATAAGTGACTTACGTAAGTAAACCAATTGAAAGCTGACATTGAAAAAATATAAAACATAAAAACTAAGAAAAACAAAGTACATACCTATTTACGATAAGAATGAGATAGCGTCGAGTTGCCTTTTTAACTGCCAAAGTGATATATGTATGTATATAAAATATCTATCGCAGTGAGTAAAGTATGGCAATAACCCTCCCCACTGGCCTGCCTACAATAATATTTGTACGATGGTACGGTATAGTAAACAATAGATGCGATATCCTATCTCCTAGCTATGTAATAATATTTGTATAATAGCGTATAATTCAAACTTACATAGTATCTCTGGTAAATAAATAGTTTCTTGGATGTTTTTATATGCTCATACTCAGTCGTACATATT
Source organism: Micropterix aruncella (assembly GCA_944548615.1). NCBI lineage: Eukaryota > Metazoa > Arthropoda > Insecta > Lepidoptera > Micropterigidae > Micropterix > Micropterix aruncella. The sequence goes on from OX155966.1 coordinate 10,868,126, forward strand.
GTCCTTACGAAGAATTGAAACACCCCTGACAAACACTAATAATTATCTTATTGCCTTAAATAATATTTGCTTAGTAGTTTTATACAAAGGGTGCGTTTTTGCATTACAAAATGAAATTAAAATCACACGACAATGCAATAAGGAAGTGTTGTGATTTGTAAGTCGTGCAAATTGCAAATTATACCTACGTAAAATTAAATTAATGTTTCCGCATTCGTGATTTTGTCTGGAAGTGTAATCTTTAACAATATTTTTTTCTCAGTAAAGACTGTTCGTCTAATCACGACTCGCGGCTTTTACGATATCCTGGGATCGATTGCGTTTCTTCGCAATCGATTCCAGATTGCGTTTCTTCGTAACTAATATCGAAAAATAGTTCATACGAACGAGACAGTGCAGCGCGTTAGAGCGGAATATAAAATGAACAATCATATATTTTCCAGCACAAAAACTACCCACCGCACATAAAAAAATCTGAATTAGTTTGACAACATTTCGTCCGGTTTTACATTATGCCGCGTTATGTTCGATTGGTAGTTTTATGACGGAAAAGCGACAATCATTCGTTTCATATTCCGCTCTAACGTATTGCCCTGTCTTGCTTGCATGAACTAATTCCAATGTTAGTTCACGAAGAAACGCAATAGGGCCCATTCTCTGCTTTAGGTATGTCGTCTTTACAACCAAAAGGAAATTTCTTGAAACAAAGTACACTAGTAATATCATGAACTACATTTCTCTCTTTTTACACGACTGACCAACAAAAAAGGAATGTAATGTGTTCATGGTTCAACTATGTATGTTTTCAATTTCTTTATTCTATCATAACTTCTAAACGCTTGAACTGATTTAGAGTGTGTGGTATGGTTATAATCGTTATGTCATCCCTAGTGTCATAGGTTACCTTAACTGTCCAAATATTAAGTAAGTAGTTGTCTAAATGTCCAAATGTCAATAAATTAACATAAATATATCGTAATTAGTGTCAAATCAAAGGTCTGGTTGAGTACATTTCGGAAATATACATGATACTACAAATATTTATTAAAAAAACCCGTAATAAAAATAATTTAAAATACAATAGTTCAATTTCTGTAAGAGCAGACGTGTTTTTTATTCTTTTAATATACTATGTACCTACTTGTCTTTCTTTGATTCTTTCTCCACAGTTTTATTTCTAGTATTATTGACATAAATGTCAGGAAACGAAGCAGTTCATCAGAATGGTTAACTTTTATTTTTGCTATGTTTTCATAATAGTGTTGCAGCGGATATGAAAATCGTGCAAACAATAAAACGATACGATAATTATTTACGTAATTACTGGTGGCGATTGGTTATCCCGCCATTTTTAAGGCAAGCCCGCTTTTAAAAATGGCCGACGCGGGCGAAGAATAAAATCGTCTCGCGAACCGGAAATACCGATCGCAAACCGCAAGCAAAAGCAAATCCCAAGGATGCGTCAGCGCACGGTCAATAAGGATGTGGGCAATATCACGATTGCGGTCATATCGATAGCTTTTTGAAATAAATAAAAATACAGCTGAGTGAAGCAACATTTATAGGATAGCAATACCATTTATTATATAAAATGGTACTAGTCTCAATGCCATAGTACTTTTTTAAAACTTCACTATGTCTGGGACGTGCAGGTGGCGCTGATAGCATTGTCCGGCAAAACTAATAGTAATTTATTTGGCCATTTATAATAACATTGAAAATGAGTGGTTTTTTCATAAAGCACTGATTGATTATGAAAACCCGATAATTTAACCAATGATAACAATAATAAAATTCAATTATTACTGCCATCTATCGCATTTTTAATAAGTATAGGTTGATCACATCACAGAAATAATACGAAGAGGTAGAATGTCACATATTAGTCTATCTGAACATTAATGTGCGTAATTATTATTGTATTGAAACCTGTATACCAAATTAAAAATTGACATATTTATGCAAATAATAATAAAATATTAAGAAATGTGGTTTTAAAAGTCGTTTGTTATTATATCATTATTTTATTTCGAGATAGGATAACGTGTAGGCGTGTTTACAGCGCCATCTATAGTGCGCCGCCATACCGTTATACCACAAACGCCACTATATTGAACATAAGAGACGATTAATCAATGTTTGGAACTAGTGCCTTATTCACGTTGAATTTCGTAATATAATCCTAGTTACCAAAACGTAGTACGGCATTGAGCAATCTAATCACCTATATAAACAATGGCAATACGCAGATATTACAAACGGCACGGTTTCTCCTAAACTAATTCGACATGGTTTCGGATCCTAAAACGTCGGTGTCACCCCGAAACAACCAATGTGCAAATACATACTTCTGAAATAATAACGTTTGAAAATTTGTCTACGAACATTTTGTTCAAATCCAACTACGGCGAAATTATATTTTATTGCCGATAAATTAAAGTTATTAGGGTACTCCAAAGACCAGTCGTCGAAATCACCAATGAATATTTGTTATTACTTGTTGCATTTTGAAAGTAACACATGTGGCATTTTGTATCGTGCTTATTTTTATAATTTTTCATGATACCAAAATGACCTGTGTGGCACATTATTATATGCGAAAATAACTAATGTACCTAATTGGTCATTTTGGCGTGAAGATATTACAATATAACGTGTCCGGTATATCGTAATATGTCCATGGTAACGTGTCCGAATATAGGGCACAGTTAAAGTAGTTGCTAGTACGCCAAAGGAGAAATGTTCATATACTTGCTCTCCTCTATTGTGTACTCTCCCAAACAACACCATCGTATCTCCGCGAGCTTTTCAAACCATTAAGTTCCCACTGTTTCGTGCATTGATCAGCCTATGACGATTTACTCCAAATTCCTTGTAATAATACTGTTTGCTGCTCTCCTACTCTTTCTCTGTCCATGGTGCGAGATTTGATAGATATCATGCAAAACACGGCACTTGCCTTCGTTAGAATCATTCAAGCCTCATTCAAAACTCTCCTTCCTCCCCCAATTTCTTCTCCTCGGGCATTGCCAGTTTCAAATATATTAGTTTGTATCTTATGCAGACAAGCTTATTTGTTTATAGTAAATCTTTATTTCCACAAGGCGCGCATGTACCTACCACTGCTCTGTGATTAAGTTAGTTGAAAGATATTGCAATGTGGCAATGAGTCGCCTTTTTGTATTTTATTTTTTATTCGGTAATGAATAGTTTCTTAATATTATTATTATTTATTCCAAATAGGTTTTACAACTTCTTCAGGTGTGCATTCCTGGGCGAATTTCAACTCCTTTAATCTCTAAAAACTGCTATTGAAAGAACTAAATCTTTAAAACGTGCAAACAGGAATACTGAATCTCCAAAAGTTGCAAACAGGAATACTGAATCTCTAAAAGGGAATCAAATAAGGAATTTATTATTATTATTATACTAGCAAGATACGCAAATTTCAAATGAAGATTGCAACATTTAAATTGTTAATGCCGGATTATCTAATTGGCAAAGTAGACACCGGGCGGCTATGAGCCCCACGTCTTTTAGGGGCTCGCGACAAGGGGTCATTATATTCATGTACTTTTTGATTGTTTTTAATATAGAAAAAAATGTGCGTCAAGATATTACAATACTACTAACTTTTTGTATCCAATGTAACCACATAGGTTCTTTTGGAATGCTCAAAAATGAAAAAAAAAACTCTTTTGCTCAAAAATCAGATGGCTTGCTCCGACTACTTCTACTACAGTTATCACGTTGTCGATTTTGGCATAACATTCTCCTTTTTACTGTGAGTACGACTATGTACTTGAACTCAAAACACTTATTCGGGAGGATTGGTGGTTTAAACCGTCGGACGCCGACAGTGCCTATAGGCATTTTGCTTCGATTGATATATCCGCACGTAACCGTTTCGGTCGCCCCCCCCTCTATATATTAAAAATAATATTCATGACTAACCAGGAGGGAATTCACGAAAAAACGATATTTTATTTATTTATTTATTACAAAAAACAAGATTACTGCAGATGTGCTATGTATATACATTGTTACAAATCGTGCAGGAAAAACTAATTAAACCCATAGCCAATGGCTCATCGCATACCTAACTGAGCGAAAAACGCCCGTATCTGGGGATGCTGATATTTTAGTTCGAATATTATTTTTCCGCGAGCTGACTGGTATTTCGTTCGGTCCCCATAAAATTAAAAAATAAACATTAGGAGACTAACGACATATGAGAGCTTTAGACAGGTTATGTTAGTATTCTTCGCCAATTTTAATTACCCATAGAAAAAATATCAGTCTTTAACAAGAGCTGATGTGTAAGAGTCTGGTTTGTGTGTTTAAATGTGCGCACAATTATTAAATACTTTTGTCAAATATACTTAAAGTAATATAATAATACACAAAACAATACGTTTGTTTGATGGGAAATTGACAAAAATATCCACCTAGCCTCACAAAGCGAATAGTTCGTCAAACATAGCAGATCGTATGATTATATGATATTTAATTTTGTGAGAAATATTCAAATCTACAGCGGAGTATTAATAAAAATAGCTATGAAATTATAAACTATTTGCTTCAAAATAAAAAGCCACTCAATATTAACCGACTGTCAATATGGTAAATACGGGTTGCGCCTGCCATACGCAAAACAAAGTGGACTAAAATCGATAAAACTTTTTACTATACCAATATCGACAAAATAAAAGTGAATCTTTGTACATCCCTAAGCCGTAACGCCCGAAAAAATGACTAAATTTAAGTTTGGTTCTAATTTGCAAACGTTTTTAATCTCTGTTGCGTCCTAAAGACATTCGCGTTCTGCTAAAAACATTCGCTTTATTGAAGTGATGAACTTAGGAACCTACTTAATTAAGTAGATATCAAAAACGAATTAAAATAACAATTTACAGTTCAGTCGTGTCAGTTCGTTTATGATATTTATGATTAAACGATGTTATTGTTATAATAAGATACAGTTTTGTTTATCGCCAAATTGTTATTCCACTCAAACACTTCAGACTGTAGAAACATTCTTTCTTCGTTCATTCATTTATTAGATACTCGTGTTTTCATTGCGAAAATATAAAATAAATCGACTGCGACACCCCAAGACATTCCCGGCAAACAGCCAAAGACGCCATCTCTTTCATTTCAAAAATCGAATTGCAAACGCGCGTCGCCGTAATATTCGCTGTTAAACATTCGAAAATCGAACGAGCGACAAAACGCAACGAAAATTTAAATTTCGAACGTGCGTCGCGCAATATCAAATTTAGATATTAGATTCTCCATACATTTGTATGGCGGAATTTAAATATTATTTGTACAGCTTGTATATAAGATATTACAGTGTGGCTTTGGCCGAACAAGGCATCTGCGTACCGAATTTCAAGTCTCTACGTCCAATATTTCGAGGATGACATTCGACTAGTGTGGCTCTAAATGATGCCTGCATACCAAATTTCAGCTTAATCGGATTAAGCGCATGGGCGCCAGACACACAAATACACAGACATACCTCAGTCTGGAAGCGGTCTTAATCAAATTCAAATTCAAATATCAAATTGAAAATTCTTTATTAAATCTATAAAGTTACGCATATTTTAGTTGCAAAGCCATCCTAACTAGGCGTCGCCTGTACTAAGGTAGACTTAATGTAAAAGAATGTAGAGTGGTTTACGTAACTTGCGGTATTTTTTCTTTATATACACAGCATATAATAAATAAAATTAATATATTAAATTTAGAAAGATTGATATGTAGGTATACATATAAAAGTAGGTACGTAATAATATGAAATTTAAGTAGATACATGGATATACACATACATACATAAATACATATATACTTTATAGATAAATATTAAATAATACTATATAGATTTCAAAAATCGTGCTCTATTTTTAACCGACTTCAAAAAAGGAGGAGGTTATCAATTCGGTCGTATCTTTTTTTATTTTACGTTTGTTACCTCAGCCATTTATGAACCGATTTGGAAAATTCCTTTTTTATTAGATACTTACAGATTGGTCTCATTTTTATCAAAATCCTGTTCTGATGATGGGATCTATGAGGAATTGAGGAAACCTCAAATATTATCGTATGAAGTTGGAAATTTACATTTTGGTTTAATTCCGATGACAATGCATTTTTTGAAGGTAAGCATGACCTGATTCTACACCCTGGGTTGGCTCCCGATGAGGAGACTCCTTAACGGTCAACGGCACAGACACGAAATTTTGTATACCCATTCAATTATGATAGACCATTCTAAGTTTCACTATGACATGGCTGCTGCACCAAGGGTTGGCTCCCGACGAGGGGACTCCTCAACGGACAACAGCATAGACACGAAATTTTGTATAAGCATTTAATTACAACAGCCCGTTCCAAGTTTCACCAAAACAGGACTGTGGCAACTTGGGTTGTCGACTAGAGCGAGCGAGCCCGTCACCTCAGGAAGTTTTAACGATCAGTCGTTCTATCTCCCTGGAGTGAGCGTAGAAGACTTAAGGACAAAACAGTCCACCATCTAGCTACGTCACAAGCCCGTAAGAAGCCAACGCCTTAACCGCGAGATAGCCAGGAATGTTACCTGGCGGGCCGACACTCACGCCCTTACTTCCAATTGTGACCAGATTACTCCGGTCTCTCGATTGGTTCCGAGTTCGAGGTCGCTTGCGCGGTCCTCTCCCTTACGAAGCGGTGAAACGGTGTATTCCGAATCTATCGCGGACCACAGCGTCCTTTGCCCGGCTGTTCACCCAGGATCGGATGGCCGATGGTCATTTCAAGAGTAGTCGCCGTAAGGTCCGCAACCAACCCCCGCTCTATAGGAAACAGTACTGCTTCCAGACTCCCCCGACTGTTGGGGAGCTAACGGGCTTAGGGAGCTAACGGGCCCATGATGAGTTGGCCACGATGACCCATGTGTTCAGGGTCGGTCACACTCACGGGTCAACACCCATCCGACGGCCTCCACGCACGGGGTGCGAACCTGGGTAGGACTCTGGAATCAGTTTCCCCTGGGAATCAAACCTCTGGCGCTCCTGGACGGTCTGCGCACCGTGCGGCGCAAGCCAATCGATTGTGCACTCCGACTAACAGTTAAGAGTTTCAAGGCGATAGGTGAGGGCAGCAAACCCCGCCCACCGCCCGGGCAGTTATAACGACGAGGGTCGTCTTGTCTGCCCGGGATGTCGTGCTACGACAACCCTGCGCGTACCAGAAGGGTAGAACGCGCAGGGGGTGAAATAGGGTAAACCACCCCCCCCGTACCGCCCCGAGAACCCATTTATTTAAAATAAAAGATATTTACAAAGTAAAAATTTACAAAAATAATACTAAATTTACCATATTCACAATAGAAAAGAAAAAAAAAACAACAAATATCACAAATTTAGGGCCGGTGAGCGGGGTAGAGGACGCTCCAGAAGCGATGATGGTGGAGGCGCACGGTCCGTGGGCAGGTCTCGGAGCAGCCACGGGGGGGAGGAATCCCTGGATCCTGCAAAGAACGAAACGCCCCTCGGGGCGGTAAAGAGACGGACACAAAGACGGGCACTTCGGGCTGGAAGTAGCCGCCGAATCACGCCACCAAGGAAGAGGGTACCCCCTGGGGGGTATCCCGAGGCCTCATGCTTTCCCAAGAAGCCACCCAGTGCTCCACAAACTCGCCAAACGACTGGAAGCAGCTCCTACAACCGACCAGATCCGGGTACCATATCGGAGAGCGCCCAACGCACGCGCCCACTGCATCCATCAATTTCTCCCGTGCAGCCGCAAGAATTGGGCAAGACCAAATTACGTGTTCCGCAGTTTGGCGACCATACCCACAGGCGCACCGGGGGTCATCGGCAAGTCCAAAGTCAAATAGTTTGGCTCTGAACTCTCCGTGCCCCCCAACCAGCTGCGTGGTATGGTCGTCGAACCGCAGAAACGAATTTGCCATCCGCACTGCGACGGACGGGAAAAAGCAATGGGTGAGGCGGCCCGTACCCCCAGCGTCCCATCTAGCCTGCCAGACACGCAAGGACTCCACCCGAATCAGGCGGGCAAACTCCCCAGCTCGGTGCGCCACCGGGTCGATCGACAGGCCATGAAGGACTACCGGCTCGCCCCGGCGGTACCGCGACAACGCTGCACGCTCCAGAATCTCCAGGTCAATCGGCAGAACGCCAGCGATGACGGGTAACGCAAGAGTGGACGTCGTTCTGTACGCCCCGGTCAGGGCCACGAGAGGGATGCGCTGTCCGCGCAGCAGCGCGACACGCGTCGCCTCAGGAACAGCAGACTCTGTCCAAGCGCGTGCGGCATAAGTCGCACGCGGGACGAAGACGCCCTTATAGATAGTCATGACCGCCGGGAAACGAATTCCCCAGTCGGCCCGACTCACTCCGCGGAGCGCAAAGAATAGATCCCGGGATTTTTCGGCTGTAATCTTTGCGTGCGAAAGAAAGGAAAGGGAAGCCGTAAGCGTCACCCCCAGGTATCGAACGGTGGCCGGGAAGGATACCGGGCGACCGTTCATCCTGATGACAGGGTTCCGCTTAAGATGTCCCTTCAGGAGAAGCGCCTGAGTTTTCGTCGGAGAGAAGGTGAGTCTGTTTCGCTGACCCCATCCGAGGATCAGGTCCAGCGAGTCAGCCACCCTTCTCTCGACCTCTGCGCGACTCCTGCCGCCCACCAGGAGAAGAGCGTCGTCTGCATATGCGCTGACGGTGCACCCCTCCGGGTAAGGTAGACCGAGGAAATCATCAAAGAGAATGTTCCAAAGGCTAGGACCCAACACTGACCCCTGTGGACAGCCCATGGTCGGGGTTTTGGTGACGCTGGTCGGGCCGTACCTCAGAGTGACAGATCTGTCTGAAAAGTAGCTCCTCACTACTTTCAACAAATTGTTCGGGCACAGGCGGGCGCGAAGCTTGCATATAAGCATCGGCCACCACGCGTTGTCGAATGCACCGGAGATATCCAAAAATACGCCTACCACGTAGCGGCCGTCGTAGTTGCGGACCCAGTTCTTCGCAAACAGGATGGCGTCCTCCGTGCTTTTCCCTCGGGTAAATCCAAACTGACGCTCGTTCTGGGGAGACAGAGTCCTCTCCAGCCGTTCGCGCACAAGCACTTCTAGCACCTTACCCATTATGGGAAGGAGCGTGATGGGCCTGTACGCTTTCGGATCCGAGCGCGGCTTGTCGTTACCTTTGGGAATCACCCGCAGGAGGCCAGCCTTCCAGCATAATGGGAAATGACCGTCCCTAATGCATTTCTGCATCAGGACAGTCACCTCCCATCTTGCGAATTCCCACACCCGCTTCACTATATCAGACGTAAAGTTGTCTATCCCCGGTGCCTTTCTGCGCGATAGCGACCCGATGATGGTGCCGACCTCGTCCGCGACTAACAGTCGGGGGAGTCTGGAAACTGTATTGTTTCCTATAGAGCGGGGGTGGTTGCGTACCTTACGGCGACTGCTCTTGAAATGACCATTGGCCATCCGATCCCGGTTCAGAGTCGGGCAAAGGACGCCTTGGTCCGCTATAGATTCGGTATACACCGTTTCACGCTTCGTAAGGGAGAGGACCGCGCAAGCGACCTCGAACTCGGAACCAATCGAGAGACCGGAGAAATCTGGTCACAATTGGTAGTAAGGGCGCGAGTGTCGCCCGTTAGGTAGCATTCCTGGCTATCTCGCGGTAAGGCGTTGGTCTCTTTCGGGTTGTGGCGTAGCTAGACGCTGGATTGTTTTGTCCAAAGTCTTCTACGCTCACTGCAGGTCGATAGAACGACTAATCGTTAAAACTTCCTGTGGTGACGGGCTCGCCCGTTGTAGTCGACAACTCAAGTTGTTAGTCAGAGTGCACAGTCGATTGGCTTACGCCGCACGGTGCGCAGACCGTCCAGGAGCGCCAGAAGTTTGATTCCTAGGGGAAACTGACCATAAGGCCAGAGTCCTACCCAGGTTCGCACTTCATGCGTGGAGGCCGTCGGATAGGTGTTGACCCGTGAGTGTGACCAACCCTGAACAGAATGGGTCTTCGTGGCCAACTCAGCAAGGGCCAATTAACCCCCTAACTCCACAGGACTGTGGGACCCAGGATTGGCTTCCAACGAGGGAACTCCTCAACGGTCAACAGCATAGTTACAAAATTTTGTATACGCATTCAATTATGATAGCCCGTTCTATGTATTATCATGACATGGCTGCTGTGTTTACAAATAAAAATGGAGTCGGTTGTTTTTTTGTTAAAATGTTGTCTATTGTAGTATATATGTTATTAGTGTCTCCGTTTTTTCTCGACCCATAGTCAAAAGTGACTTAGTTAGGTTTATCTTTAATCCGTGACTAGTCCTAGATTTTAGTCCTCCAGGCAACACAATCGTCTCGGAAAAATTGACATTTCCGTCTGCATCTCGAAAAAAATGTGCGTTTATAATACTTGCCCTCCTGGTCGGTTGGTTGGCCGAGACTATCAAATATGATCAATTTTCCTTTTTTTTTCAAGATCCTAGATAAAGAATTCTTAACTGTCACTACATTCATACAATGTATTTCATTCGCCCGAATGTATGCAAATTCAAGAAGTTATTAACTAACGTAATGAATATTACAAGGTCAATAGGATTAACCTTATGCAGTTAAGTGCAACTTTTTCAACGGATTTGGCTAAAAAAAAACATTTATATCGCAGGTTCTCAAACTTAGTTCACCCACTGCCCACTTTGAGAATACTTGATAGCTTTGAGTATTGTAAGAAGGTCGTTGGATGAATTGCAAACAAGAAATGTTTATTTCAGCTATATAGAAGCTATCCTAAGTTATGCCATTACAATCTGGGGAAATTGTTATGCTTGTCATAGGGAAACCATATTCATAATCCAAAAGAGAGCAGTACGAATAACTGCAAAGGCGAAAAGGGAAGAGTCGTGTCGACCCATTTTAAAAGGCTAAGAATTCTCACTTTAACCCCACTCTATATCTTTAAGTTACTGACTGAGTTTTTTTAAGAATAAAGAAACAAATTATAAAAAGTTTTCGGATACACATGCCAAAAATACGAGAGATAAATTATTTGTTTTTATACCATGTAAACTAAACACAGCAAGGCAAGACAAAAAGTATTCCGGGCCATTTTACTTTAACAAGCTACCAGGAAGTTAAAAAACTATTCAATTGTAAAGCTTATTGAAAAAAATACTAAAAGAATTCTTATTAGATAAGTTTTTTATTCAATCGAGGATTTTGCTAATTTTAAATGACTTTTTAATTTTTGACCATTTTTTTTGTAAATTTTAAGTAGCATTTTTAAATTATTGTGACTTTCTGATTTATATTTTCTTGATTATTTGTAATAAATATTTTAATTTGTGGTTTTATTAACTACATCTTAATAATGATTTTTGAGTATCGCAAGTATTAAAATGTTGCATATCGACATGTCATAAAAGCAATAATTAATAACTTTAAACTGTATCAATTTGTATCAATTGTTTCAACTGTATGCAATCGGTGATCAATTTGGATATTGTAAAAACCGACGAATAGACTGTAATTTAAATGTACCTAGATATTACGTTTCTACAATCTGTTATGATTTTTTGGAAATAAATAAATTGAAATTGAAATTGGAATTGAAATTGAAATATTTCTTTTTTGTAGAGCCTTCCAAATTGTTTTAACTTGCCATCTGTTGCGCATCTTATAAACAGCTATATTAAATGTTGGTTTTAAACGTACTATATGATTTGGATAGGATAGATGGCATAGAGCTGATGTCCTATTTCTGAGTTCAAAGTAGAATGTTGCAATGAGAGCAATTAAATCGCAAAATCATTTTTTTAAGATTAAAGCGGAGCTTAGAATTTAAAAGTTGTCTAATGTGAAGATCTGATGCAATTGAACGAGTTTGTTAACAATATCATTGATTTTACACTATAAAATCAATGACAATATCAAGTTTCAAAACAGCAAGTAGTCGACGCGTTTAGTAACATGCAGCTTATTTCTCTTTTTAGTTAGCAACGTTGCTACATCACTAACTTATTATTATCTAATATGTTTATTTATTATTTTTATTAAGTAAAAACTTACAATTACTCTAATGTACTTCTTCTTCTTCGTCCTCTTCTTTTTCCATTATTTGGGGTCGGGTCTCCTCACTTTTCTGCGCCAGGTCAAACGATCTTTGGTTGTCGGTTCGGACAATTGGGCTTTCTTGAGGTATGTTCCGATGTTGGACCACCAGGTCAGTGGCGGGCGGCCTCTTTCTTTCTTTTGCTCATGTAGTTTCAGATCAATTTGTACCACATGGTCGTTGGTGATCAGTAATCTTATCTGCGATTGATGCAACCTTGAAGCTACCTCGTATTCGTTCATTACGGATTCTGTCCAGCCTAGTTACACTTCCCGCCCACCCGAGCATCATCATTTTGTTAGTATGTGCTTTTTGTTCATGTGTTTTCTTTGTTGTCCAGCATTCGGAGCCATACAGTAGCGCCGGACGGACTGCCGTTTTATACACTTTGCCCTTAGTTTTTATGGGAATACGTGGGTATTCTGATGTAATCTACTCGTAATATTGAAGAATATTATCAGCTCTATCCATATCTTCTTTTCTACTCTTTTCCCCACTTTGCTTCACCCTTCTCGAGCCATTCTACGTCCGAAGAAATAGAACATATTCTAATATCGTATATAAAATAACATGTTATCTTTTCAGTCTATACCCTGTGAAATGACAATTTAGACTTTAACCAAATTATATATACTATATTTACATGTTGCATGATGTACATTCATTAATTTTTACGTACAATACATTACATGTACCATACATTCACCTTACACTCATTACATTACATGTATGTACCTGCATTCACTTTATAAAAAAAGTGATATAAAAGAATTGTAGATTAATGCGCTATTTAGTACCAGGCATGACGTCATTCAATGTAATAATAATGTGGTGGCCTCAATGGCTGCGTGGCGCATTAAAAACTATTTAGCTTCATTTTAATAGCCACAATAATGCCATTAAGCCGCAACAAACTGGCAATAAGGGAATGTAGCACTGACCTATGTAAACACATTATTTGCTAGAGGTTTGGATAATTAAGAAAGTATCAGAAACTCCTATGGGAGATAATTCCCTTTTCTGACACCCAACTACTACCTACTAAGCAAAACGATTTGACAGTACGTTAGATGAAGCATAGGCCAAGTTGCTCGATGGTTGCCACACTCCATCGATCCACGAGTGCCGAACGATTAATTAGGACCACTGCCGTTTGTCTGTATGTAGGTATATAATACATAAATAATATTTTTTAAAAAAGCTCTTTCTGTTAAATAGAAGCCCACGAAATAGAACAACAACCATCCGCCATGATACTTGTAAAAACGGAATACGAAAAAGGTCTGTCCGGTGTTTAACGTCAATTTAAGGAGCTCTCTAGACGATCAAGCATGCTTGTCAAGCATTGTGTCACGGGCTGGGTAGGAATCATAAACCGTAAGAAACATGCAAATATTTTTTTTTATATTTCCTAAAAATGCCTAATTTTGTAGCTTTATACCAGGGAGTCACGTCATTCATCAATCAATTACATCTAATTGACGTGACTCCCTGGTATAAACTACAAAATTAGGCATTTTTGGTGAACATTTGAAAAAAATATTTGCATTATTCCTGCGGTTCACTATCCCCTCCCAGCCCGTGACGCGATGCTTGACAAGCATGCTTGATCATCTAGAGAGCCCCTTAAGGGCTCCCCAGAGGATCAATCATGCTTGACAAGCATCGCGTCGCGGACTAGGAAGGGATCGTAAACCGCAGGAAAAATGCATTTTTTTTTAAAAATATTTACCAAAAATGCCTAATTTTGTAGTTTATACCAGGGATTTATGTATATTAATTAGACGTAATTGATTGATGGATGACTTGATCCCTGGTATAAACTACAAATATAGGCATTTTTGGTAAATATTAAAAAAAAATGCATTTTTCCTGCGGTTTACGACCCCCTCCCAGCCTGCGACGCGATGCGCATGCTTGATCGTCTAAGGAGCCTTAAGAGCCTGATAACCTCTACATAAACACGCCCCAGTTATGACCCATAAAAAATTGGTTGTATTTTTTTATTTATTTATGGTAATGTACATAATATGCAACAAGCCTAACAAAAAACATAGTTAATATCTACACTTAAACAGGCATTACAATTTAACTTAAAATTAATAAAACCACAGCAAGTTATGTCACGCTTATATGTGATGATAGTCCCATGCCGCCCAACTAAGTAAGAACTTGTTGCAGGGCAACATTTAAAACCTGGGCAAAATAAGGACAAATATCATTACACGTTTGTTTAAAAGCAGAAACGAACATACAAAAAGATTAAAAAAAGAATATAATCAGAATATCGCATATACCAATAGCGTATCCCCAAGACTTCCCCGGCAAGCAGACCCCTTCCCCCGTGCCAAAACCCCCTCAACCCCCCCACTCCCCCTTCCCGCCAAACAAAAGTGATAAATGAAAAAAAAATGATAAATAGGGTTTTGTCAAAAAGCGACTCAATTCGTCAGGCGCCAGTTGTCGTTCTCACGCCCGCCGGCCCCGTCTGAACCAATATTTACAGAGAACTTGTATGAAATAATATATCATATAAGTGCTCCAATCGCCCGCAATTCAACGCCCACATCCAGCCAGCTTCACGAGCTCAATTTAATTTATACGAGACGTAACACACTTCCCAAACTATTGTCCAGATCCAATAATTGATCATTTTATTGTCCAGTTCAATAGGATACTTAAGTATTGTACTGAATTCATTCAATTTGGAGCATTGTATAGGTGTATAGAAGCAAAGTTTGTGGCTATATGCCTCATTATGTAACTAATAAATTGAAAGTAAAGAAGTAAATATATTAAAAAGAATATAAAACACGACTGCCGTTACAGAAAGTAAGGGAAACATGCCGATTCAGCATGTTAGCGCTTAGTATATTAGTGCTTAGTATCATTGATTTTATTACACTATAAAATCAATGTTAGTATATTAGTGCTTAGTGCGTATTAGTGAAAGTGCCAGTGCCAGTGAATAGATACCGATCCTACTTACTAAGCGACAAGCGACGGCCCAGTGGTATAGAGGTCGCCTGATCTTACTTTGCAAGGTCCCGGTTTGATTCCCGGCTGGGTTAATATTTTCCGTTGGAATAAAAGTAACGAAATTGCACTTCAATTCTGTCGATCGAATTCAATAACAAAACACACACTAACACACATGTAACACGCACCCATACATATAAACAATTCATAGTAGGGTTGGTTGGAAGCGATTGTCGTATGACAATAAACCCGCCCATTGTGAAATTTTACAATAAAAAGTATAAACAAATAAACAAACAGCCCACTCAACAAATTACTAAGCACTTTGTCGCTTGCTGACTCGTGTTAACAGCCGCGGCGAGGGTTAGCGACAAGTTGAAATGATAAATGAACACACGTGTTTCTCTGTTTACGTGACATTTGCTAGTTTATTTTGTGATTATGACTGCAAAAAGTTGAACTTCCGAACAACTATAAAAAACATTTAGGAATTTAAATTCTATGCAAAATAAGGTGGCGGTGGTGTTCCATTTCGAACGGAGGTCGTTCCACTAATATATTTCTGCTGATACCAACGTTTAAACGGTTATTTGTTGCGACTACTAAGACTATCGCGGTTGAAATTTATTTATTTATTTATTTATTTATTTTCAGGAAAACCAACAGCTAATTATAATTTAACAAAGCCGGAGTAACATAACAGAGAGCCAATTAAAGGTTTTCACGTTTAAATAACAGTGTAGAAACATATATGTGTGTATGTATGACCACTTCCTGCCTGTTTTGTGGGTACGATTTGATGACTGAATTGGCCACTCCTCTAATTCCGTGATGGTTTAGCTTGTCTACCAGGGTATTGATGTTTATACAGTCGAATGCTTTGCTTAGATCGCAGAACTTTTATACACTTTTTTTATACACTGTTAGCTTAGATCGCAGAACTTTTTATACACTTTTTTTTATAATTTGAAATGTAATTTCATTTGTAGAAATACTATTTTTTGTAATTTCGTAATGTTATTATATATATAATATTTTTTCGTAATGTAATTTCTATACCCAGATCGGGTTTATGAAAATAAAATTTTCTTATTTCTTATTTCTTATTTCTTATGTATGTGTGTATGTATGTGTATGTATATATGTATATATTCTTATGTATTATGCAATGCAACGTAAGTTCATAACATCAAAAGAGTCAGCTCATCGATACCATTGATTTTATAAAATCAATGTCGATACCTTTAAACAAAAAGCAGCATCCCTAGATACGGGTCTCTGAACTAGTTAGGAATGCGGATAGACATTTTCACCATAGGATGTGCTCAATCTCTCCCAAATCAACCATAGTAGGTTAATGGTGTGTATATGACATAATTATAAAGTTATTGTAAATTAATAAATAAATAAAAATAAATATGTGATCTTTCAATTAAAGCTATCGTATAAAAATGCATCAAAAATTATTCAACAATTAATGCTAAAAAATTCACTGTTCAGCCGCTGCCTAGCTGAGTTAACACTCGTACGGAATAGATCAAAGTCAAAGCGTTTAATCATGTCATTGAAATTGTCACTTGTTCGCCACAGAAATCGAAGACTATCGCGTTTGTTTGATATTATAAACAGGATAAAACGAATTTACCGCGTGAATTTTGTAGCACCCGACGTTTTGGCGAAGATGCAACCGCCGTTGTCCAGGGTAGACTACAGTACCTACTATCAATCGTCATCCGTTGTTCTGCGGGTAGGTGGCAAACTGCTGCTGTTACATCCTCAAGATATGCGAGCACATATTGGATAGCGGAAGGTAACCACTGGGTGCAGTTTCAAAATCCTATTGTACCTACTATCTAACTAAAGAAAAGTTTCACTTTCCCCGGGAAGCCATTGAAATAAGAAGAACGCCGAACTTCAATAGAGACCACGGTTAGAAACTCTCTACTACGTGAAACCCACTTCTTAAAATCTTTTTAATGCCCATCGCCGAGCATAAGGACGTGATACAGGATACAGTGAGTGTTATGTACAAAGCGGACCATGCCTATACTCAAATACCTTTCAAGTGCCGAAATGGCAGAAAATGCGGGTTTCAGGCATGTAATTGTCAAAAAAATCCCTAGCGAAGGACCCCGAATCCCCTACTTCAGTCTCTAGCCGAGGGCCCACAAAGGAGCCAGTCCGAGCCTGATCAAGGTCCACCGTTATCGCGTGGACCTTGACCATTTTTTCCCATCACACGTTTTCTTCTCCCTTCATTTAAGTTCAGACTATGATCTTTCATAAATCGATGTATGCTTCGGTTCGTATGGGACCAAGCCACAAGATGGCATTACTATCTCATTTTCACAAAAAAATATACATTGATCATATTTCCCCGTAGTTCTTCAAACGATATTCTTAGAAGCATAGATACTTTACGCTGTAGAATCTCAATCAATACTTTTGCCTTTGTGAAAAGTATACACCCTATACTTCCTGCCGTCCAATTTGAGACCTGTCGCAAAATCAAGTGCGTGGACATTTTAGTCGGGGAGCTAGTGATTTTTAACACGCTTTTATTAGGTCGCCTGTATGTAACTATGTAATGGAATCTAAGGTAACTGATTTAACCATCTTCCAAGGATCGTAACGTCATGAAAATTGGCAGCTGTATGTAGTTCTGATGACAATACAATAATATGGTACTGTCGAACTGATCTGATGATGGAGTCGGAAGATATGAACTGGAACTTCATGCTGGAACATCGTGTCATAGCTGTGTTTGGACTTGTTAGAAAATTCTTGAAATGAACGTTGACCACGATTACGTTTCAAGGTCTGATGATGAAGCCGGAAGATAGACACTGGCATTCCATGATGGAATATCGTACCATAGCCGTGTGTATGTGAATATCGTATCATTGCCCAAAAGCGTGTTTTTAGTGTTCTTTTTTAAACTATTAATTTATTTGTCGGTACTGATTTTCCTAGTCACCAAACGTCGATAGGATTATTCAGTAACTAATTCTAAGTAGCGAACATCTATTTTGTTGGGATGTTTCCGGGTGGTTGAGCTTGAAAATGCTTTTGAAAATTCAAATTTGCTCCACTTTTTTAGCACTAATGTAAATTGCTTTACTGTCAAGTTTGTTTCTACTCTATATTGCGAAATTTCACAATGGGCGGGTTTATTGTCAGGTGACAATCTCTTACAACCAACCCTATTATTATGTGTTTATATGTATTTATGTGTGCATGTAGCATGTGTGTAATTGTGTGTCTTTTTATTGCATTCTCTCGACAGGATTAAAATGCAATTCCGTTGATTTTATCCCAATAAAATCGATAAATAGTGACCCAGTCGCGCATGTAACATCGATTAAAGAAACTTTTCTGGCTGATCTATAGGTATAGCAAGGATGGCCCTTTTTCAGATCTCAAAATTGGTCAGATAATACTTAACAGTATAACGATAGCTAGGATAACATCTGGTTGTGACGTGCGATGGCCAAAACCTAGCTAGACTGGTTTAATGCACGTCAGAGCGTGCACTGCCGCAAGATTCAGGAGACCCTGACGAGGCTTAATTTGTTATGAACATCAACTAGATGTGGTTTTTTTCATGGAATTATAGGATCAATTAGCCCAGTAAAAAAATCAGGACGGTGAAAATGAAAGCAATGACTTTTTATTTTTGTCTAATTTCTAGATCCCGCCAGACGCATTCCGGGATTTCTTTAGCTATACTTCTTTAGATAATCTACGATAATATCAATTTGTATTATAATTTTTAAACGTATAAAAGTAAGGACGACGAACCCGAAAAATACACAGATTTCTTCAGTTTTTGTAATTGTTGAAATATTGCGGCCAGACTAGCTTCGTTCAACTGTCAATAAGCCAGATTGCTTTTTTGTGCATTTTAAGATGGACTCCAATGGATGGAAAAGATTTATAACAGGGAAAATAGTTACAGATCGATTAACCTGCCAAGGAGCAGAGGAAACTCCCCAGCACCTCATGTGCGAGTGTGGCCCGCTCATGCTTAAAATATACACTCACTTGGGTGGTCATTACCTCCAACCTGAGGAGGTAAAACAATCTGGCGCCAAAAGGCTGCTGCGGTTCTTAAATGACACGAGGCTTAGCGCAGAACTATAGTAGGTGGCGATCACAATAGATCAGCAATGGTCGCAGTGTTACAAGGCTCATAAAGACCTTAGAAAAGCCCTACTCAACAAATAAAAAAATGTAAAAAATACAGATCGATTAACCTCCCGCCCACCCAGCCATCGGACAATCCTTGCCAGACTCGAAATTTCTTGATTAGCGTCAGTAATCTACCAGATTTATTTGCTTTCACTAACTGGGCAAACAATTTCTAAAAATATTCACTACTATAGTATTTCGTATTTATTTGTCAACTTTAGAAATTATCTAATCTATGTTATTAGATAACCAGCGTTATCAGGTGTTTTTTTTTTCAAAACACTACGACGAAACGGATACGAAGATAACGATAACACACACAAGGCAGAACATTCGCGAATATTGAATATTCTCGAAAAGATTTAGAAACCCTGTTACATCTACAAGCATCTGTTTTTAAAAATTACCATGTGGTATTTTAAATTAGGCGTTCAATGTTAGGTTCGTTCATTAGAAATCCCATGTTCTGTGGGAGTCATATAGTAAGTACTATTATAAGGATAAATATAAAATCTATATAGATTCACTAATTAATTAAAATAAAATATTTTTATTTTTAAAAATACAATGAGGGAAATGTGGGACCGCTATCTATCTTTCATTATACCGATTGGATTATGATATAAGTGGACTTAAGTTTTTTTGAAAGGACATTATGTGTTTTATGACGCGAAATTTAAACCTTATTGTTTGTATTATTAATTGGTTATGGAAAAATAACAACAACACAAAACTCATTACTTTTAATTGGAAAATGTGCTCGATTGCGTTTCTTCGTGGACTAATATCGGAAAATAGTTCATGCCAACGAGACAGGGCAGTGAGTTAGAGCGAAATGCAAAATGAACGATCGTATCTTTTCACATACAAAAGCTACCTGCCGAACATAAAACCATCTGAATTAGTTTAAAAACATTTCGTTAGGTCTTTGATTATGATGCTATATGTATGTTCGATTGGTATTATGTTCAAAAAGTGACAATCATTCATTTGATACTCCGCTCTAACGTATGGGCTGTCTCGCTCGCATGTACTAATTCTCAATATTGCCGTTATTTTAGATAACCCTTTTTCACAACCAACAACTTTTATTCTAATCTAATCTTTATTCAACCTTAATAAATAAGCGAGTTATAGGCATTTAAAAAAGCGTCAAACCCATACATTTCGGTAGGTTAAGTTAGTTTTGTTTTAATAATACATAAACACCTATATAGTGGTAGGTAGGTTAAGTTAGTTTTTATTAAAAAAATCTGAAAAACTGACTCAACTTTTTTTTTAAACTTTAAAATTGTTTTTTTTTGTCGCGAAATATTGCGTGTCCGAGGTTTTTTCCTATCACAATTATCAAATCTATGAGTGTTTTCTTTTTTTTTTGAGAAAGGTTACTATAATGCATATATTCCGAAGATGCAAACGAGGCGTTAACCTCTGACGGGCAGGTGGCGTAACTAGATTCATATATTCCTAAGTCTTCTGCGCTCACCCGAGACAGAACGATCAATATCGTTAAAACTTCCTGAGGTCACAGGTTCGCCCGTTATAGTTGACAGCTCTAGTTGCTCTTGGACGTGATAGAATATTTGTGCAAGCTAGTAAGTCTCATTACTACTCTAATCTTTAGTTAGGTTGTCTAAAATTATACATGCATAGGTTGTCAAAAAATTATCTATTAGATCGAAAAAAATAGTATCTAAGAAACTTTGGAACCTACTAAAAGTTATTAATCGTGGTCTTATTACAAAACAAAATAAGGGTATATTAATTAAAATAGTCAATAATTCGAATGGGTACTTACTAAACGCCACTAATCACAATAACTAAAATAGTCAGTAAAGAGTAAATTAATCAAAACAGGAGACCAACAATTAAAATACTCAATAATTCGTATATATACGCACTAAAAGTTGTTCATAGTAACATCCAAAGTAGTCAGTAAAGTGTTAAATAATCAAACTAAAGCTAAATTAGACATTTTAAAACTAAAAGTTCAAATATCATTATCATTCAAATTGGTACAATATTTGCAGTCATGACTCTCGAATTCGGTCAGATCATAGAAAGGGTAACCTATCAGCACTCCTCAAAGTTTTTTTAAAATGTCCTCCGCAGTATATTGTAGAATTTAATATAAAGGTAATATATTTAGCTTTTCTGTACTTTTGCCAGTCTTTCTGTTTTTTTGCCAATATATTTTAAGTACGGATCTATCTATATGGTTTTTTAATATCCTATATCAATTTCAGCATTTTCGGACTTAACCCGTTTTTCACCGACAGTACTGATTAACTTTCGATTGCTGAAGTTGGACATTAAAGTGAGCGAAGCTGCTGGCAAGACCTAGTATGAAGTTATTAAATAATAAAATATCTATTAATATGTTATTACATTGCTTGCGTGATGACGGCATTCGGCGAACTTGAGATAAGGTTAGCAATCTTAACCTTACGTCCGTATAAAATCACTGCCTATTTTTAGATTTCGCTACTAAAATAGTAGATTATCTGGAACGCTGGAATGTAATGGCAGTTTGGTCTTTGATAAGAAAGCAATATCGAAAATAGAATTGTAATGTCGAAAAAAGTAATGGCTAAAACGAATCGTAAATATTTTAATAAGAGTAAACCCTACGTTTTGGGAAAAAAATATTTATATTGCAGCACAGTAATGTGAGAATAGTACGACTAAATCATCTTGGGACATGTCTCAGTACCGTCTCTCAAAAGGCGTATTGTATGTACTCAGACTAGTGTTTCTTTTCCTGTACTGCTTCTATTAAGTAACAGCGACGTTTGAATGATTGTGAGCTTGAAAGAAAAAGAAATAAACGTTAATCGTGCCTCCGTTAAATAACAATCAATTTTGACTACGACTGATACAGTTAGGTACCAACAATTCGTGGTTGAACTATTCGAAATGTCAGACAAAACTTAACCTCAAAATGTACCAAGAAGTACATTTCATTACACTGAAAACAACTTATCTATCAATAGCTTCGAATAGTTTTGATTATTTTTAACGCAAAAGAATATGAATAACGAGAATTAATTACAAAATGAAAACATTTTCATGAACTGAACTAAGAGGAAAATGCATCACAAGGGTTAGTGTTGCTACATCAAAATATTTTCCCCCAAGTCGAATTTATTTCTACTCTTAATGGCCAGACTGTATCTTGTGTTACGTCCTTGCGCTTGGCGATTGGCACCGAGAACATTTTAAGAAAAGATTTCCACGTAGTAGAGAGTTTGAAACCGTCATCTCTATTGAAGTTCGGGGTTCTTCTTATTGCAATGGCTTCCCGGATCATGCGTGGAAATGAACATTATTATTTTGATAGCGCAATGAGATTTTGAAACTGCACCCAGTAATACGCACCGTAAAGAATGTAATACCACTGTAAACAAAGGGTTATAATCGATTGTATAAAATCGAATGCAGCTGTGGTTTAACCTACGTTGGACAAACGAAACGACCCATAGCCACTCAACTGATGGAACATATCAAAGCTGTTAAAAAGGTTCAGCGAAAAAAAAAACGGCTATCTGCGAAGACATATTGGATAGCGGAACTAACTACTGGGTGCCGTTGGAATAGAATTCAGTCGACAAATTTCTTGTTCTTGGGGATCTCAAATTGCTTCTGACACATCATTTTAAAATTGATGCACAACCCGAATTTAGTTAATTCGTTCTCTCGTGATGGTTTGTTTTTTTATTAGTATTATTTTTACTGATGTGAAAAAAAAGAAATTATTCGTTACATTTATATTTTGATCATTGTGTTTTAAACAAATAGAATTATGGCATATTCAACATTATTTGCAATTTCAGATGAATAAAGGACTATTGGCTATTGACTATATTGACTAGCAATCTCGGCTCTTGCTAACATTATTATGGAAATTTTACGTGTTTCTGCAGACCCCCTCATAAAAGAGGATGCCTATCATCCATCGTTCTAGATACTTATTTATAGGCTGAAATACTTGCTCTTTAACCACCCCATCAATTTTATATAATTATCTTTTATTTTTCACAAGTCAACTGGAATGATTTACTTCCTATTTACTAACTTCCTAGCTTAATGCCTATTTAAATTTCCATTCATAATTCACTAGTGAATGAGTTATGGTGACTAATGGTTATAAATAGCAGAACTACGTTAAAATAATGCAAATAGTATATTTTACAAATCCTACGCATTTTTTGAATGTGACTCATGTGTGTTACAATCAAACACACTGACCCAGTGCCGTGCAGTATACATTATCCGTGGTCCCGAGGACTCGAGATAAATGACCCTGACTTTAGTCATCGCGGGCGTGGATGACCTCAGCCGCGTACTGCAACCAAATCAAAACAATATTAGTCACCGTTTGATAATTGTTTGAGAAAACCATACCTGTTAGCGGCCTCTTTTTATTTTTAACCCTTGAACACCGTTAGGGCAGTCTTATATGACCTGCATTCTTTAGCGATTTAAAAAATAAATAATAAAATATTTTTATATTAAAATAAATAAAATATTAAAATTATTCTATATTAAAATATTTCAGCCAGGGTTCGTTTGAGTGAAAAAAAATATTTTGTCTGTAAACTAAATATAGTTGAGTTTCTAAAAAAATACATTTTACTTAATTTATACCTCATGAAATCAAATACAAAAATCTTCTCCTAAATACAAAATTGACATTGAAAGAAAAACCTACGATTTCATTGAGAACTAGCTAACCCGTGCCCACTTCGTTGGGCGGTAAAACTTCTTACTTGTGATGAAATTATGAGTTTGGTTCGTTTAGTACTGAGTGCTATGATTTATTTCCTGACTGCCAAAAGAAGTGTTATATTTTTACTGCATATGTACCTATGTATGTATTTGCATGCCAATTTGACTATAATACCGTTATTTGTGAGTGTCTTCTTGTGAGTGTCTTATTTATGAGTGTCTTATCTCTTTAACCATTTATGCAGTAAATGGGAAATTATATGCAGTAAAAGGGAAACGTCTTTTAGACGACAAATTTACTTATTTTGATATGAATTCGTAATTGTTAATAATATGACCAATAAACATGACCTAACGATTTAAATTATTTTTTTAATATAAAAAACTACTTTATGTGACTTAAATATAAAATGTAGACATATGCTGTCGCTGACTTTTTTGTAGGCATTGTCAAGCTAGACAAGTTTTCTCTAGAACTTAATCATACATCTCTCATCGTTAAGGCAGCGTTCGTAAGAAACGTGTTCATTCGACCGTTTTTTCTCCGACTTACTTTGCAAATCCGACTACCACGAAAAATTCTTTTCATATTTCGGATTTATATATAGCCTATGACACTCACAAATAATGTGGCTTTCTATTGGTAAAAGAATTTTCAAAATCGGTTTAGTAAATCCAGAGATTACTCCCTACAGCCTCACAAACTCACAAACTTTACCTCTTTATAATATAGTAGTATCGATAAATCTCTGTATAAGTTTAATTATATACAATAATCAGTCTAGTAACATACAAATCTCCTCTCATGGAAATCCTCCTTCTCACGGAAATCATTTATATACCTATGGTATCTTCTTTTCCAATATACTGGGAAGAAATCCATGACGTTGAATTATGTGACGTAGTAGGCAGTGGCCCAATCCAACATACGATGGCCAGTCCGTGACGTCATTCTTCTTACGAATACACAGACACTTTTCCGCTTGTAGGTGTTACGTAATAACACATCGAATCGAATCAAATGAAACCGGTATTCAAGATATTCGCTGGCGTTATTGCGGCAATAACAAACATATAGGTGTTTGTAAATATTTCAAAAGCTCAAAAGAATTCTATACTAGAGAGACTTCAGCATCACGAGTCTTCAACACTTCTGTGTGAAACGGTGGAGTTGGACTTTTTAAGTGACTCCACTAACCGAGCCATTAGAGAGCTGAATAAAAAACTAAATACTACCATTGATTATATAGCGTATTAGACAGCTCAACGATGTACTACGATTTGGAAACCAGTAGTTTATTATTATACAAAGTATGGCGGAGCACTGCAGATGGCGCTCTAAACACGCGTATACAGTATGAAATAATAATATAATTAGAAACGATTTTTTAAATCATATCTTTTAATAATTTATTATTTTTTTATATTTAAATATGTCAAATTTTTATTTGGTATACAGGTTTCGATACGTAATAATTACGTACTTTAATGTTCAGTCTAGTCGATAACATTTTATCTCTCCGTATTATTTCTGTGATGTAATCAGCATTATATATAAAAAATGCGATAGATAACACTAATAATTGAATGTTATAATTGCTATCATTGGTTTTAACCAATGATAACAATAATAACATTTAATAATAACATTCAATAATTATAACATTCATAATAATAACATTCAATAATTATATCATTCATAATAATACATTCAATAATTTATTATTCGGTTTTTATTCTCAATCAGTTCTTACATAAAAAAACATTTATTATCAATGTTATTATAGATGGCCAAATAAATGGATGTTAGTTTGGTCTGCAATGCTATCAACGCCACCTTCATTTCGCCTACACAGAAGGTTTGGAAAATCCTTCTATCGCGTTACGTAATTTAGTACCATATATGGCATAATCAATGGTACTACGCAGACTACGCTCCTGTGTATGCTCGCATTTCTTGTGTTTCTAAGATTGATGTTCTACTAAACGAGGCTTTGAGAGATACGTAGATAATATTGTATGTATAACTGCTATCCGCGACGAAGATCGACTTGTTTCACTCGTCATACTTCAGTGTCTGTGTGTGTATTCCTCCAAGATAGCGCCCAAACGCTTAATCCTATTGAGCTGAAATTCAGCATGGAAGCATCATTTGGTCACGGCAAGAGTTAAATAGGTTGTGGTTGAAATCGGTCCACCAGAGGGCGCACTAGACATATTTCAATCTCGAAATATTGGACTTAGAGGCTTGATATTTTGTACACAGTAGGGCCAAAACCACATTGGTTTGAATATCTCATATACATATAAGCTGCACTAATATTTTTTTAATTCTGCCATAAATTTTAATCAAATTATAAACGCCGAGCCGCCTGAGGCTATCCGAGAAACGAACCACGCAAGAGGCGGTTTTGTAACGGAACCCAAGCGGGTCCGTCTGTCGGCTGGCAGAAGGTGCTCATCGATTTAATTTATGAAATTAATATTCAGATGAAATCAGTCCTTGGCTACTTGCCGAGAAAATCTTGGGTGACACAACCGTTTTTTTTCTATGTATTGTAAGGACCTGTGCTAATAGTAAGATACTAAATTTTCAGCTTTAAAAGAGCAGTGCAAGCTACGCAATACCCAAAAAACAGCAATATATGTATTTGAACTTGCTTCGGTTCTTGTTCAAGATCGTGCTATAGAAAAATATGTTCTTTTCTTTTTTGAAGTAGATTAGATTTGCTTCAATTCACCTAAGAACCGTATGTCCGAAAGTTTCTAAGTTACAACTCTTTGAAAATGTACAATGTTTGGCTTATTAACGCGCTATCCCTTGGATCTTATAGATCACTAAGTAGCTCCTCGAATCTCCAAAGATTTTTTGGAAAACATTGCTAATTACATTTTTTGTCGACAACTAGAATGTTTCACGCGTTATTACGTGTGGTTAAAAATTGAATTATATCATTGATTATATTATTAAATTATATCATTGATTATAGTATTAAACTAAACACAGCAAGGCAAGACAAAAAATACTCAGGGCCATATTACTTTAACAGGCTACCAGAAAGTTTAAAAACTATTCAAGTGGAAAGCTTATTCAAAAAGTTACTTAAAGAATTCTTATTAGACAAAGCTTTTTACTCGATCGATGAGTTTGTTAATTTTAAATAATTTTTCAATTTTTTTGGTAATTTTTTTGACAATTTCAAGTAGCATTTTTTAATTATTCTGACTTTTTCTGATTTTAATTTCTTGATTATTTTTATCAATTATTTTAATTTGTGGTTTTAGTAAATAAATCTTAAAAATGATTTGGATGCCCTAAAAGCAATAAAGAAGTAACTGTATGTATGTGGTGATAAATTTAAATATTGTAAAAACGAACTAATATACTGTAATTTAAATGTACCTAAATATTAAGTTTCTACAATCTGTTAAGATTTTTTTGGAAATAAATTGAAATTGAAATTGAAAAAAATTATCGCGTATTAGATTGCTTAACGTAGTAATACGATTTGGCAACTAGGATTTTACTACGAAACGCAACGTGTAGATGGCACTCATTGTTCCAAAAATTGACTATTATTCTCCACATATACATGCCTATACGGTATAAAATAATAATAGTATAATAGCAAACGATTTATTAATTAAAGCTCTTATTTATTCAATATTATTTACAAAATATTTCAATTTTTCATTTGGTATACAAGTTTCAGTATGTAATAATTTATTTTATTTTATTTATTTGATACATCCTGGTAGAGAGTTACAACAATAGCGTAAATCTAAGAGCCGGTAAGCGGGGCAGAGGACGCTCTAGAACAATGAAGGTGAAGGCGCACTGTCCGTGGGCAGGTCTCGGAGCAGCCACGGGGGGGAAGGATCCCTGGATCCTGCAAAGAACGAAACGCCCCTCGGGGCGGTAAAGAGACGGACACAAAGACGGGCACTTCGGGCTGGAAGTAGCCGCCGAATCACGCCACCGAGGAAGAGGGTACCCCCTGGGGGGTATCCCGAAGCCTCATGCTTTCCCAAGAAGCCACCCAGTGCTCCACAAACTCGCCAAACGACTGGAAGCAGCTCCTACAACTGACCAAATCCGGGTACCAAATCGGAGAACGCCCAACGCACGCGCCCACTGCATCCATCAATTTCTCCCGTGCAGCCGCTAGAATTGGGCAAGACCAAATTACGTGTTCCGCAGTTTGGCGACCGTACCCACAGGCGCACCGGGGGTCATCGGCAAGTCCAAAGTCAAATAGTTTGGCTCTGAACTCTCCGTGGCCCCCAACCAGCTGCGTGGTATGGTGGTCGAACCGCAGAAACGAATTTGCCATCCGCACTGCAACGGACGGGTAGAGAGTTAACAGTGGGATCGTACAGATTTAATTTGTAACTATTTATACAAGCAATAAGGAAATGAGCACAACCTATACGATCATTATAGACGAATGCCCAACTAGACCGAACAGCCTGTATCTGGGCATACGAAATACACTGCCTTTGTATCTTGAGTAGTACTGACGTTATTTGACTAATAGACTACTTTCAATATTTACACTAAGAAAATGGTATAAAATAATACACATATTAATAGAAATATACATGATAAAAGGGTTAATTACATACGATACATAACACATACACATACATACATACATATTATTATATGAATATACACACATACACATACATCTACAACACACATATTTTAATTTATTGTATGAAGCAGTTCCATTTCAGTCTTTACACGACCTACATCGTTAAGGAGCATTTTTTAAAATTTTATCTTAAATAGGTATTATAATCTTCTAAGGTATCAAAAAAAATTGGGGCGATGAAATACAACTGTCTTTGGGCAAAGGTTTTATGTACGTGAAGAATTACATACCTAGTTCGTCCCTTCCGCCATTGTAGCTGGTCTTTGCTGCTGGCTTCGGGAACGTTTCTCTAAAGTCTTGTAAAAATATATTAGGTATTGTTTCACTAACAACTGACGAATATCCAAAACACTTGCTTAGTTAGCTGTCCAAAACACAGCAGGTCAGAGTCATGGCGGGGATGTTTCCTTTAAGTAACCCTCAGTAATAATTACTGGGCTTTAACGAGTGGTTTAAGTTTCGTATAGGCTTCCCAAGCCATGACACTGTGCATCATTAAGCATTGGCAAAGCGCCATGTACACAATTTTTAACGTCGGCTTTGCCAGAATATTACGTAGCTCACGAAAGACGTATACTAACTTTCGAGTGCGCGATGTAAGTTCATTTAGTTGGTTCTTCTAGGTTAACTTGGAATCAATAGTCACACAAAGATACATAATTCTTTATGAACGATCGGGCAGTCGCAGTTGGGTGGTTTAGTGTAGTTGCTAGAGTTAACCTTTAGTTGGAATTCGCTTGTTGTAACGTCTGATCGCAATCCAAATGTGACCATTTTAGTCTTTGAGGCATTCAGCGTCAGTACGTGTCGGTCTAGCCAACCTTTCACAATGTCTAGATTCATCTGCGATTTTCCAAAAGCTTCTTTCCATGATTTGGCTACCGTCAGCAGGACAGTGTCATCTGCGAAAGAGACGATATGTGTGTTGTCCCCGATTGGCAGCTCACATATCTCGTTGACGTACAATAGGAAGAGGACCGGGCCAAGGACACTGCCTTGGGGAACGCCATATCGGAGTTTTGCATTATCGCTTTCGATTCCATCGATTACCGTGATCTGCAAATAGTCCTCAAAGTAACTTTTGAACCACTGATTCTCCTTACCAGTTATGCCGTAACTCAATAGTTTACGTTATAGAATGTCATGACATACAGTATCAAATGGCTTAGACAAGTCGAGGAACGTAGCGAAGGGTTTCTTACCATTATCGATGAATTTTGCTATATATTCGGTAACAGATTTAATCGCATCGTTGGTTCCTTGACCCTGTCTTAAACCGTACTGGTTGTTAGAGAGCAATTTTGCAGACTCAATATATGATACAAGCGGTGATTTAGCAATTTTTTCTATAATTTTCGAGGTGATAAATTGGTCTGTAGTTGCTAATACTGTCTGTGCGATTTATGTATAGGCTGTACCTTGGCTGATCACCATGATACATAACACCGTTTGACCGATCACCATGAAAGTTGGCACATATATGTATTTTTTATGGAGTAGGTTTTTATGATATCCGCTTTGTTGTAACTTACCACTAGATGACGTTGCAGCACATTAACTTCTATGCCGCTCGAACGATTGCCATGAAAATTGGTATACATGACTGAAAATTGGTATACATGGTAAATTGGTATAATGACATTTGAGCACGCACAATATTTTCACGCAATTAACTTTATTGAGACTCGCCACCAGATGGAGCTGCAGCTCTAACTTCTATGCCGCTCAACCACGGAACTGATTAGCTGCTCCGTGCGCTCAACCGATCACTATGAAAATTGGTATATACATAGATATTTGAGACCACATAATATTTTCACGCAATTGATTTTATTGTAACTCGCCACTAGATGGCGCTCAGCAAATCAACTGTTATACCGCTCAATTGATTGCCATGAAAATTGGTATACATTGGTATTTGAGCCAGGATATAACACGGGCAACGCCGGGTAATACCACTAGTACCATATATAATCAATGGCTACACGTTAGATTGGCTAGGCTTCAGATGCGCCGAAGACTGCTGATCGAGCCAAGACCGGGAGTGTTCTTTAATTTATTTCCTAATGTCATTTTCGGAGTATGTAAATTTGTGTGTTTTATAACAAGGCAGTAATTTGCATGTAATAAATCAAAAATGTTTTTAAGTTCGCCATTGTGATTCCGCGGCACGAACGACGACGTCGTGTTTTTTTCGCGTCAAACGAGAGACAAATAACTGCGATGACCTTAGCAGCAGGCAGTCGCTTCTACCAGGCTAAACACGACAAGAATATTAAGATGGCGCTAACAAGGCAGCCGACTTAACATCAGGACAGAACAACCTCGCCACAATATACTCTCCTTCGAATTCTTCGACTCCTCGCGAATCTTTTCAATCTTCTTATTACTTTTAGAATCTACCACCAAGATCTCCACCTTCTTATTACTTTTAGAATCTACCACTTTTAGAATCTACCACCCAGCAAACAAGTCTAGAATTGCGATGGCTGATATTAAAAAACCTGGATTTGAAGTACTGGTACACCATTCATACTTACCAGTTCTTGCCCCTGAGTGATATATACCTTTTCCGATATTAAAGGAACATCAGAGATGTCGAAAATTTGAAGATGACGACGCGGTAGTAGTAGCAGTGCAGGATTTTTTAGGTGATCAAGAAGGGTATTTTAAGGTTAGAAAAAAGAATAAATCTAAAAGGTGACCATGTCGAAAAATAAACAAAACGTTCCATAAACGTTAACTTCACCATACTCATTATCAGTTTTTATTGAACGTTGT
>OX155966.1:10899805-11019805 GCA_944548615.1 Micropterix aruncella
CATAATTCTGCCAGCCAACCAGTATGGACATCCGAAGCCAGGATACCTACTCCAGTCTAGAGGTAAAGATACATTTTCCTATCTCTATATGACAACCAGGACGGCATTCACGATAGACGACATCCGATAGGCGAGGACCGCAGGAGCGTTCCCTATCAATAGGAACATTATCAGTAAACCAGGTGGACCAGGATGCGAAGTCACACATACCAGACCGCAAGTAACCTCCACATATACTATTTCCATCAACATGCAAATAAGGACGCTTTAAGTGCCATTTTAGCATCAGCGTAGTGTGTACCCAGTGAAGTGAAGTAGTGTTCTCTGGAATGGACATGGCATTTAGGCACGAAAATCACCTTCCTTATTACACCCGCTAGCCACAACGCACCGGACTTTTCAAACAAGCGACGTGTAAAAATCTGAATTTCTTCCGTGCACACAGACTTGAAACAGCTAGTGTAGCACCACGATTTTGTCCCAAGTAGAAGCTCTGCAAAAATTTTCCACCGGACTTTTTTTAAACAAGCAAAGTGACGCAATTTGCCAAGCAGCAGCCCACTTATTATGTTCTTCGAGTTGCCTCGATTAAGATCATCACGACACAACATCAGAAAACTAGGCAACCTACTAATGCTCGCCTATTTTTTCCGCAATTCTAAGGTACGGCTCATCAATCGACCACCACGAGACACGCTGTGGCCTTACCCAAGGCCCTACGACGCGCATACGTCGATCTCCAAGCAGCGACCCCACCGAGAGAGCGACGCAGCAACCAGACGATACGCCACGCGCTACGCCCCAGGAGAAGATCAACCCGTCAATCATGCTAACCCTGTTACGGACAGGCGACATCTTTCACGGCTGAATTCTTTCCCTATTTTCAGTTCCTGACTTTCTTAACTCCAATCCTGATATGAATAAGCGTCATATACTGCAGTCAAAGAAACTCTTATGCACTTTTTGGGATCAAAAAATACTTTGTCAAAAATCATCTTCTCTCGTTTAGGTGTTATTTATTTTTTTTTATATTTTTTTAAAATATCTTGATTTGTATCAACCCTTGCAAACAGGGCAAATTTCTTCATTACCGTTACGTACTTATTCTTATTTTTCTTACTGTTACCAATATTTATTGTATTAGCGGCTACGCATCGTAGCAAGTAGGGGTTAGTGTACAACACTCGTAGCATTATATATTTAACATTGATTGCTTATGTAGGTCACCGGGGACGGTGATTAGGTCTCTATCCGGCAATGTTAGGGCCTAGTTTTTATAGTATACAAACTTTAACCTAAATCATTTTAATAATTAATCAGTTAACTTTATCCATCGCGCCATAGACGCGATACACCGAGCGGATACGTCTTACCGTATGTAGACGACAAGTCGCGCACATCCCTAATCAATTTTAATCAGTAAGGTAGAATATTTTTACTTAGAAAAGAGATCTTTCTTCTTTTTTTTTTGGCTGGCAACGACCGAGCAAGACGGTCGAGAAGACACCGGCCGCTCCGCCGTTGGCGGAGCGGGCCGACTACCGCCCATTTAATTATTCATTTGCACACCAGCCAACACAGTCTAGAACTTAAATTCTGTGAATATCTAAAATCTATAATTAAACTCAGTTCAGCGTACCGGGCAAGCCCTCATCGGATTCCGCACCTATCTACAGGCAAGTCTTCTATCTGTAACCACTAGCTTCTCCCCATAAAATCAGATTTCAAAAATAATAGTTTAAATTAATAAGATTGTTTTAAAAGCCAAGTCCCCTGTAAATTACCGTTGCCATATCTTCGTTGGTGAATAATTAGAGTCAAGTAAAATCAAAATTTAGCAATTTGAGTGCGTCAAAATAGAAGTAGGTAGTACGTCGGGTCAGTCATAATTCCCGGTGTCTGAGCATCGCCTTCCGTCTCCTCGCCTCAACTAATTTTTCTACTATCATCTAAAGGTCGATTTCGAAAATATAATTTAAAATTTAAAATCGCATCCGGGGAGCAGGCGCTAAAAAATCTAGAAGCAACCTTCCAATAACTCCCGCGGGTAGCAGTGTCTTCCTTCTCTATTCCAGAACCCAAAGTACCTGTCCAAAATCCCACTTCGCCGAATTAAGCCCTGAAAATTGAAAGGCTGTAACGTTCAATTTTCCACGAATTTAATTTTAGAATTTTGTTAATTCGAACTATGTACTCGGATTCGCCATATGCTATGGCCTAGCTTTCATTTATTATAATTAAAATAAAAGATGTT
Source organism: Micropterix aruncella (assembly GCA_944548615.1). Lineage (NCBI taxonomy): Eukaryota > Metazoa > Arthropoda > Insecta > Lepidoptera > Micropterigidae > Micropterix > Micropterix aruncella. The sequence continues at coordinate 10,902,060 of OX155966.1, forward strand.
ACTCTGTCAAATAAACCTTTCATTTTGGTTAATTAATCATTATTTAGCGAATTAAAGAAATCGAGACGGTACCTAAAAATACCGCCGGGTCAGAGCGAGCTACAGTCTCGTAGGTACCCGACTAACACTGGACAGGGTAATGTTTCAGGGCAAGGAATAAATAAAGAATAATTTTATAAAAGGAACTTTGAAATTATACATTTTAATTTTATCATTTAGCGGAGAAAAGAACCGCAGTACATTATTTAATTATAGCAGCATCTGCTGGTTTAGAGCGGACCTAGATTCAAATAGTATTTTCTCTTTTTTAAATATAATCATCTAGCAATTATTTCCAATAAATTCATTAGACGATTTAGCCATTGATTTATGTAAGAGCGCGGACCGGGACCGGGGCCGAGCGCTCCAAGCGGGCGCGATCGACGCGCGCCGGCGCAGTACCTCGTCGGTACACCGATAGAGGGCGCGGTGAGTAAATCATAATATTCGATCTCGTCACCGCAGCGCACTAAGATTGATATCGCTTCTTCTTCTTCTTTTAGTCCTCTCACAAGATATATCGAAATTCATTTTATAATAAAACATAACTAGGGTACTTGACCGTCCATTCAATTTGAATGCTCTCGTCTTTAGGACGACGTCAATACAGGATTTTAACCACCCCTGAGCACGACTGAGCTACCGTGGTATCCTTGGCGTCGCTCCACTCCCACGCACAAAGGTAACTTCCCAGACGGAGGGAGGCCCTTTGCATTTGTTTATGTGGTCTATCATCTATTTCCCGCATGTGTAGCTGGCGCCTCTACAAATAAATACACTTTATCGTTACACATAGCAACCTTCAAGACAACTTTATATTTTATTTTATTTAGACTCATAACAATATATATATATATATATATATATATATATATATATATATATATATATATATATATATATATATATATATATATATATATATATATATATATATATATATATATATATATATATATATATATATATATATATATATATATATATATATATATATATATATATATATATATATATATATATATATATATATACGAAAATCTGTTGTATGTCCACAAGAATATTGACAAGTTTAACAAAAAGGGACACTCACAATATTAATATACAAGACATAAGCATAACCTTGTTTTACCTGCCACTCGACTCCACAAAATAAGCAATTCTTTTTTGGGACAATGTATACGCTTCTATAACAAACTTCCTCATACTATTAGAGAACTATCTGTAAATAAGTTTAAAGCTACCATCGAAGCAAAATTGTATAAAAAAGCATACTATACCATATCTGCTTATGTAAATGACAAAACGGCTTGGGAGTAAAGGATGATTCATGCTACACCGGGCCGGTGCCGGGCCGGGCCCCGGCCGAGTCGTTTCCAACGTGCTCTGGCCGGGCCAGTCATTCATGCTACACCGGGCGTGACCGGGCTGTTTCCGAGTTTATTTATCCCACGGCCGTGTCCGCGATAACTGGTGTTGTGTCCATCTATTTTGGCGATAATAATATTTTTTAATTTCTATTTTCGCTTGATTGATGTGTGTTATTAATGCAATTTTCACAACTTGAGTTGGCAGCTATTGCAATTGCCATTGAAGACGAAGTATTGGAAACACGAACTGAATCTAATAAAAGAAGATGGAGTGTACATCCAGCCTGGAGAAAACGACAATCGGAGGGAGAATTCGCCACGCTCTACAAGGAATTAATAGATGATGAGAGCAAATTTTACGGTTATTTTAGGATGTCTAAAGAATGCTTTAGTATATTTGTTTGAAAAATAAAACGTGATTTAACCAAACAAAATTCAAGATTTCTGAAGCCTATCTCTCCCATTGAACGATTAGCAGACCGGAGCCGGGAAAACAATATCCACCGCCATTTCGACGCCGTGCTCCGGTCGTGGCACGGCCGGTCACGGCCGGAGCACGGCCAAGCATGAATTGCTTCATACAAAAGTATACTATAGATATCTGACCGTGTCCCGGCCGGGGCCCGGCCCGGCCCCGGCCCGGTGTAGCATGAATCATCCTTAAGGCTTGGACGCATCATAAGAACATAAATTAAAAATAACATTTAATTGTGTCTATATGAATAAAGAAAATTTTGATTTTTTGATTCGTCGTTCTAGATACGCATATAGTTGAAGGGTTACGGGAAGAGTCTGAAGCCAAATGCAGATAGTTCATTCTTTCATGATAACCGTTCTAATCTAAAGATTTAGAACCAAATCTATATTCGAATATAGAGTTAGACATTGGCTCATCACACATTGATTATTTATTATTGTTATTGTCGTTTTACATATGACATTACTGAGCATTTATCTTTTATTTTGTCTTACTTTTGGTTATTTTTAGTATTATTTTTACTGATGTGAAAAAAAAATATATATTTGTACCATTTATATTTTGATCATTGTGTTTTAAACAAATAGAATTATGGTCCATTCAACTTTATTTGCAATTTTAGATGAATAAAGTACTATTGACTATTGACTATATTGACTAACGATCTCGGCTCTTGCTAACATTAATATGGAACTTTTACTTGTTTCTGTAGACCGCCCCCCCCCCCCCCCCATAAAAGAGGATGCCTATCATCCAGCGTTCTAAATACTTATTTATAGTCTGAAATACCGGCTCTTAAACCGCCCTATAAAATTTATATAATTATCTTTTATTTTTCACAAGTCAACTGGAATGATTTACTTCCTATTTACTAACTTCCTAGCTTAATGCCTATTTAAATTTCCATTCATAATTGACTAGTGAATGAGTTATGGTGACTAATGGTTATAAATAGCAGAACTACGTTAAAATAATGCAAATAGTATATTTTACAAATCCTACGCATTTTTTGAATGTGACTCATGTGTGTTACAATCAAACACACTGACCCAGTGCCGTGCAGTATACATTATCCGTGGTCCCGAGGACTCGAGATAAATGACCCTGACTTTAGTCATCGCGGGCGTGGATGACCTCAGCCGCGTACTGCAACCAAATCAAAACAATATTAGTCACCGTTTGATAATTGTTTGAGAAAACCATACCTGTTAGCGGCCTCTTTTTATTTTTAACCCTTGAACACCGTTAGGGCAGTCTTATATGACCTGCATTCTTTAGCGATTTAAAAAATAAATAATAAAATATTTTTACATTAAAATAAATAAAATATTAAAATTATTCTATATTAAAATATTTCAGCCAGGGTTCGTTTGAGTGAAAAAAAATATTTTGTCTGTAAACTAAATATAGTTGAGTTTCTAAAAAAATACATTTTACTTAATTTATACCTCATGAAATCAAATACAAAAATCTTCTCCTAGATACAAAATTGACATTGAAAGAAAAACCTACGATTTTATTGCGAACTAGCTAACCCGTGCCCACTTCGTTGGGCGGTAAAACTTCTTACTTGTGATGAAATTATGAGTTTGGTTCGTTTAGTACTGAGTGCTATGATTTATTTCCTGACTGCCAAAAGAAGTGTTACTTATATTTTTACTGCATATGTACCTATGTATGTATTTGCATGCCAATTTGACTATAATACCGTTATTTGTGAGTGTCTTCTTGTGAGTGTCTTATTTGTGAGTGTCTTATCTCTTTAACCATTTATGCAGTAAATGGGAAATTATATGCAGTAAAAGGGAAACGTCTTTTAGACGACAAATTTACTTATTTTGATATGAATTCGTAATTGTTAATAATATGACCAATAACATGACCTAACGATTTAAATTATTTTTTTAATATAAAAAACTACTTTATGTGACTTAAATATAAAATTTAGACATATGCTGTCGCTGACTTTTTTGTAGGCATTGTCAAGCTATACAAGTTTTCTCTAGAACTTTAATCATACATCTCTTCGTAAGAAACGTGTTCATTCGACCGTTTTTTCTCCGACTTACTTTGCAAATCCGACTACCACGAAAAAGTCTTTTCATATTTCGGATTTATATATAGCCTATGACACTCACAAATAATGTGGCTTTCTATTGGTAAAAGAATTTTCAAAATCGGTTTAGTAAATCCAGAGATTACTCCCTACAGCCTCACAAACTCACAAACTTTACCTCTTTATAATATAGTAGTATCGATAAATCTCTGTATAAGTTTAATTATATACAATAATCAGTCTAGTAACATACAAATCTCCTCTCATGGAAATCCTCCTTCTCACGGAAATCATTTATATTCCTATAGTATCTTCTTTTCCAATATACTGGGAAGAAATCCATGACGTTGAATTATGTGACGTAGTAGGCAGTGGCCCAATCCAACATACGATGGCCAGTCCGTGACGTCATTCTTCTTACGAATACACAGACACTTTTCCGCTTGTAGGTGTTACGTAATAACACATCGAATCGAATCAAATGAAACCGGTATTCAAGATATTCGCTGGCGTTATTGCGGCAATAACAAACATATAGGTGTTTGTAAATATTTCAAAAGCTCAAAAGAATTCTATACTAGAGAGACTTCAGCATCACGAGTCTTCAACACTTCTGTGTGAAACGGTGGAGTTGGACTTTTTAAGTGACTCCACTAACCGAGCCATTAGAGAGCTGAATAAAAAACTAAATACTACCATTGATTATATAGCGTATTAGACAGCTCAACGATGTACTACGATTTGGAAACCAGTAGTTTATTATTATACAAAGTATGGCGGAGCACTGCAGATGGCGCTCTAAACACGCGTATACAGTATGAAATAATAATATAATTAGAAACGATTTTTTAAATCATATCTTTTAATAATTTATTATTTTTTTATATTTAAATATGTCAAATTTTTATTTGGTATACAGGTTTCGATACGTAATAATTACGTACTTTAATGTTCAGTCTAGTCGATAACATTTTATCTCTCCGTATTATTTCTGTGATGTAATCAGCATTATATATAAAAAATGCGATAGATAACACTAATAATTGAATGTTATAATTGCTATCATTGGTTTTAACCAATGATAACAATAATAACATTTAATAATAACATTCAATAATTATAACATTCATAATAATAACATTCAATAATTATATCATTCATAATAATACATTCAATAATTTATTATTCGGTTTTTATTCTCAATCAGTTCTTACATAAAAAAACATTTATTATCAATGTTATTATAGATGGCCAAATAAATGGATGTTAGTTTGGTCTGCAATGCTATCAACGCCACCTTCATTTCGCCTACACAGAAGGTTTGGAAAATCCTTCTATCGCGTTACGTAATTTAGTACCATATATGGCATAATCAATGGTACTACGCAGACTACGCTCCTGTGTATGCTCGTATTTCTTGTGTTTCTAAGATTGATGTTCTACTAAACGAGGCTTTGAGAGATACGTAGATAATATTGTATGTATAACTGCTATCCGCGACGAAGATCGACTTGTTTCACTCGTCATACTTCAGTGTCTGTGTGTGTATTCCTCCAAGATAGCGCCCAAACGCTTAATCCTATTGAGCTGAAATTCAGCATGGAAGCATCATTTGGTCACGGCAAGAGTTAAATAGGTTGTGGTTGAAATCGGTCCACCAGAGGGCGCACTAGACATATTTCAATCTCGAAATATTGGACTTAGAGGCTTGATATTTTGTACACAGTAGGGCCAAAACCACATTGGTTTGAATATCTCATATACATATAAGCTGCACTAATATTTTTTTAATTCTGCCATAAATTTTAATCAAATTATAAACGCCGAGCCGCCTGAGGCTATCCGAGAAACGAACCACGCAAGAGGCGGTTTTGTAACGGAACCCAAGCGGGTCCGTCTGTCGGCTGGCAGAAGGTGCTCATCGATTTAATTTATGAAATTAATATTCAGATGAAATCAGTCCTTGGCTACTTGCCGAGAAAATCTTGGGTGACACAACCGTTTTTTTTCTATGTATTGTAAGGACCTGTGCTAATAGTAAGATACTAAATTTTCAGCTTTAAAAGAGCAGTGCAAGCTACGCAATACCCAAAAAACAGCAATATATGTATTTGAACTTGCTTCGGTTCTTGTTCAAGATCGTGCTATAGAAAAATATGTTCTTTTCTTTTTTGAAGTAGATTAGATTTGCTTCAATTCACCTAAGAACCGTATGTCCGAAAGTTTCTAAGTTACAACTCTTTGAAAATGTACAATGTTTGGCTTATTAACGCGCTATCCCTTGGATCTTATAGATCACTAAGTAGCTCCTCGAATCTCCAAAGATTTTTTGGAAAACATTGCTAATTACATTTTTTGTCGACAACTAGAATGTTTCACGCGTTATTACGTGTGGTTAAAAATTGAATTATATCATTGATTATATTATTAAATTATATCATTGATTATAGTATTAAACTAAACACAGCAAGGCAAGACAAAAAATACTCAGGGCCATATTACTTTAACAGGCTACCAGAAAGTTTAAAAACTATTCAAGTGGAAGCTTATTCAAAAAGTTACTTAAAGAATTCTTATTAGACAAAGCTTTTTACTCGATCGATGAGTTTGTTAATTTTAAATAATTTTTCAAATTTTTTGGTAATTTTTTTGACAATTTTAAGTAGCATTTTTTAATTATTCTGACTTTTTCTGATTTTAATTTCTTGATTATTTTTATCAATTATTTTAATTTGTGGTTTTAGTAAATAAATCTTAAAAATGATTTGGATGCCCTAAAAGCAATAAAGAAGTAACTGTATGTACGTGGTGATAAATTTAAATATTGTAAAAACGAACTAATATACTGTAATTTAAATGTACCTAAATATTAAGTTTCTACAATCTGTTAAGATTTTTTTGGAAATAAATTGAAATTGAAATTGAAAAAAAATATCGCGTATTAGATTGCTTAACGTAGTAATACGATTTGGCAACTAGGATTTTACTACGAAACGCAACGTGTAGATGGCACTCATTGTTCCAAAAATTGACTATTATTCTCCACATATACATGCCTATACGGTATAAAATAATAATAGTATAATAGCAAACGATTTATTAATTAAAGCTCTTATTTATTCAATATTATTTACAAAATATTTCAATTTTTCATTTGGTATACAAGTTTCAGTATGTAATAATTTATTTTATTTTATTTATTTGATACATCCTGGTAGAGAGTTACAACAATAGCGTAAATCTAAGAGCCGGTAAGCGGGGTAGAGGACGCTCTAGAACAATGAAGGTGAAGGCGCACTGTCCGTGGGCAGGTCTCGGAGCAGCCACGGGGGGGAAGGATCCCTGGATCCTGCAAAGAACGAAACGCCCCTCGGGGCGGTAAAGAGACGGACACAAAGACGGGCACTTCGGGCTGGAAGTAGCCGCCGAATCACGCCACCAAGGAAGAGGGTACCCCCTGGGGGGTATCCCGAAGCCTCATGCTTTCCCAAGAAGCCACCCAGTGCTCCACAAACTCGCCAAACGACTGGAAGCAGCTCCTACAACTGACCAAATCCGGGTACCAAATCGGAGAACGCCCAACGCACGCGCCCACTGCATCCATCAATTTCTCCCGTGCAGCCGCTAGAATTGGGCAAGACCAAATTACGTGTTCCGCAGTTTGGCGACCGTACCCACAGGCGCACCGGGGGTCATCGGCAAGTCCAAAGTCAAATAGTTTGGCTCTGAACTCTCCGTGGCCCCCAACCAGCTGCGTGGTATGGTGGTCGAACCGCAGAAACGAATTTGCCATCCGCACTGCAACGGACGGGTAGAGAGTTAACAGTGGGATCGTACAGATTTAATTTGTAACTATTTATACAAGCAATAAGGAAATGAGCACAACCTATACGATCATTATAGACGAATGCCCAACTAGACCGAACAGTCTGTATCTGGGCATACGAAATACACTGCCTTTGTATCTTGAGTAGTACTGACGTTATTTGACTAATAGACTACTTTCAATATTTACACTAAGAAAATGGTATAAAATAATACACATATTAATAGAAATATACATGATAAAAGGGTTAATTACATACGATACATAACACATACACATACATACATACATATATGAATATACACACATACACATACATCTACAACACACATATTTTAATTTATTGTATGAAGCAGTTCCATTTCAGTCTTTACACGACCTACATCGTTAAGGAGCATTTTTTTAAATTTTATCTTAAATAGGTATTATAATCTTCTAAGGTATCAAAAAAAATTGGGGCGATGAAATACAACTGTCTTTGGGCAAAGGTTTTATGTACGTGAAGAATTACATACCTAGTTCGTCCCTTCCACCATTGTAGCTGGTCTTTGCTGCTGGCTTCGGGAACGTTTCTCTAAAGTCTTGTAAAAATATATTAGGCATTGTTTCACTATCAACTGACGAATATCCAAAACACTTGCTTAGCTGAACAGCAGGTCAGAGTCATGGCGGGGATGTTTCCTTTAAGTAACCCTCAGTAATAATTACTGGGCTTTAACGAGTGGTTTAAGTTTCGTATAGGCTTCCCAAGCAATGACACTGTGCATCATTAAGCATTGGCAAAGCGCCATGTACACAATTTTTAACGTCGGCTTTGCCAGAATATTACGTAGCTCACGAAAGACGTATACTAACTTTCGAGTGCGCGATGTAAGTTCATTTAGTTGGTTCTTCTAGGTTAACTTGGAATCAATAGTCACACAAAGATACATAATCTTGCCTTCTTTATGAACGATCGGGCAGTCGCAGTTGGGTGGTTTAGTGTAGTTGCTAGAGTTAACCTTTAGTTGGAATTCGCTTGTTGTAACGTCTGATCGCAATCCAAATGTGACCATTTTAGTCTTTGAGGCATTCAGCGTCAGTACGTGTCGGTCTAGCCAACCTTTCACAATGTCTAGATTCTTCTGCGATTTTCCAAAAGCTTCTTTCCATGATTTGGCTACCGTCAGCAGGACAGTGTCATCTGCGAAAGAGACGATATGTGTGTTGTCCCCGATTGGCAGCTCACATATCTCGTTGACGTACAATAGGAAGAGGACCGGGCCAAGGACACTGCCTTGGGGAACGCCATATCGGAGTTTTGCATTATCGCTTTCGATTCCATCGATTACCGTGATCTGCAAATAGTCCTCAAAGTAACTTTTGAACCACTGATTCTCCTTACCAGTTATGCCGTAACTCAATAGTTTACGTTATAGAATGTCATGACATACAGTATCAAATGGCTTAGACAAGTCGAGGAACGTAGCGAAGGGTTTCTTACCATTATCGATGTTTTTTGCTATATATTCGGTAACAGAATTAATCGCATCGTTGGTTCCTTGACCCTGTCTTAAGCCGTACTGGTTGTTAGAGAGCAATTTTGCAGACTCAATATATGATACAAGCGGTGATTTAGCAATTTTTTCTATAATTTTCGAGGTGATAAATTGGTCTGTAGTTGCTAATACTGTCTGTGCGATTTATGTATAGGCTGTACCTTGGCTGATCACCATGATACATAACACCGTTTGACCGATCACCATGAGAGTTGGCACATATATGTATTTTTTATGGAGTAGGTTTTTATGATATCCGCTTTGTTGTAACTTACCACTAGATGACGTTGCAGCACATTAACTTCTATGCCGCTCGAACGATTGCCATGAAAATTGGTATACATGACTGAAAATTGGTATACATGGTAAATTGGTATAATGACATTTGAGCACGCACAATATTTTCACGCAATTAACTTTATTGAGACTCGCCACCAGATGGAGCTGCAGCTCATTAACTTCTATGCCGCTCAACCACGGAACTGATTAGCTGCTCCGTGCGCTCAACCGATCGCTATGAAAATTGGTATACATAGATATTTGAGACCACATAATATTATCACGCAATTGATTTTGTTGTAACTCGCCACTAGATGGCGCTCAGAAAATCAACTGTTATACCGCTCAATTGATTGCCATGAAAATTGGTATACATTGGTATTTGAGCCAGGATATAACACGGGCAACGCCGGGTAATACCACTAGTACCATATATAATCAATGGCTACACGTAACGCCTATACTTGACTACGGTGATGTTTGTTATATAGATGCCAGTGAGGTTATTTTGAATAAGCTGGAGCGTCTGCAAAATATCTTACTCAGGTATGTTTTTAATTTGCGAAAGTTCGACCACGTTAGCTGCTTTCGTGAGCAACTTCATTGGCTTCCTATTCGCAATCGAAGAAATTTTCATACGTTGTCACTACTCTACAACATACTCAATAACCCCACTTCACCCTCCTATCTAAAGGAGAATTTCCACCCTTTGGGAGGCCACGGTCTTCCACTTCGATCAAGCCGGGATAACACACTCGCTATTCCGATACATCATTCTTCTGTTTACACGCACTCTTTTACAGTCGATTCTGCTCGTTTATGGAATCAGCTCCCTCACTCTATCAGGCATGCACCTTCGCTGCATACTTTCAAAAAATTGTTGAAGAAACATCTATTTTTACACAGCCACTAACCAAATACCTCACCTTGTCCTCTCCTTTATCCTTCCCTGGGCAACCTTAGCATAAGTTACTGACATGTATCTGTATAAGTTTATTTTAAATTTAACTTTACTACTTCTTTGTGTATTGTACGGTGAAAATTAGGAATTATTTTATCAAATGGTTGACTGTAAGATATCGCTATAGCGATAAGTCCGCCATTTGTGCATAAATTGTCTTTTTTATAAAACCAGCGTAATATTCATTAAGTTATGTTTTTATAGCACAATAAAGTTATTCTATTCTATTCTATTCTATAGATTGGCTAGGCTTCAGATGCGCCGAAGACTGCTGAGCGAGCCAAGACCGGGAGTGTTCTTTAATTTATTTCCTAATGTGATTTTCGGAGTATGTAAATTTGTGTGTTTTATAACAAGGCAGTAATTTGCATGTAATAAATCAAAAATGTTTTTAAGTTCGCCATTGTGATTCCGCGGCACGAACGACGACGTCGTGTTTTTTTCGCGTCAAACGAGAGACAAATAACTGCGATGACCTTAGCAGCAGGCAGTCGCTTCTACCAGGCTAAACACGACAAGAATATTAAGATGGCGCTAACAAGGCAGCCGACTTAACATCAGGACAGAACAACCTCGCCACAATATACTCTCCTTCGAATTCTTCGACTCCTCGCGAATCTTTTCAATCTTCTTATTACTTTTAGAATCTACCACCAAGATCTCCACCTTCTTATTACTTTTAGAATCTACCACTTTTAGAATCTACAACCCAGCAAACAAGTCTAGAATTGCGATGGCTGATATTAAAAAAGCTGGATTTGAAGTACTGGTACACCATCCATACTTACCAGTTCTTGCCCCTGAGTGATATATACCTTTTCCGATATTAAAGGAACATCAGAGATGTCGAAAATTTGAAGATGACGACGCGGTAGTAGTAGCAGTGCAGGATTTTTTAGGTGATCAAGAAGGGTATTTTAAGGTTAGAAAAAATAATAAATCTAAAAGGTGACTATGTCTAAAAATAAACAAAACGTTCCATAAACGTTAACTTCACCATACTCATTATCAGTTTTTATTGAACGTTGTAGTTTGTAGGAAATAATTCTCTTGTGAATAATTTATTAAAATATTCATAAGAGATCATTGAAAATACAAATAGCCTCAATATAGCCTCAAATATTTCACGTCGTTTAAAAAATCGGTCGGTACATCTATTCCTCCTGAGATATCCTGATGAACATACTGAAAATCACCGAAGGTTGGGTGGTTAGGGGGGGGGGTGATATGTCTCTTTCTTCACGTTTTGGCAAAAATACTACAGAGACTTTAGGAACCTCTAGGAAACCTTCAGGACATGTTGAGAACTCACTTTACTGATTTTCAAAACTACCGACTACGTGAATTAATTCGGCGTATTGTCCATTTTTACACGACTTCTCAACAAAAAGGAGTGCAATGCGTTTAGGATTCATCTATGTCGCACATAGGGTTTAAGATAGTTTTTTTTTAAATATAATATAAAAAAGTGGATGTGGGCATGCAATACTATAGAGATATTCAATAGTCAAAAATCTCCTAAACCAAAAATAATAATCAATGGTAATATACATAATGTTTTGTAATATACGTCATATAATATATAAACGTATCGTACGTATAATATACGTTTTGTAATATATGTAATATACGTCATGTTTTGTGAAAATCAGCAAATCAATCATTGTATCTATAAAATCATGTAGAAAATGTCTTAAATTACAAATCCAACTTAGCCAGGCAATATTAAAACTTTTCTTTTTCTTTTTTAGGTATCCTAATTTCAAATACTTATTTGAATCTTGCAAACAAGGAGTTTTAGAAGGCCTCATTTATTATTGTGTCTTATTAGTTGCCCTAAATACTCAAGTTTGCGGGTCTTTATAATGCCTACCTAGGGAGTTAATGAGTGACTAAATATTTTAAAGGTACGTACGTAGGTACGGTTGCCTTAAACAAGCTAGAGTACTACAAGGAGTAATTATAAAATTTGTGGACAAATCTTTAGGTGGACATTGCTTTAAGTAGACATAGGCAGATTTATAAAAAAAGTAAAGGGGTTATGCTATAGTGCTTGACACATAGTCGAAGATATCCTAAACAATAAACATATTGTATATATATATATATATATATATATATATATATATATATATATATATATATATATATATATATATATATATATATATATATATATATATATATATATATATATATATATATATATATATATATATATATATATATATATATATATATATATATATTTTTTTTAATTCTTATGTATTTGTTGTATTCTGAATGTATATCTTGTTAAGAGAGATCTTTATTTATTTATTTATTGGTCCACAACCTACCTTAGTATTTGTTATACATATAGTAGTATTTATTTATTTATGAGTAGTATTTTCTTATATATTTTAGATTTCTATATTCTATTATATATTTAAGTACATAGATAAGTAAAGCTTAATAACATTAAATTTCACAGAATGATATCCCTACACTTCAGATAAGATACTGGAATTCTAAGATACCTATCTACGTAATCACTGATACGATTAATGCAATGACTAAATTAATAATATATCTTGTAATATTGAACTGATATTTTACAATTGAAGTGTCCGATATCCGCGGGGAATGATCGATATCAACTTTTCAAATTTTGGGTAATATGACATTTAGCATGGGTTTGAGTAAGAAAAAGTATATTTTGTGTGTAAACCAAAAATAATTGACTTTCTATAAAATGCATTTTGCTTAAATTATATTTCAAAAACAAAAGAAAACTATAAGAATAATAATAAACATAAGAGTAATATAATAATGAAAATAAAAACATAAGTTTAATATCATGAAAAAAATATTTGAGCTTTCCAAAAAAAATACATTTTACTGAAATTATTCCTCAGAAAACGCGAAAACGTGGAAAAGTCATTGGTCAGTGAAAAAGTCAGTATTTCCTATCACAGTTCCTACTCAGAGTCAACCGGAGGGCAGTGGTACCACACTTCTGGACCTGACGGGAAAGACTTATCAAGGTCTGTCTGTCGGTAGACCTTGATTAGTATTTCTAGACTATGAACATTCTTTCCAAAATCGATTCATGTTTTGGTTCATTTGGGAACAAGCCACAAGGTGGCATTAGTATCTCACTTTCACAAAAAAATGAAATTCGTCGTTTTTTACCGTGATCCTTGATTTATAAAGGTAATTATACTGAAACGAGTTTGATAATTCTTTAACCAATACAACACGTTAGTTGTGAGTGTCATAGGCTATATATATATATATATATATATATCCGAAAAATGAAAAGACTTTTTCGTGCTAGTCTGATTTGCAAAGTAAGTCGGAGAAAAAACGGTCGAATGAACACGTTACTAACGATATATGATTGAGTTCTAGAGAAAAGTTGTTGAGATTGATGATGCCTACAAAAAAGTCAGCGACAGCATACCTATGTCTAACTTTCATATTTAAGTCACAAAAAGTAGTTTTTTATACTTAAAAAATAATTTAAATCGTTAGGTCATGTTTATTGGTCCATATTAGCAACAATTATGAATTCTTTTCAAAATATGTAACTTTATCGTCTCAAGTGTTTAAAACAAAAGACTTTTCCCTTTTACTGCATATAATTTCCTTTTTACAGCATAAATTGTTAAAGAGATAATACGACATAGGTATGGAACCGCGACCGTATCTAGCTAGGGTTGAAACTCCTGAAAGACAATATATTTTGGTACCAAATAATAACATTACATCTAATATAGTATACAGAGAAGTTTTGAACAATTAAAATAAACATAATTTATTCAATCATAATCATTTCATTCACTCATTTCCACCCTCCTTTTGGCAGTGAGGAAATAAATCATAGCAATCAGTACTAACCGAACCACACTCATAATTTCATCACAAGTAAAAATGTTTACCGCCCAACGAAGTGGGCACGGGTCAGCTAGTTATTAATAAAAAAGTACCTTATACTGCATTCAGTTTAGCGAAATAATACTATAACTACTACATTACATTACATTACATTTTCGTCGTGTTTGACGGCTAAAGACCGCTCTTGGACGTGTCAAAATATTTGGGTTAGGTAGTAAGTTTCGTTACTACTCTTTACTGAACATACATAGGTAGTCAAGAATTAACTACTAGATTGTCAAACTATAAATTAGATTAAAGAGGAGTAGAATAAAGAGTTATTAAACAGGTGTCCCAATGAATATTCAATTAATTAGGAGGCATTTATAAAGAATTTTTTATTAGTATGTAGATATCCACTCTATCTAACAAATGTCAACAAGGAAATCGCCTTTTTATACAAATAGTACAGTACTAATTAACTGCAAAATTGAAATATACTAATTATTACGGTAATGTAAATAGTTTTCCTTTAATAGGCGACGTAAAGCCGGAAGACATAATTAAACATATAAAGAATTCTAGCTCTTGAATGCAGACCTTGAAGAAAACATTTTATTAATTACCGTTTCTACAAAATTAATGATATTTCATTGTATTTTTATGTGTTTATTAGATGGTGTCTCATTAAAAAAAGTTATAAGTATAAAACAGGGAACTGCCAGCCTTGTATCAGTTTTATTATGCGTATGCAATGTTGTATTATTATTATCATTATTTATTTATTATGATCCAATACGACTATTTTATCTTGCTATTTTATTTTAGTCTAGGTTAGGTAGTATCTTCTTTACCAGTTATAAAATAATTTCACTATTTTGTTGTATATAATTTGACTACGTTGTTATTTTTAATTTATTCTATTACAGAATTTTACTAAATTTTGGATTTTCCTCGACAATACTACGGAGATACATAATTTGCATAATGTTAAGTATAACCATTGATTATACAGTCAATAATGAATGGTATAACCATTGATTATAAAGTGTAATGTACAATATAACTATTGATTATAAAGTGTAATGTATATAACCATTGATTATAAAGTGTAATGTATAACAATGGTATAACCTAAGTTGGAAACACAACAATGGCAGGTCGCGGACAAAGAATATATCAAAATGTTTTTTTAATAGTCGATGAGGGACGTCCTCGGTAAAGGGCCATCTACATATTACGTAATCACGTTTTCGGGATTTTTGGACCACCCCTTCCCCCATGTCAACAGACGTAATCAGCGGCCTGACCCCCCCCCCCCCCCCTAAGATTACGTAATAAAAAGAATTTGCGGAAAATGGGAAGAATCGTGAACACAGCGTTTAAAAGTGTTTGAAGACGGTATGTGGAAAAGAACATTTTAGAATGCTTTTAAAAATGTACTTTATTAATTTAAAGTAATTATGTACAAAATCTCAAACTCTTTGGTTTATTTTACAAATCCCAATCAGATGGGCGAAATAACTGACCAATATGAAAGTAGGCTTTATTTGTTGTATTTAATCTCCTCTACAGATAAATTTTAGTGAAGCTTTTTTCAGGTACGTATTATTGATTTTTTTCAAATTTCAAGAAATTTTGCATAAATTCACATTTGTTTCGTAAAAACGAAAAATTCCGTACCTCTAGTTATTATGTAGGTATGTATTTACGATTAAAAAAATATTTGCTTGTTTTTATTATTATCTACTTATAATTGTTTTTATTATTTATTATTTATTATTTATTAAATATTGCTTGTTTATATTATTTATTATTTTTTATAAAATTGGTATATTTATGTGTATATACAGGTGGTGGGTCCAAATAAATTATTTAAAAAAAACACTTCATTTCTTAAAATTGCATAAAAATATGCACATCTAGAGACGGGCCAAATTATCGCCTAGTTAGATGTGCTATTGGCAGTAAAGGTCATGTAAGATGTGTTAAACCTCCCTATATTAATTATTAAATAATTTATATAATTATTATAAGATTACATGACCTATGAATGAACTGTATACCTAATCCTATGTACCTAAATAAATAAATAAAAATAAATACCTACCATCATCCTAATAAAATGATTATATGAATATGAATAATCAACTCGTATCAACTCAAATCAACTGCTTCTTTGACAGTCGCATGACGAAACATAATACATACAGCCGAGAACAATTTGTCCATGCCAAAAATCATAATGATGTCGGCGCAAAGTGCGACCAGAACATTGGAGGACGACCATTTTTTGTCCCTATTCTGACCTCTTCGGCGTAAACAAGGCATTATTGCGTTTGCGATTCATATAAAATGTGGTCTCCATCAAGATATCGAAGGTCGCCAACCGCTCCTTTTTGGTCGAGACTAAGCTTCTTTAGAGCAGGATCCCAGCGCAGTTTACGTTACACCAATGGGCGCACGCATGAAAGCAATAGGAGATAAAACGTCATGAAAGACGCAGTTTGAATCGGCAAGTATCTACCTATATCTACGTATAGTACCTACAAACATTAAAACAGTAGACCCTAGCTAGATCCCAATTAGTCATGTATCGAAATCAAATATCGTACAAATATCGAAATCAACCGGTGGCTGGCCAAAGGGTAATAGAATAGAGCACGGGTGTGTGAAGGTGGACTGTGAGTGAATGCGTTCACCGAATAGAAAGAGATAGCTGCATATGAAACACCCCTCTCCCCTCTATCCTTGTCTAGTTGCGCATGCGCGATTTTCCATAGCATAGCAGACTTATGGCGTCGAAGCGTTGCCATGGTGATATATAAGAGTGGCCATCGTAATCAAAATTATTCGCATACATATCATAATTCATATCATAAATTATCATAAAATATGGGCCCGATTGCGTTTCTTTGTGAACTAAAACTGAAATTAGTTCAAGTGAACGAGATAGAGCAATAAGTTAGAGCGAATTATGAAACGAACGATCATCGATAAAACTACCTGTCAAACGTATACTCGTCCAAATAAATTTGAACACATTTCGTGCGGTCTTTTCGTAGATTCAGATGGTTTACTTTGGTGGGTAATTTTAATGCGAAAAGGTGACAACCGTTTATTTCACATTCTGCTCTAGCGTATTGCACTGTCTCGCTCACATAAACTTATTTCCGAATTTAGTTCACGATTAAACGCAATTTGAGGCCTATATTGCGCAATTGCAATTGAGGCCTATTTTAATAAAATTCCTATCGCGACGCTTACTTCTATCAAGAGAACCTGGGCGTGGTATTAGATAGATCATTAATCTTTTGGGCACAAGTGAAAGCAATTGATGAAAAATCGAATAAAGTGCTAGGTTTCCTAATTCGCGCATTGAAACCATTCACCGATGCATTATTGTTGAAATTGATGCGCTTGTTTGATCACACCTCGAGTTTGCCTCTCCAATATAGTCTCCCCATTATCAGGTCCATACTAACAGACTGAAAAATATCCCAAAATACGTTCGTTAGGTATTTAAATTTCAAGACCAAAACTTTTGTAATAATAGCAAGCAATGAGGTTACTGTTTTAACCATCTTGGCATCTTGGCATATTTGGGTTATTATCTTGGCATCTTGGCATTCAAAAAGTAGGCAGAAAATCGTTGGGTTTTTTCATCAGATTAAACCAGTTTTTTTTTCACAATAGACCCATTCATGACCCTTTTTTGTATTTAGAATCGCAGGAACAATTTGACGTATCTTGTAAGCTTTGTGGGTTTCAGGTTTTTTTATTTTATTTTTTATTGTTTTTGTACTGGAACGTTTTGTTGCGTTTAGGCGATAATATAGCGGGCGTATGACGTACGTTCTTTTGGGTAGGGCGGTTAAATAGATTCGCTATCTTATCGGCGTAACTTGAACGATAATCTATGCTTTTATAAAATAATGAATGGCATATTCGATTATTCTGACATATTAGGCGAGATCAATATTAACGCCCCAATGAAAACCAAGCGCCAATGCACAGTATACCAGACAGTAGCTTCTCTTAGAACAAAATTGAAATCGAAGCAAGTGACGTCAGGAATCTTAAGGGCTACCACAAATTGTAATATGATTACTCGTCTTCTTCTTGAAGCATCGTCCCTGCCACATTTACAGTGCCCCGGCGACACAGATGCCACCGATTTGTTCTGAGAATACCATATGGCGTCGGCTCATAAATCTGCACATCTGCACGCGGACACAAACTGCGTACCCAACGTTCACAGCCCACACCGCCGTAACTATGGGCCTAATGACGCGACATAACTTAACCCTCGCCCCACTTCCGTCGCACCCTCTTAGCGCATTGCCTTGTAGCTCTTGAGTGAACTTACTGGGTGTTATTATACTGTAGTCAATGTGACCTTTTTGACTGCCCCGTTTTAGTACGAATGCGTCCAGAAACGGAGTACTCCCACGCCGCTGTGAGCTTTATAATACCCATTAAATAGAATTGAAGTTTTTAATAACTCCATAAGCACTTCTAAATACTCAGTAGACCAAATACTAATCAATATAGTTGCCTGTATTTTATTAACAATAAGTCCATCGTTTGTAATCATCAATGTACTAACAGAGAAATGCTGACCATGTCCTATGTTTTCAATCTAATTCGTGGTAAAACGGATAACCCTAGCTTACTAGCTAACGTGGATCTCTTCATACCAAATAATTATCTTCGTGCTCGATCGCGCCATCTTTTTGCGGAGCCGTTCTCGCGCACTAACCTTACGAGGTGGAACTTGTCGGCGCGTGCTTTGTGGGTTAAATGAAATTCACTCGATGGCACCAGATTTCGATATTTTTACCGCCAACCCTCACTCGTTTAAATTGCACGCTATTAATTATTTATTCTTATATGATAGCAAGTATTCTAAATGTCATTCTATTTGTATAGTTACGGTAATATCTTTATTAATTTTACTTCTCAATGACTTGGTTTTACTGTAATGTGGATTAGCAATAAGCGAAGAAACAAAATAAAATATAATAAATATAATGTGACAATAAAAATTATGTATAATGTTACAATAAATAACCTGCTCACAAAAGTGGTTCAGACTTAAATGTGTCTTGATAAATTTTGGGGTTAGGTAGAATAGGTCAAAACCTACAGGGGCTCCATGCCTGCTGGCTAGTCTTAGCAATGTAAATATTTCATCTTATAACTTCTTTTCCGCATACGATTGTACACGTTTGTGTAAAAAAAATGTGGCAACTCGCTGAGAATTTACGATAAGCAGTTTTCCGCGTGTTTTCATTTTAAAGAATTTGCACTTAGCGATACAATTTTTAATCCATTGTGATTACTGATTTTATAACGCATGTTGCAGTTATTCAGGTGAAATTGCTAAACTGTACAGTTTTGCTTTCCAACAATGCGCTTCTGAATCAAGCATAATTATAGTAAGTTGGCTACTAAGAAATATTATGAAAAAGGTCGTGGGTGGTTTAAAAGGAAACATAATCGACTCGAATTGCGGTTTTTTACGGTACGTCCAAGGGCACTTGGCACTTCAAGCCATTGTGGTATGCTCGAAGAAATAAAACACTGACCCTGCTTTGTCTATTTTTTTTTTTATAAACCGTTTTGAGTTTCTGGTACCTCAAAACGTGATTACAAATTACAAATTACAAATTATTTATTGTTTTGAAATTGTGAGTAGATTCAATATACAAAAGTCTTAACGTAACTAGGCTGCCGCCTGTTCCAAGGTAGACAATTTATTTTATTTATCCTAAGAAATCTATAATATTATATTTATATAAATTAACAAAATCATACATAATGTAACAGAAATATCTTAATTACCTAATTAAAAATTCCTAAGAAAATGTCATGAAAATTGTCAATAACCTATATTTTATTTTAAAACATGATAAAAATTAATATATATTTATATATGTATTAATGTGTATTAATAATCTACAAAATAAATTCACAAAAATAAAAATAAAATTATATTTAGAAATCATCAATTTATATTACTACATATACTATTATGTTTTTATTATAAGGATTAAATTATCTAATTATTCACTATACTCTCATAATCGATATTTTTTTGCGCGATCACAACCCCCCCCCCCCCCCCCCTTCCCCATCACTACTCTCTATAGGCCACACTATACGTTTCTGGAATCAATAACAAAAAATGCAATAAATGGCCAAAATTCGATTTATTGTTTCTTAAATATTCCTTTTTTTTTCCTTTAACCAATTTTCATAAGATTTAATCCTTTACTCCATGGTGAGCTCGGAAACAAGTTTTTCACATTCTTCGACAGCCTCTTATGGCTATGCAAAACGTTGACCGTTTGGATCTTAGTTTTTGGGAACACGAAGAAGTCACAAGGTGATAAGTCAGGATTAAATGGAGGATGACTCATGATTTCTACTTTTACTGCCTTTAAAAAATCGTTTGTCTGTCTGGACGTGTGAGAGCTGGAATTGTCGCTCCACCGACTCAGTTACGCCACTGGTTAAGACTCACACTACCGCTCGAAAGTATTTGGGAACCCACCCACTTTTTGTTGTAGGTACTGATTATATAAAAGTGTATTTAGAAAATCCTGTTTTGAAGCACATTTGAGTACTTTCCAGAAGTGCATTTGTATATCCTATAAATCAAATTTATTTTATTATCCTAGTCTACTAGGGTATTATCCCGCTGAAGTTTTTGGGGACTTGTTCCGCAACATGTTTGAGGCAATGCCCTCAAATGAATACGCCGATTTATAATATCTGCAATATAAGTATATCACGTAGGTAGGTAAACAATAATTATATCCTATATGCCTTAATGAATTTATGCAAGTAGGGACAGGGGTCTTTGGTTCAATTTTGCACCGGAGTCCACTTTTATACAAGCAATGTTTGTTAGTTTGTTTATGTTAAATCTTGCAAGCTAAATTAAACCCACTTCTATAAAAGTTGAAATTTTTCATGTTGGTTCAGTTCCGATGACAATATATATTTATGGTGATCATGACCTGATTCTACACCCAGGATCAGCTTCCGACGAGGATACTCTTTCACGGTTAACAGCACAGATACACAATTTTGTATACGCATTCAATTCTGATAGTCCATTCTAAGTTTCACCATGACATGACTGCTGTACCCAGGGTTGGCACCCGATGAGGGGACTCCTCAACAGCCAACAGCACAGAAACGAAAGTTTGTATACGCATTCAATTAAGATAGCCCGTTCTAAGTTTCACCGCGATAACAAGGGGACCTCAAATGTCAACAGGACAAACACGAAATTCTGTATAGCATTGATGCATTCATGATAGCATTCATGATAGCCCGTTCTTTCTTTTTCTCAGAGCATTTTAATAAAAGGTTGTTTTTAAAAATGCTTTTTACTATTAATCTTATTAAAATAACAATATCCTATTGCCAATTCAGGTCAATAAATTGATGAATCCGCTAAATGTCTTGTTCAACAGCACAGAAACGTAATTTCCTATACGCATTCAATTAAGATAGCTCTTTCTAAGTTTCACCGCGATAGTTTTCAAGTTTCACAGCGATTTCAAGTTTCTAAGCTGCACCCAGGGTTGGCTTCCAACGAGGGGACTTATCAGTGGTCAGCAGCACAAACACGAAATTCTGTAGAGCATCCACTTATGACATGGCTGCCCAGGGTTGGCTCGGTACCGAGAATTTTAATAAAAGCTTGTTTTAAAAAATGCGTCTTTACTATTATGTTATTTAGTGACGGCACTGTTCTCAACAACCCCACAATGATTGATGAATATTGTGCGCTGCTAAACCACGAAGAGCGAGAGTTGCATTTATTAAAAAAGTTTTTATTTTTAAATACTAAACTATAAAATCCGACAGATGGCCGCACGACCTTGGCGCGATAATTTTGCTGAATAACATAGCAGCTGTTTACTTTGATAAAGATAACGAGAAAAAAACAATACTTACTTCCAGATGGAAAAATTCGGAACGACGCGGCCCCATTTTATTTTGTGATAAATTGCCGATAAACGAGTTATGATATTTTATTGTCCTTATCGCCGCGCCTGATACCTGTCTGTCAACATAACATGCTCCACTACGCTCTTGGATATTGGATGTTTATTTGTACTTTGGCATTACCGTGTGTCCTGAATAAGTAGGTACTGGGAGTATTTAGGGAGAGGTGGGTATTGGCTAGGGTTGCCATCCGTCCCGATATATCGGGACTGTCATCGTTATCGAGTCCTCTCTCCCGACATCCCGACAAACACTAAAATGTCCCGTTACGCTACGAATCGCATAACGAATGAATGATGAATGAAAATTGGTCTTTCTCATATGTAGTAGTAGTAGTAAAAGGAGGATTTTTCTATTTTTTACCTCAAGTCCTTTGGAGTTTTATGAATTCCAATATGGCAAACACCTTTTGTGGAAGTTTCAAATTTACATCACATACATTATTTACATCACATTTTTACATTACACAAATTTACATCACATACATCACGTTTCTAAAATCGATTTAGCGATTTTAAAAAATCGAAAGAGAGATTTCATATTTTACTCAGCCTCTTATAATTCCAGTTGAGAACGTAAGCAAGTAGAGCAGACCTTCAACTGGAATTGTGTGCTTTGCAATCAGATCTTTTTTACCAAGGAAGAGCTGAAACTGGATTGGCTTTTTTCAAGTTGCTGCCAGAAGAACAATACTCCAGCTTGCAAAACTTAAGGCCTACACTGGGCTTAATGCTGGGAAGCACGTATCTTTGCGAAAGCAGCTTTTCCAACAAGAAAATTATAAAGTCAAAATATAGATGTTCCCTCTGATGTCACTTACTCAGTTGCTTCGTTTATCAACATCCTATTAAAACTCACTGATAAGGTTGCATACGAAGTATTTTATAATGCGGCCCTCTAAACCGCATTTCTTTTGAAGCGGCCCTTGGGGTAACTGCATATGGTACTAAGTGCCCTCGTCGACTCTCGAGACAGTCAAATTTGCACCTTTCTCGTGAAAGTATCAGTTTCGCTTTGCCGTTCGCCGATGCTGAAAAAAACGACCACGTGTTAAACTCACGCGCTAAGCATTTTAAAATTTATTATTGTGACTAATCGATGTTTAAGCAACTTCGTAGACACTTTATAAAGTGTCTACACTTTACAAACAATTAAAGACCACAATATAAACATAGGTATATTTTAATAACTACC
This sequence comes from Micropterix aruncella, assembly GCA_944548615.1. Classification (NCBI taxonomy): domain Eukaryota; kingdom Metazoa; phylum Arthropoda; class Insecta; order Lepidoptera; family Micropterigidae; genus Micropterix; species Micropterix aruncella. The sequence goes on from OX155966.1 coordinate 10,925,687, forward strand.
CGATCCACGTTCGGCATTACCCGCATGGTTCGGATGTTGCCGTACCTATATACTTTTATTAAATTATATATTTTTAAATATATCTACACTTGAGAGCAATAAAATCACACACCTATTTTTTACTGAGGGCTTATTTTGAGACTCATTGCAATTAAAGAGAAATTAAATTTTAAGTGTATAGTGGTCACATGAAATCATACAGTTAAATTCACGTGAAATTAAAGTGTACAGTGACTAGTTGTTAACAGTAGGGCGATGTCGACTACAACGGGCGAACCCGTCACCCCAGGCTGGTATAACTATGTGAGATCGGTCTTTCAGCCGTGGTATGAACGTAGAAGACTTAGAGACAAGATAATCTACTCTCTAGCTCCGCCAACAAGTCCGTTATAGATCAACTCCTTAGGGCGAGGCACCGGGAAAGGTACCTGCCGGGTAACATCTCCCCCAACTACCAGTTTTGGTAGAGTATCTCCGTCTGGAATTAACCTTCAGGATATCTCCGTCCTTTCGACTGGTTAAGGGTCCGAAGTCGCTTACGCGGCCTCTAACTGCTGTATTACAGCGGTAATTCAATTTGAATTTATCGCGGACCTGGGCGTTTTTTGCCCGTAGTGCCACACGGGATCGAGTCGCTCAAGGTCATTTCGAGAGTGGCACGACAGCAGGTCAACATACACCACATGCTTAGGAGACAGTATATTTCCATAGTCTCCAGACTCCTTCAGCAATTAGTCAAAGTGCACAACCGATTGGCGTCGCCGAACGGTGCGTAAACTGGCCAGTAGCGCCGGGATGCAATCCCGCCAGGAGAAACCGGTCCATCAGGCCTGAGACGCGAGAGTTTACCCGGAGTAGCCTTCCACTCGAGGAGGCTACTGAATAGGAGCTGAATCGTGAGTTGAGCCGTTCCGAGAACAAAATGGATCTTGTGGCCCAAGCTGCACGAAACCGAGTTGTTAATTAAGAAAACTAACGCGAATTACTGTCTGTCTGTGGGGAGGAATTTTGAACAATTGATAAACAATCGATAGTACGATGCGCCCTGGATGCTAGGTTTTTTTTTCAATACATGAATTTGGCGCCCCTTAAATTTCCGCCCGGGGCTTGTACCCCGGTTTGACCGCCCCCCCCCCCCCTCCTCCCCTAGATCCGAAGCTGAGGTTAGTTAGTAACGTAGGGTTAATTGTGAGTCATAATATACATATACTACGGTCCTACATTCAAGGAAGCGCTCCTTATCTATCGACGTCACAGTCGTATATAATGGACCATAAAACATCGGAACACATGCATATCTTGATGACTAATTATAGTCCGTTTACTTCATCGCTTTGTTGAATAAAATTTAAAATAACAGCACGGTTAGACTTAGTAAAATATGGGTCGAAACTCGCGGCCAACGGTCGGTGGTGCTACAATCTGCTACATGTAAGGATGACTCATCGGCGAAACGTGGCTCGCTTGGCGAAAGCGGTTGTTGCTAGGAACTCCATAATATATAGTCCACCTTTTAGACAAAAAAGTAGACATCAATGAACTAAAGGAAATAAACTATATGGTTGAATAAATTCCTTAGCAGCAAAATAAAACTTTACATAGAATAAACCAAAAAGGCCTTCTTATAGGAAAGCAGCATGGCCCCCTAAGCATCCCATCCATTGGCCATATTAAATGGACCAAAGGACAATTGGCAAAAATGTATGTCCATACATTGTTATTGCAGGTGTGCCCACCTCTCCAATAACAATAAAGTATTTACCATTGGAAATATCTATTTATCTAGAATATTTATGGCTACTGCAACTTACCTCGGAGTTTTGAAGTTTCTGAGTTTTGAAGTTCGGAATCTTAATATTCCTAACTTTACGAAAACCCCATGGCAATGATTTATTTGAAATATATTATTTGTAGTGAAGATCCATAAAAGATAAAGACCCATATAATATGATGTACGGTAACTGGGCACACCATGTTGAACAGCTGACATTAGGATATTACATACGTCAGGAAACAGAGCGGGAGTTAAATCATGAGATACATTACAGAGCTCAAGTAACATATCCCAGTATTTCCCCTCCATATACTGCTGACAAACTGGAGTATTCTTAGGAATATATGGTTTTAACTCGCACAGCGTATGTACTTTATCGTTTCGAGTATTCTGCGAAGGTTTTCGTTTAAACAGTTTTAAAAAATACGATGCCTGGGTGTGTTAGGTGCCCTAGGGGATATCAGGTAATTAGCCATATTTAATAGGATATATATCAGAAACGGCTTATAATTGAGATAAGTAGTTTTAGTTAAACGTCCTATAGAAAGAGATTTTCCATTTGTATATGATTTACAGCCATTGGAAAAGTTGGCCCAAAATGCCCATTCTCTTTTGCCATTTCATTTTTTCAAGAATCGCCCTCAGATCTGGGAATCTACGGAGGTTGAAAACACATCGAAAATAAGAAAGAGAATATTTATGGGAATTTTTTGTAGCTTGAAACTGTTTTGCAGTGGTTGTTTTGCTTGAACGCGCTTGACCATTTTTCGTCTACGTGGGCAGGCAGCAACAACAAGGAAAACCAAATTATTGTATTATCTACAACGAATTATCAAAAGCTTTTGTCAAACCTCAATTAATTGCCGATATTGCGGTCGGGAAAGTGGCCCAAATGCCAATTGCAATTGTTGCGACACCTAACGATAACCCTAGGTTAGCTGCCACAATCCATTGCACTGTTAAGTAATAAACAAGTGTCACATATCACAACACTGTGTCTGTTTGTAAGATACCTATAAATAACAAGTCAAACCGCAAAGTTCGAGCGACCTTTTGTCTTTCCAGCTGTTCTTCTTCTTCTTGTTACTTTATGGCAATCACCGATAGTCGGCAGTGTTGCCAACTTAGGCGATATGTCGCCATTTAGGCTACCTCCAATGGGTCACCGGCGACCAAAATATACCAAAAATCGCCTGTCGCCGATTTAGGCTACACCAGTTTTTCGATTTCAATTTGTACGGCGACAACGATTTTGTTTATTAATGGTGCCGAACTTGTTTATTAATGGGTAACTTGTAATGATTTAAGATAAATAATTTCCCCTTATTAACCTTAACTTGGTATGGCTTGGTTTAATATTACGTAATTGTTTTTTGTAAGCATGTAATTGATTTTTGCAAACTTTCTGTGTAAAAGTTTAAAGTACCTAGTTATGAAAATTAGTTTTTTTTCAATAATGTAATTATTATAGGTAATTGGTAATAGTACATTGTACATTTATGTATGGTTCATGGTATCGTGTTCATAAATATAGTAGCTTTATAAAAAATGGTAATCTTAGTAGTATCTAGGTAATTTTGTCCTACATATTTTATCATACAATCTTGTTTTATCCAATGTTTGTTTTTTTTATGTACTAATCTCGATCATTTTTAAAAAATATCTGTAACGGCCTAGAATGATTTCAATTCTTCTATTTATAGCTATGGCCTGCAATCCTTTTTATTAGCAAAAAAAATTTTTTTTTTCAAAACGGCTACTTTAGGCTATCTTTTCTGCTGAATCGGCGACTAGTCAAGCCCAGCACTTGGCAACACTGATAGTCGGTGCTTTTCTGCCAAGTCGTTTTCGGAGGGCATCTAAGTTAGTTTGTTATGTATAAGACGGCACAATACTGAAACAAGGGATACGTATTTATAGAAATGTAGGTACATATAGCATACAACATGGTTATTGGGGATGATACAAACAAGGAAAAAATGTGAAATATGCTATTACACTATACAGAAATATTATTAACCCTTCAGGCCTCGGCCCCTCAGCCGATTAAAAAGTTGATGTCCCAAAAATTTTTTGTAAAAATTAATAAAAAAATTGAATTATAACACTGTCACACCAAAACATTAATTACTGCCAAACCACTGTATCCATAATTAAAATAAAACAAATTAACATAATAAAACATAATAAAATAAAACAAATTAAATTAAAATAAAATTAAAACGGGGTCGTCACGCTGAATCGTTTTGTGGCCGATATCGGCCAATCGAGGCCTGAGGGGTTAAGGGAAATAAATGTACATATTACTTTATATATTTTGGGAGAGTTGAGGGATAACAAGTGGAGAACACATAGAGGGAGTTGGATGTTATACTTTATGAGGTCTGGGATAAAACTCGGATAATTATTGAGGATGTGACAGTTAAAGAATAGATGGTCCAGCGTGCAATCCCCGTGTCCACAATCGCATTGCGGAGACGCGAGAACATTAATACGGTGGAGGTGCGATGGGGTGGAGCAATGTCCCATCCTCATGCGGCAGATTATCGAAATCTCTTTCCGACTAAATGGCTGGTGGTGGTACCATGGCTTCGAAGGGATTACGGCCTGGATAAGTGAGAACCTCTTACCCTTTGTGTTAGAGGAAGTGCGCCATCGCTGAGTCCAATTTTTAAAAGTTTATTATCTATGTCTTTCCAGCTGTCACCAGTCACATTTTTGTGTAAGTAGGTTATACCATTGTTCTTCTTCTTCTTTTTTGGTTTGATGGCTCTACCCAAGGATATACCATTGTTATATAGGGCAATGATTTTCAACCAGTGAGTCGCGACCATCGATGGGTTTCATATATCGATGGTCGCGACACCGGGGTGTCGTAGGCTGTCTACCTAAAAATAAAAATCATTTTTATTATGTGTTTTGCTGTTGCTTTTAACCCTTCGAGTAGCGGCATAATTTCATGGCAGACCGCGGCAATTTATTGGAATTTCTTGCAATATCGCCGTGCTCGACAAAAAGTACTATAACTATGAAATTACTATAGCAACCATAAAAAGAATAACTATGCAATGATCGCATTGACATTTAGTATACAGAATATTGAAATCTAATTTAGTAAAACAATTATGAAATTATGAATAAATATGAGAAAGTCGAAAAATTAAAAAAAAAACTCGGCATTTCTAGCTTGTACTTGTCTTACGGAAAAATACGGAACCCAATTTAGAAATTGTAAATACTGTCGTAATATTTATTAGATTCGTTATCAAAGGTAATATTTCGTTTTGCTTATTTACATACAAAAATATTTAGATTTAGCTCATAAAAAGTAATAAAAATTTTGATGATTTCTCGAAAAAAGAAATATGTTTGACAATGGAATTTTACCCGAAATATCCGCGAAATGACGCGTAAAATTATTCTAGCGGCTGTCTATGTATCTCTGGTAATAATGGTATGGATTTTAGGATGCGTTCGAAATAGATAACAATATTGTGCGCTCCGGGAGCAAACCGCCAATGTCTTTACGTATTCAACGGTGTTCTGATGTGCAAACCAAATTTGGTCGTTACGTAGCCGAAGGGTCTAATTAGAAACTTTATGTTGATCTAAGATGGAAACAATTAGGTACAGCTTCGAAAGTGAAAAACAGTTAAAATTAATGTGTTTTTCACGATTGATGACACTAATATAATATAAATGTTATTATCGCTATCATTGGTTAAATGATTGGTTTTATATAATTAATCTGACGATGATGATCAATAGATGGCCAAATAAATTGTTTTATATTCACCGGATAATGCTATCAGCGCCACTTACATGTCGCCGGTGACCAAATCGTACTATGGCATTGAGCAATCGAATACCCTATGTAATCAATGTTTATACATACGTACATATACAGGGTTATTTTTTTGTTAGTGAGCGCCCATCTAGTGAGTGATTAGGCATATGAAACTAATCGAAAACATAAAAAAAGATTTTATTTTTTATAATTTTATGCTATTTAATATTGTGAAATTATTCCTAAGGCATTATTCCACAAAACTGACCTAATATTAAGTATATAAATAAATAAAATACAAACGGAGCTGCCATGAAATTCACCGACCGAAGTCGGGCCCATCATATTACACTTCTGGGGGGTGAGCAGTGGATTCCGGACTAACGACCGGCTGTGGTAGGTTTAGGACAGCTGTCTTGCCACATGTGAGCGTTCACCTTACCACCCATTCACCCCCCCTTCGAAGCCATAGAATTTGAGATGCGGAAATCGCGGTTTTAGATATTTTTTCTAAGAAGGAGTTGATTATTTTCCTGGAGAGACCAAGATCTTTGAAAAGGTGAAACAGAGATATTTAGCTGGCAGGCCACGAGCGCCAACTTCCACCGCGTGAAGGTGAACAGTGAAGCCGTTCCGGGTGACGGCTTGCGAGATCATTGGTATTTATTTAATTTGTACTCGTGGTCTTTTGGGATATTTGATTCCCATGGAACAGTTAATTCTACGATAAGGGCCATCTTCCGAGATAGAGAGTAAAGAGTTATATCTGGACGCAGGGCTGTGCATCCGAGACTTTCAGGGAATTTATAATTCGATATTTCGGTGATGTTGCAACCAGTGTTGTTGCTGATGCAGGTTTTTTAAATATCAGCGGATGCTGATGCTGATGCTGATTATTTGAGATCAATATCAGCTGATGCTGATGCTGATGCTGATTTTAATTAATTAGGTAAATAAAATATATCCAAATATCAAATTGTAAGTAAAAGTGATCATTTTATTAGATATTTGAAATAAAAGGCAAATTATAATAATTATGTGACTTTTAATTATCGAAAACATCTTGAATACGTAAAGTGATATTACCTGACATACCTATATAAATAAAATATAATTGCCTGTACACCACTCAACTTACATCTGTTTTTAATTAATTAATACTGAAATTGTATTAACGGTAAATTATATTTCAAAAACAATAGCTGAGCTGCCTTTTCAGCTTGCAGTCGATTACGGGAAGGTTTATAAATAACTCCGGCACTGCTGAACAATTGTTCGCTAGGAACACTTGCCGGCGGAGATGACAGAAATCTCCGAGCCAGTGCAGAAAATTCTTTATATGTATTTGTTCCATGCGTTCTCCACCAGTCAAGTGGGTTTTGTGACACAATAATCTTTTTTTCTTTGTAATATTGTCTTAGCAGATTTTTAAGTTTCAAATTCGCATCCGCAATTGAGTTATTGATGTCACTCTCACTACTTTCTTCGTCACTTGAATCTAGCAAAACTGCAAGTTCACTTTGCAGGGTTAGTCTACTAGCTCTGCTAGTTGAGGGCTGTTCTATGTCTCCTGCTTTCATCAAAGGAGCAGTTCTTCTTGACCTCTTAGGTGATGATGGACCAATTTCGTCTCTATTTATATTGGCTAGTTTTAGAATTTCAGTCTCAACTCTTTCCATTGAAATTTCACTGAAGAATTTGGTTTTATATCGCGGATCCAAAAGGGTGGATATTGCGAATAAGAAATTATTTTTTATATCATCAAATTTATCGGAAATATTTGTTTTTAAGGTAGTAATAAGATGTTTTATCGCGTCTGAGTTATCTGTTTTAGCTAATTGGTCGTCAAGTTTCTTCGTAAGTACATGAATAAGCGGAATAACGGATGAAATCAAAGCATTTGAATTGCTTAGTTCCCGTGTACTTTCTTCAAAAGGTCGCAACAACTCCACACAGTCTTCCATAAGTTTCCACTCTTCGGGTAAAATAGCTTGTATGTTGTGGTTATTATTACGGTAAATGCTCAATGAATCTTTGATTTTCAAGTATCTTTCCATCATATAAAAGGAACTGTTCCATCTCGTGACGCAGTCTTGAAAAACTGTTAATTTTGGTTGATTGAGGCGTTCTTGAATAGCATTCAATTCTTTCTGTGCTATTGTCGAGTGATTGAAATGGTTCGCAATTTTTTTAATTTTTTGTAAGATGTCTATTATGCTTTGATGGGACTTTAACCCATTTTTCACACATAATTGAAGTTTATGCGCTGTGCAATCTATATCGCTGAACTCTGATATTGCCATGGCCCTTTTCATATTTGACCCTTCGTCTCTAATAATGCAGTGTACTTGATTTTTGGATATACCCCATTCAGTTAACATAGATTCATATTTTTCGGCAATAATATCTCCTGTATGGCGATTATCGAAAGTTTCGCATTTTAGTATTACCGATTTGCGATCAAAATTTTCGGTAGTTCCATGACAAGTTAAACTTAACAAAGAAACATTGGCACTTGGATCCGTCCAAATGTCTGATGTAAATGTCATGTATTTAAATTCCTTTATAACTTTTTTCACCTCTGCAGCAACTTTTTCGTATAAATCTTTACAGACATAGTTAGTGAAAAAATTGCGGCCTTTTAAATTATATTTTGGCATAACCGCTAGCATGAGTCTTCGGAAACCAATACCTTCCACAAAATGAAATGGCAAGTCCTGAACAGCAATCATCTCGCCGATTAATTTGTCAATAATTAAACTCTTTGGGTTATCTTTGTCATACTGTTTATCCTTTCGAAATGCTTCCTCTAGTGATTGTTGCTTTTTTGCTCGCTGAATTGGTGTTAGTATTTTACCTAAAACAAATAAACTAATTTTACTCTCTAAAATTTAGACATGGAGGTTGGGTTCTAGGTTAGGTTGTATGTTAGGTATTAAATTATCGCATTTATAATAATAGTAGGAAGGAAGTAAGATACATAACATTTATTAGACAGTTATATTACCTACTAAATAAAGAGGTGTACAAAATCGCAACGCGCTTCTTTGCCTCCCCCACAAGGTCACACAAGTCACAAGTAGTCACAACCCCGCAAAGAATACAGCGTATACATGTTTTTTTTTAGAAAAAAGTCAAAAATAATAAAATAACGATTTTCCTGGTTAGTTCGACGATGTACTGAATCACCCACTTCAATGATATCACTAACTAAAAACTCACCCGTATGTTTAACTAAATAAGAAAATTACCCTACCTTCTTCAGCAGTTCCGGCGGCTTCCAGGTTTTCGATCTCACAGCTTAAAAAACGGGTATGCTCTTCTGGATGTTTAAACTTCAAGTGATTTTTTAACGAGGTATTAGTACGTCCTTTGCGAGAATAATCCATTTTACAGATATTACACTTTGCGGTATCTTTATTTACTAATGTAAAATACTTCCATACTTCACTTTTCAATGGCGGAGGCATTATAAAACTTGTGGTTTACTTACACCGACAATGTCTGCTGCGGTAATGAGTCAGTCAATCTTGCATTCGTTTATTGTCGCGGCTAGCCGCGCAGGTGCATGTAACACCTGCGCGGCTAGAGTCCCCCGGGATCCCCCGAATCAAGAATCCCCCGGGATTTACAAGTCGTACGAGTGACACGAGATGATACGACCTTGAATATCAGCAATAAAAATCAGCATCGATTATTGCGGATGCTGATGCGGATGCTGATATTGAAAATAATGCGAATAATCCGCTGATGCTGATGCTGATGCTGATATTCGCAACAACCCTGGTTGCAACCACCTTTATTTATTTTATTTTTCGGAAAACTTACAGCGTTTTATTTATAGTTTATAGTTTAATATAAACTAGTTATAGTTTTTAATATACTGCTGGAAAGCCTGACCCAGTTTGACAGGAAGTGGGGCTACCGTTTTAAAACAGACGGCCAATACACCTCGTCGTGCCTCGCTTTTGCCGACGACCTAACTTTCATCACCAGAAGCCCCAAGCAGCTTTCCCTGCTATTACAGAAAGTGGAGCTTTTCTGCGACTGGTCAGGCTGTATAAAAGTCAAGCCCTCCAAATGTTTTTGCCTTGGACTCGCCCGCATGGGCACAAAATTTACATCCTATGACCCCAAATTGGTCTATAAGGGCTCTAATATCTCCCTTATAGACCCAAACAATCATTTCAAATTCCTCGGCAGAAAAATCACCCATCAGGGAAAAGACGTCTCGGGCGATCATGTTATAGAGCATTTCAAAAGTTGCCTGGCGAAAATAGATGCCTTGCTAATTTCTGGCCCTCGTAAGGCCTGGATCTATGACAATTATCTAACGTCACATTTGTCATGGCCCTTTCTTATTTACGATTTTACCAAAACCCAACTGTCCCGTCTAGATGCGCTGGTGACAGCTAGTTTAAAATCCTGGCTGTCCTTAGCCAAACCAGCTGACCCCTCGACTCTCTTCAGGTCCAAACAAAATTTTGGGCTAGCGCTTAAACTGCCCTCTCTGCTCTACGCCAACTCCAGAATAACCAAAAATTCGATTCTGTGCAATTCCAAAGATCCGGCAATATCGAAGCACGTAATAAGTGGCCGTAGTGATTCAAATGATCTACAAGCCCGCGTAGACTTCCACAAAAAGTGCCTTACTGGAATCAGCCAGAATGGCACTGGTCTGGGGTATGGCAGTACAACCACGAGCGACGTGGACTTGAAGAAGTCTCTTTTGCGAGGAGATTACGACAGCAAGAGTATGGCTCATGCTATTGGCCTTCAATGCCAGAATGATTGGACAACAATTGGGGACTTTTGCATTCCGCCTCCAATGCACTGGAAGTTAATGCTCTATGGCTGGACGCCAGAGATGCTGAAATTTTATTTGAATGCCTTTCAGCATACACTTCCAGACCCCAGTAACCTCGCTCGTTGGAGCTTTGCCAAAGATAGTTCTTGTCCCCTCTGTAGCAATACCCCTTGCACAGCTAGACACATTCTAGCTGGCTGCAAGGTGGCCTTAGATCAAGGACGGTACACTCTAAGTTTCGGTACACATTTTATACGAATCTAAGGCCAATTAAAAGTTTTCACATTTAAACTAAATCTTTTGTTACAGCGCAAGAAGCTTAAAAAAAAGCAGGTTTAAGTAAGGGGAAAGGGGAGATTTACCAGGGGAGATTTCAGCACATTAGCAACAGCAACATCGCCGAAACGACGTTACAAACTTTACGCGGTAAATTCTTTTTTATCTTATTTATAATGTCAAACAACCGCGATAGTCTTCGATTTCATATGACCTAAAAATGTTTCAATTTTTTTTTATTTAGTACTTTGTTACAATCTCCTCATCAACTGTGAATACGGCCGGTGTCTTTCAGCTCTCAGACTGAGCTCTTAAAATGATTATAAAATCCATCTGTCGCTTTAAGCTTCTCGGTAAAAACATCAATCCCATTTTTGTTTCAGAGGGGACGAAATAGGCAGTAAAAAAATATTACTGCTCGTAAATTATTGAGACATTTCATGAGAATGCGAGCGAGTATTTGTTTGAAATTCCTAGAATTCTGTCGCTCGAACAGTGTTACAATATGCCCAAACGGCGTTGCCAATCATACCTCTAATGTCCTTGTTTTTAATATTATCATTTCGGCATCACTCGCTATCTCTGGCAGATGTGATGTGAATATGAAGACGTGATGTATGAATACCGCGAAAATGTATTATGTGTGATGGCATTTAATAAAAAATTGGTTGCGTCATTCCAAGACTTTTCCGGCAAGTAACCAAGGACTGATTTAATTTGAATATTAATTTCATAAATAAAATCTATGAGCGCCCTCTCTCGGAAGGTGGACGAAACCGGTCGTCCCGTTGCGATTGTCTCGGGAGGCGCGGTTCGCTTCTCGGCTAGCCCCAGGCGGCTCGGCTTTAATATTTGATTGAAATGTAGGGCAGGATTAATGGTTTAGCTTGTATATGAGGCATTCCAGCCACAATTTCACATTGTAATTTCGGCCCAAATGTGTGTACCAAATTTCACTAGGTTCAATATTTCGCGGATGAGATATAACTAGTGCGCCCTGGTGGACCGATTTCAACCTTACCATAACCAATTTTCAACTCTTACCATAAGGCTAAGTGTATGCTGAGACGCAGGCGACGCAGGTCCAGAAAGCGCAGGGCAGATCAGATGTTGTATTGTATGAACTTATTGAGGAGTGCGTACGCTGCGGCGCAGACATGTGTCTACTCTGCTCTGCGCCTCGTTGTAGTTCCGGCACAGATTTCTGCGCGACAGGTGCAGGGCGAAATGTGTTCTTAGCTAGATTTCATAATTAAGCTGCAAAAATGACGAAACATTTAATTCAGTGATTCCCAAAGTTGTCTATACGGACCCCCAGGTGCACGAGATGTAAATGGGTGTACACGTTAGTGGACTCCATCTAGACAGGTCACCATAAGCATTCAGGCGATCCGTTAATGTCGTCACTTCTTAAACATATTTTGTATACAGCATAGTATTTTAAAATTATAATAATAGGAATAAACAAATGCGCGCGTCACAAGTATCACGGAATGAAATCAACACTCAACTCAAATTGCATCACTAGTCGATTGAAGAGGCCAGCGCACATGACTAACGAGGGAAGGTGCGGATGAAATATGTGATAAAATTGCGCTTCAATGGGTATCCGTGCGAGAGAGTAGGATAAACGCGCCACATGATTGAGCAAGCGAGATAGTGCTACATGTGCACTTATGTGCGGCTTTTCCAAATGATTCATACTTTAAGGTCGTGGACGCTTAGGAATAAACAAATAAAAATTGTACGTATTTTAATTTTTTTACAACTGTCCACATTACCAAAATCCATATGTCAGCGATCAGTACTGTTCCAGCTGTCAAGAAACTTTTAATGTTAGTAAGTTCAGAAAAAATCAGGCAGGGGTCTACGGAAAACAGCAAGGGGTCTACGAGTCAAGAAAGTTTGGGTACCTCTGATTTAATTGAAATAGTTCGTTGTGTGCATTGATACAAGTCATCCAGATTATTCAAAAAAGTAATTTAAAGAGTTATTGTTGGCGAGATTTGCATCCTTCCTTGTGAATTTCATCACGTATAATGTTGTGATCAAAATCAAATTGAGTTTTGTCTAACCGAAAGTAGTTCTAGAATTGTTTGTCAGATGCATAACTCTCTCGAGAGAACAAATTCTCGATTATTAGAGCGTCTTTTTAGATAATCACTTTTTCAAATTGTTTTTTTTCGCTTTGACAAATTGTAAAGTATTAACAACTCATTAATTTCATACCCAGACTTGGACTAAGTCATTTTACTCGTCAACTCGAAAACAGTTTTTTTTGTACTAGCTAAAACGCGCATTAAATTTAGTATATCTGTGTCATTTAGCTGCGTCGCAGCATACGCTCGTGTATTACGTCTGCCTCAACTGCCCTGCCTTACAAAATCTGTGTGAACGTTATACGGCCCTGAACCTTGCTGTGGCGTACCAAAAAGCCTTGCAAACCTAATTCTCAAACAAATATGTTTAGAACAATCCGTCAACCACTGGAACAACACGCCAGGGTTGAATCAATCCAAAGCGCTAATTAAGGCCTACGACCCTACGTGAGGCCTTATCGCTAAATAGGAACAATCTACGCATACTGGTGAGGGCGCTCACGGGGCATTGTGGCCTCAACAAACACATGTACAACCTCAAATACGAGACACAAAAATGTGCAGGCTCCGCCAAGGGGCAGAGGAAACTTCTCTGCACCTCATGTGCGAGTGTGGCCCGCTGATGCGTAAAAGATACATCCACTTGGGTGGTCATTACCTCCAACCTGAGGAGGTAAAACAATCTGACGCCAAAAGCCTGTTGCGGTTCTTAAATGACACGAAGTTTAGCGCAGAACTATAGAAGGTGGCGAACACAATAGATCAGCAATGGTCGCAGTGTTACAAGGCTCATAAAGACCTTAGAAAAGCCCCACACAACAAATAAAAAAATATAGGTTAAAGTGATTCCCAGCTTATTGTGTGAGGCAGGGAATCAGAATTTAGTTTGTCAGTTTGGCCGATCAGATGTGCATTATTGACCTAATCGTGAAGAGCAACGCTCTTGGTTGTTTCTTAATTCATACTCCCACGCAGGCTGGTAACGCTATTCACAGATATACATGAATAATATGCCAGAGCAACCATATAGACAGAACCAGACGACCGAACCCGAATGTCTGCGTGTCGCCATGCGCGTTGCGGTCGCACAGTTGCTTATACATTTAGCTTAGGTTTTGTAATGAAATGGTTGTTACAGTCGTTACTTTGTTACGTTTCTACTAGAAAAATATACAATTAATTTCGAATATCTCCAACTGCAACATATAGTTGGGGAGCCAGGGACAAAATAGTGCAAGAGTTTTGTAAAAGCTAATACTTTCAAATCAGACAGTGGGCTCGATTGCGTTTCTTCGTGAACTAAAATCGGAAATTAGTCCATTTGAGGAAACCGGGAAATAAGCTAGAGCGGAGTGTGAAATGAACGGTTGTCACATTTTCGCATTAAAACTAACCACAAAAGATAAAGCATCTGAATTCGGACGAGTATACGTTCAAATTTATTCGGACGAGTAGGTATAAGTTCGACAGGTAGTTTCTATCGACGTTCGTTCGTTTCATATTCCGCTCTCGATGTTTTACCTACTTTTGAATAATAGCTCAAAGGTATTAAAGAAAACTTGAAAGATAAAGTTTTCGCGGTTAAAGAAAACTTGAAACGCGTTTTTATCAAAACCATATTTTTCAGTTTTGCGCCGGTGGTAAAAAAAACTACTTGACGAATAAGTTGTTCCGAAAAAAAAAAAAAGATTATTAAATTCTCTTCTATTCTCTCATATTAAATTCTCTTATATTAGATTCTCTAAAAACAGAAAAAAATGTTTTTTTTTTTACTAGTTGAACACAAATTTTTGAGGTGAAATCGATTTTATTTCTTTAAAATCCTTGAAAAATTATAAAAATGATAACCTTTAGTTATTTTTTTTAGTTCATCTACAAAGTACCTACCGACGTAAAAATGAATAAGTATCTTTGTTTATTGTTTTTGTTTCGGGCAAAATTACGCTCGCTATGAGGGCTCTCTAGACGATCAAGCATGCTTGTCAAGCATCGCGTCGCGGGCTGGAAGAGGATCGTAAACCGCAGGAAATATGCAAATATATATTTTTATTATTTACCAAAAATGTCAGGAAATATGCAAACGTCATCCATTAATCAATTACGTCTAATTAACCTGATCCTCTGGTGTAAAACTACAAAATTAGGCATTTTAATAAATATTTTTTAAAATATTTGCATATTTCCTACGGTTCACGATCCCCTCCCCGCCCGCGACGCGATGCTTGACAAGTATGCTTGAAAGTCAAGAGAGCCCTTTACCAGCGCAAGCAGATACCGTAATTTCTGCAGTGGTAGAAACATTTGCAATTCAATATCTCAAAAATAGTTTATTTACAACTACAAAAAATATGTTTATCTTTCAAGTGTTGATCAAACTGATATAAAAGATTCATGATCAGATTTCAACTTTATTTAAAAAGAAATGAAAAACGTGTTTTTTTGGCCGTCTAAACCAGGATCCCACAGTGCGCCACTATAATCGGGGTCAAGGTTCGTTTGCCGCCGCCAGTGTGTGAATAAATTCGGGATCGCGGACCACCTTTGCTTTGGCGTTCGCCTTTGTATGGATTTCGTAGCCACGAAAAATAAAGGTTGTTTTTGTGATAGCAGAGGCGGCACTTTGTATTTTCATTTTCATTTAGTCCCGGGAACATTGGTTCAGCCGACTACTTGGATAATTAAAAAACCGAACGTTTGACCACGTCAGCGTCGACACAATCGCTTTGCTTTACCTACGTTAAGTACAATCAACCATCATAATATTTCAATCTTAATTACCTATAGCAATATGCTCGAAATATAAAGATGAGAGAACCCAAGCTATAATCATATTATTTTTCGCATGCTATAATTATATTATACAATTTAAATTATATAACGAAAGATTGTTTAAAAAGTGACAGACGGAATGAGGCAAAATGGCCGCCGGTCAACAGTGTGATCGCTGACTTGGTTGGTCGGTTGTTCGTTCATTCTTTTGTGATATAATATAAAAACTTTTTGAACATTATCAAAACATTCAAAGTGACAAGATAACCGCCGGTCGATGCGCTGATCGTTGCGACTTGATTGGTCGGTTGTACGTTCATCCTTGTGATCTGAAAACCTGTATACATTTATATAACCTAAACTTTTGAATATAACAAAAAAAAACAAAAACCTTTGAATGTAACATCCAAAATCTCAAAAAAGTGACAGATGGAATGATGCAAAATGGCCGCCAGTTAACAGCTGATCGCCGTGGCTTGAGTAGTCAGTTTAGTCACCCCCCATGATCAGTCTACCGTTTGGCGACGCACTTGGATCGATTGATCAAAAGATAACAAAAACTATCGGGAGGTTTACTTTGAAATAGGTGATTTCCGCAATAATTCTCAATAGTTTCTAAACCAGGATTACTCGCGTTCAGGTATAACTTTTTTCAAGCGAGATAAACCGGTACGAAACTCAAACAGATAATTAAATTTTCAAATTTTTTGTATTAACCACCCTACCTATACGAACGTACGTGACACATCGATATAGGATTTCCCGATGACGTGAAACGGCCGATATATCGCCCGAACGCAACAACCCGTATCACGCACGTTCGAGCACAAAAAAAACCGAAACCCACAAAGTGTAGTTGATACGTCAAATTGTACCTACGATTATAAATACAAAAAATGGGTCTCTTGTGTAAAAAAAAGTCTGGCATATTGTAAACAAGTATTGTGAAAAAAAACCCAACGATTTTTACCTACTTTTTGAATAATAAGGAACGCAGCGGTAGACCGCCCGGTTAAAGCAGTTTAGCCAACTCGTCTATATTGAAGATGTTTTCATGTCATTCCACATCACACTGATTCCAAATCTGTACAAAACTTTCTTCTATTTCTGTATATAAGCAAGATATAGGCGTTTGAAGACGCGTCCTATACCTATATATGTATACCTATATATATATATATATATACATATCATAAGGCGGTCGCTCGTTTTTTAAAACACAATATATAATCACCTACATGGCGGTTTTGCTTTATAAACACCTATTTGGCGGTAGGGTGTTAGATTTTTTTGTAAAAATATGACAGCTAAACTGCATTATAGATAAACCAAATATTTTTACAGATTCGGAATCAGTGATGAATATAGTGGGGTGACATTAAAACATCTTCAATGTTAATTTGCATAAATTCGAAAAGTTTGAACTCGAGAAATTAAAGGAGTTTGCCAAACTGGGGGGCGATTTCTGAAAATATTAGCATATTTAAATAGACAAATTTAGCATGCTATTTTTTTCAACAATAGGCTGCTCAAATTCTGATATTTCTGCATAAATTCCGAATAATGCTGCATAAATTCCGATATTTTTAGAGATAAACAAAGGGCTATTTCGTGAGATATTTTTAAAAGCCTACGCTCCCGCTATGCACAATGCAACAAAGACTGCAGCAGACATTGGACAACGCAACAGTACAACGAAATAATCATTTTGCGAACATTATTTGATGTTTGACGGCCGGCAAGAGGCCATGTGGGTGACGTCAAGCGCTCAGCGCCCGCAAAAGGCGATGCGACGTTGCCGCGTCGATTAAAACTATTATTTTCATATAAAATCGTATTTTATTGCGTAGATTTTTTCGATTTCATTAGTACAAAGCTTTCCGCATGTATATAAATAGTGTTTTTTCTTCTCCACGGTAATAATAAATACTTTGTTAATTGTCGCTCTTCCAAAGGCACAACATTAGAAAATAGAAAATTACACATCATTAGAAATATAAAGCGACGAACATTTGAATCTCCGGGGGGGACATGAAAGAACAATATCCTAAAACTAACTTATTTGCTAAGATCACAATAATGGTTTTGTCAAAAACTTCCTCCTCGAGAAAAAAGTCCGTTTATCCAACATCGACAAAAAGAAAAATACACGACAGATTTCGAATCTGTGACTAGATTTGAGAGAAAATTGGAATGGTTCTGGGGTTTCAGCCCGTGTCGCCGAAATTCGGCGATTCCTCGCATCAGAAAGTGGCGTTCATGATCTGACAACCGCTGTTCACGTGCTCCATGACCTGCTCTTTCAAGAGACAGACGTGTTCCTTCAGTTTCAGCATAACGGCGGACAGTTCCGTGTTTTCTCCCTTCAGTAATTTCACTTTATCTTCTAGTCTGGAGATCCTTTCGAGCTTGCGTCGTCTACATTTCGAAGCGGCGACCCGATTCCTCTGTCTTTTGCGTTCTAGTTTGATTTTCTCCTGGCTTTCCATGTCGATCGGTGATGGGGGAGGAGACGCTATGCTCGGGACTGTTTGAGGTTCATCTTTAACTACGGGCGGTTCGTATTGTTGGAAGTTACCGTTCATGGCGCGATCCAGGTTCGTGTACGTCGCTCCCGACGAAGGTGTAGTCGCGGAATTCGCCATCTCCACAGGCTCCAAACCACCTTGAGAGCTGTCGCTGTACCGCAACTCGTTCAAGGCATCGACGAAACCGCGCGCGTACAGCTCCTGCTCTTCAGTAGGCACAGTAGGAAACATGATCTGCGCAGCAGAAGTAGGCGTCGCTGACAGCAGAGGATTCTGTATAATGAACTTCTCCATCTCGGGAGTCCCCAACTTGAGCATATGCAGATCAGGCGACGACAGAACCGGAGGTCCGTTGACGCGCGCACGCTTCATCTGATGCTTAGCAGGATGATTGAGGTCGAGCGTGAGCGACAGCTTCAGATTCCCGACGTTCCCGCCGCTGCCGAAACTGTCTTCGTAGAACGACGTTGTCTCCATGCTGAGCGGCCCGTTGCGCACCATTTGAAATTCGGCAAAACTTGCGAAACACAACACACAACACAAAAACCGTATCAAAATATCAACATTGAATAAAAAGGCACGACAGAGCGGACGACACAACCGCACCGCAGCGCGTCCGGACAAGTTCTGAAAGCGAGCGAAGTTGGCTCGTCGGAACGCAACTTATATATCGTGACTCAGCGATGCTATTTTTAGACATCGCGTCATTTTACTGCGTTGCGATTGGCCGAAAATGACGCTATAGTTACAGGCGATTGGTCGGGCACCGCCTCGCCTTTTTAGAGACGTGCCACACCTATAAAACAAAACTATCGTACGATAATAGTATCAAATTTGAACAAAGGAATGCTTTGAAATATGATTTTATACGTAGGTATGTTTATCTAAAACAACAATATCGGTAAATATCTTTAGCGTTTCTGACGTTACAAGGTAACTGGTTGCCATAATCGGCTAGCATGGTAAATGAATACCGTAACGTGGGGTTACTTTTCCCCAGAAGGACCTACTTTGCTCCAAAATCGGTTTTTGTTTAGACTGTCGATAGTTTATTGACCAGCATAGCAAAACCAATTTATTTTAATAATATGTTAATACACTTCATATTACTGGCAGCATTTCTTGCTAGAATATTTTTTGCTAGTATATGGTTTCCTCTACTTTTTTCTATAATACTCCTAACAACAATTTTTCTCTGGAATTGATCATCGCTGGATACCCTGGAAAATTATAAGATTTCTCCAGTTGGAATAATTCTATGGTGGTAATTATAATATGTATTTATGCCATATATGTATTGTTATTTATAAGGTACGATTACATTGAAATTATGCTTATTGACCAGACCACTAGGGTTTCCTTTTCTTGGGGGTAGTTTGCACCAATTTAGGGTTATTTTGCTTTGTGGCGCAAAGTTACCCATGAGAAATATGTATACATTTAATACAAATATAATTTGGGGCAAATTTACCCGTCAATATATAGTTTTTTTTTAAATTCTGTTGCACCGAAATGCCACGAAAAATATAGAACCCGCTGGAGTAATCAATGTAGCAGTAACTACAAAATCCTATATCCAAAAAATATAGGAATACATGTCCTTTTATCAAGAAAAGAAATTTCCTGGCAAAACAATCAACCAATCAGGAGCAATTATTTCGGTCATGATTAAATCATCGAAGGCTTGGAATACGCCAGAAAAGCCTAACCATCTGCGTTATCCATGGATGGATATAAAGATCAGCAAAGAAAGCGAAAATAAAATGTATATTTAAGTTATTTGAAATTCAAGAGTTTGCTAATTTGTGGGTCATAGGCATAATCAAATATTTTACGGTTTTCAATCATTATTTTCATGGGTACCTATTGCGCCCTAATTGCCATTGTGCCTGCTTTATCTGTACATACGTAATCTGAAGGGATTACATATATGCCAGTTGTTAAATTTGTATATCTTACTAAATTTTATAAAAGTTTCATGAAACTTCCCATATTCTCTCCTTTTTTATTATTAAATAAAGCTTTTTATTAAAACTCTGATTTTTTTCATTCCAAAATATACCTGATTTACCAACAATGAACGATACTATATAACAGTATGTTCGGTTAAATCATCGATTATCTCACTTTCACTACAGTAATGGAGCAATGTTCTCTCACCAAAGAGATTACTTTGCTCCAAAATTCAAAAATATATATAAAATAGAAGACGTGTATTATAAAACATTAATATGATGATTAAGGTATTCATCAAGGTTTTCTCTAAGCGATAATTTTTTTTAAATATTTTCAGGCGATTTGTATTTAAAGATAACATTAATTAACTAAATGAACTCTGAGAATCGGAGCAAAGAAACCCCATATGAATGTACGTATAATAATAATTATTATTAATAATAATAATAATTTTATTTATTAAAAAACATAAATTTACAATCGTATTAGTTGCAGAATCTGCCTAACTAGGCCATAGCCCGTACCAAGGAAAACTCTATGTATGGCAAAGATTTATTCATGTGCACATAATATTAAAATGAAAAATACAAAATATGATAACATGTAAAATAGATAAGCGAATTCAAATTAAACTTATAATTATATTTAAAATATTGATATAGCATGTTCATGGAATTAAATATTAATATAAAATGTCGTAATATGAAGTTTGTAGAACAAATAAATAAATAGTATTAAAATATAAAGCGTAGTGCAATGTATGACAATAATAATAATAATGCAGACCTTTACTTTAAAATATGACTTATTGCCTTTTCCACCTCATTTCTACCAAGTTAAAGTAAATGTTGTGTAATTTTAGATTTTAATTGGATTGGCTTAGTGTGTCGGCATGTTTTATAGATTCTTTTAGATGGTTATAAATTTTTGGCCCTATAAAGCCAAAGTGTCTTTGGGCGAAGGATGTTCGGGTTTTCTGTACAATGTGTTTACAGGCTGTGGCGCTCCTCGTTGAAATTTTATGCTCAGCTTTAATGTGACTATCTTTACTTTTTAGGTGGTTAAGAAATACTGTTTTTGCATATACCTGCCTGATGTCTAATATCTTCAGCTCTGCAAACAAGTCGTTTGAGGGGTACCTTCGGGGCTTTTTGGCAATAGCCCGAAGAAGCGCCTTCTGCGCTGTCATAAGCGGATTTTGAACAATACGTGTAGACCCTCCCCAATGCCGTATGAAATTAGAGTATTTGCAAAGGCATGGTAGACATTTTTGAAAGATTTTAAGTCTAACACGTACCGATATAACTTAAACACGTATATAAGTCTCCTTACTTTAGTCGCCACATCGTTTACATGAGCATCCCATTTAAGGGTGTTATCAAATACGAGACCGAGATATTTAGCTCGAGTTTTATGTAGTATAGTTGTGCAGTTACATTGCATATTAAACAATAAATGGTTTTGGGGTTTTGGGGTACATGTATAAATTTTTATACCTGTGTGCATAAAGTCCTGCTTGCCAGTAATAGAAATAATATGAAAGCGACTGATGTAATGGGTAGAACACTCGTACTATGACGACTTTCATTCGTTTTTTGTTAATAATGGTAGATGGGACTTCAAGCGTTCTATTTAGGTCAAATTTAGTTTAGAATCCCTTCTGCGATAATGCCAGTTTCTGTTCTTTCTCAGATTGCACCTTTAATTCTAAATATGCCGACCACGCCTACTCGACAATTCCGCATTACAAAACATACGATACTTCCTTTGATAAAACGCACCTAGAGATAGTTTAATCCTACGTGTTTTGTGGATGTGTGCGTGAAAAACTTCATGCGGGTGGGTGGGGGAAACAAGCATGTTTACGAATATTGAAGGGTGGGCTAAAATAATATATCTTACGAGCAGCTGTTGCCATCTATCGAGCTAAAAGCGAGCCTTTTCAAGGGCACACATTGTCTTGGAAACGAAATTGCCAGCTTGCGATTTAGTAAAATCGCGCGTTTCAAATGTGCCGAATCAGAGGCTAGTGTATTCTAAAGTGTCATATGGCAACGCTGTAGTGATAGCAGCACGATCTAGCGGCAAGACGCGTAACTACCACGAAACCAAACCTCAAAACAGCGAATAAAACACACTTCTGTTATGAAATTTATTAAGATTTATTATTATAAAAAATATACACAAAAATGCTTTTATTTTACAGTTACTGAGATAATTCTGACGTCATCGTAGGGTTTATCCGTTTTCGGGTTGGTTTTCACGTTACTGATATTTTGGACGATCTCCATTCCTTTTACAACCCTGGCGAAGACCGTGTGTTTATTGTCAAGCCACGGCTGTAACAAAAAATAAAACAAATATAAATAATGTTTCTTTTACTACCTTGTTTCTCGAAAGCATCAAATCATGGTCATAAGTGTCGCTCATACCATTGATTATAAGAGAGTATTACATTGCTCAACGCCATAGTACGTCTTGGCAACCATTCTGCGCCGGCGACATGCAGGAGTCGCTGATAGCATTGTCCGACAAAACCATTAGCAATTTATGTGGCCGTAATAACATTGAGAATGCATGGTTTTTTATACAGGAATGATGTATTATAAAAACTTATTATTTAACCAATAATAACATCCAATTATTAGTGTTATCTATCGCATTTTTATATAGGCTGATTACATAAGGGGGCTCCTAAACGGGCTATACTTTTACGGCAATAGGTGGCTGCAATATCAGCAACTATAGCCCGGCCATCACTGCTTCATTTTATTGCAGCATGTGGCTGGAAAATATATAACCCGGCCAGTCTCGGCAATATTTCTGCAAAAGCATGGCCCATCATTTTGACTCGTAAACAGGCTACACAATCGGGCAACAATGGCCGACGAAATCATACGTGTCGCAGAGGCTTATATGAGAATGGCACTGGTCTGGGGTATGGCAGTACAACCACGAGCGACGTGGACTTGAAGAAGTCTCTTTTGCGGGGAGATTACGACAGCAAGAGTATGGCTCACGCTATTGGCCTTCAATGCCAGAATGATTGGACAACAATTGGGGACTTTTGCATTCCGCCTCCAATGCACTGGAAGGTAATGCTCTATGACTGGACGCCAGAGATGCTGAAATTTTATTTGAATGCCTTTCAGCATACACTTCGAGAACCCAGTAACCTCGCTCGTTGGAGCTTTGCCGAGGATAGTTCTTGTCCCCTCTGTAGCAATACCCCTTGCACAGCTAGACACATTCTAGCTGGCTGCAAGGTGGCCTTAGATCAAGGACGGTATACTTACCGCCATGACAAAGTTCTCGCTGTTATTCGCGAGGTAATTAGTCTCTCAGTGGCTCGTGCCAACAAGGGTTTGACAGTATCCTCCAAACCCCCAATACAGTTTGTGCGGGATGGCTCTAAAGGCAAAAAACATTTAACTACAAAACCTTTCTCAATAATCGAGAAAGCTACAGATTGGATTCTGGAGGTTGATTCGGTCTCTAAGCAGTATAAATTCCCTGAAAGTCTCGGATGCACAGCCCTCCGTCCAGATATAACTCTTTACTCTCTATCTCGGAAGGTGGCTCTTATTGTAGAATTAACTGTTCCATGGGAATCAAATATCCCAAAAGACCACGAGTACAAATTAAATAAATACCATGATCTTGCAAATGCCGTAACCCGGAACGGCTTCACTGTTCACCTTCACGCGGTGGAAGTTGGCGCTCGTGGCCTGCCAGCTAAATCTCTATTTCACCTCTTTAAAGATCTTGGCCTTTCCAGAAAAATAATCAACTCTTTCTTAGAAAAATTATCTAAAACTGCGATTTGCGCATCTCAAATTCTATGGCTTCGAAGGGGGAGTGAATGGGTGGCAAGGTGAACGCTCACATGTGGCAAGACAGCTGTCCTAAACCTACCACAGCCGGTTCGTAAGTCCGGAATCCACTGCTCACCCCCCAGAAGTGTAAAAAAAAAATAGTATTATGATGGGCCCGACTCCGGTCGGTGAATTCCATGGCAGCTCCGTTTGTATTTATTTATTTAAATGAAAATTTAAAACGACAAAAAAAGACGAGAATGTGGATTGGGCCTGACTGGATAAGCGTGATACTTTAGATATCTTAGCCTGAATGTTTTCGATGATATTAATACCAATTAAACGATCTTCTCCATGAATTCACTATTAATAATAAATTCACAATACAATTATCTATTAATGATAAACATTTAAATACACTAATAAATAATATAAATTATTTCACGCAATTGTACATAACATATCAGAATAGATAAAAATATTTTATAGATCAAAAAGCAGCCTAGTTAGGTTTTGACCATTGTGAATTGTAATTACTGTTAATGAATTTTGAATTTCTGTGAATTCAGCCTATATAAAAATGCGATAAATGGCACTAATAACTGAATGTTATTATTATTATCATTGGTTAAATTATTGGGATTTTATAATCACTTAGTCCTTTATGAAAAACCATTCATTATAAATGTTATAGATGGTCAAATAGATTGCTATTAGTTCCGCCGGATAACGCCATCAGCACCACCTGCATGTTGCCGGCGTAGAATGGTGCCAGAACATAATATGGCATTGAGCAGTCTTATACCCTATATAATCAATACTATTACAAAAACTTCATGGAAAAATGTTATTGTATCGTTTTTTTCTACAGTTTTCCTCCTCTAGAAACATAGTCCAAGCGTATCAGAGAGCGATATGAGAAGCGTATGAGGAAAAAAATCCAGAAGTATTTTTCTCAACGGTTTTACATGTATTTTTGGAAGCTTACTTTGCGACCTCGCCGGAGGCACAGTATACCCCAGACGGTAGCTTCTCTTAGAACAAAATTGAAATCAAAACGAATACGACACGAGTCGTAAGGGCTCGCATTTGCTCGCCAGATGTTCCTCTACTCGGCCTACGCAGATGACCGAATGCTCGAAAGGTCGCCATCCTTTACCTGGCCGTAATGATAAATGTTCGCGTTCGTCGGGACACACCCCTCTGCCCACATTCCTCGCACCCTCTATATGCATAGCCTAGTAGCTCGAGAGTGAAGCTACTGGTTGGTATAATGTGCCGGAGGTGAGCTAGCTTCAGGAATTGCGAAAAACCACAAAAAAAATGCATTGTTTGGACTAACATGGAAACATGAAAATTTTCCATTTTCATTTAGAAACTATCAAAAAACACAAGAGATTTCTTTCAAAATATCACAGCATGAGAGCGAATACGCTATCAATGCTAAAATGTTTATTTTTCGATAGAAACACAATGCAAAATAGCATTTGTAATGCTGATGACACAGACTATTTTCGCTGCGATGTGAGGAAGTTTGGATACTCGCTGCTAGGGTCGACTCAAAGTGATAGTTTTCATAATACCAACATTATCAATTGAAGGAATACAAGGAAGAACGATCAATGTAAATTTAATTTTTTAAGATGATATTTTTACTTCTTCTTAAATTGCCATCTCCATCGGAGGTTGGCGGTCATTATGGCCACTTGGGTCCGTGATTTTGCGGCGCGGAAGAACTCGGTTGTGCTTGAGTTGAACCATTCAACGAGGTTTTGTAGCCAGTGGGTTCTTCTTCGGCCAGGTCTTCGGTGGCCTATTATCTTTCTTTGCAGGATTAATTGTAGAAGGTGGTAATTGCTACCACGTATTATGTGGCCCATGTATTGTAATTTCCTTCTCTTTATGGTCTTCAGTAATTCCAATCCTTTGTGCATTCTTTGCAGCACCGTCTCATTTCTGACTCTATCCGTTAAGATATGTTCAGTATTCTCCTGTAAATCCACATTTCGAAAGCTTCTAACCTTTTACACAAAGTCTGGGTTAGTGTCCACGTTTCTACTCCTGACAGGACTGAAAATATATAACACCGCACCAGGCGGCATCTAGTGGAGAGTTTGAGATAACGGTTGCAGCTCTAGCTTGTTCGATGCGACATCTGACTTCCACACTATGGTCTTCTTGATCATTCACAATACAGACAAGGTATCTATATTGGTGAACCCTCTCCAGAGGTTGGTTCTTGATGTAGAGGGTGGCAGCTGACGATGTACGCCCGACAACCATGAAATTGGTCTTCTTGATCTTTATATTCAGACCATTTTGTGCACTGATCGACTTGAACTCAATTTTTTTTTACGAGATACTAATTTAGGTCAATTTTTTTTTATAGAAACAACTATATTTGGTTTACATACAAAATATATTTTTTCTTACTCAAACAAAACCTGACTAAAAGGTTACCTTCAATTTTGAAACGGGATTTACCAAAAATTTTAAAACAGTTGCCATTCATAGTTCTTCTCGTCAATTACGATAGCGATTAATATGCGAGAGCGTTCGTAATAGGCCAGCAGGTTAATATAAGCCTTCGTATACCAATGACTGATATAATAATTATTAATAATAGTTACCGTTGGCGCTAGTGTGATGAAAAACTGGCTACCATTCGAGTTGGGTCCGGCGTTTGCCATACTTATCGTGTAGGGTCTATCGTGTTTTAAACTAGGTCTGAATTCATCTTCAAAATCCGATCCCCATATACTTTCACCTCCTGTGCCCGTCCCTGAAAAATAATTAAAACCATAGAAATGTCAGTCCTATAACAATAATGCTGTAACTTTCTATCGGTGATGTTTTCGATTCGCCTTTAGGTGTCAACTCAGCGATTATGGTGCTGGAACTTAAGATTTTTAGACATTTAGGTCAGCAGTCGGCAACCAGCAGCCTACAGGCCGCATGCGACCTGCGAGGTGATTTCGTGCAGCCTGCAAGTATTGCTGCAACGCAAGCGAGAATGGTGAGAAAGGGATTCCATTGCAAAATGTACTTAAAATGGCTCTTAGATTTCTATGGGAGTTTGCCATCTAAAACTTCAAGGAACTAAAAAGATTTGCACAGTTAATAATTATTATGCTTAGTAGTATATGTATTTGTGTTTTTTTTTCTCAATTCTGAATTACAGTAAAAACAAATAAAGTTTTCGGTTATCAGATTCACAGCAAATAATTATTATGTTTAGTAGTATATGAATTTTTGTTTTTTTTTCAAATTTTTATAACTGTACAAACACTGTTTATGGTTTATATTAGATTCACAGTAAATAATTATTATGTTTAGTAGTACATGTATTCATGTTTTTTTTTCAATTCTGATTTACCGTAAAAACAAACGTTGTTTTCGGTTATCAGATTTACATTTAGACGCAATACTTGTCTCTATTTCAAAAATGCAAGCTAATACAAAAAAACTTGCAAGTCAAATGTATCCTGAAAAATATTACTGATAAATAAAATAAAATACAAACGGAGCTGCCATGGAATTCACCGACTAAAAATCGGGCCCACCATATATAATTATTACACTTCTGGGAGGTGAAGGGTGGATTCCGGACTTACGACCGGCGGTGGTAGGTTTAGGACAGCTGTCTTGCCACATGTGAGCGTCCACCTTACCACCCATTCACTCCCCCTTCGAAGCCATAGAATTTGAGATGCAGAAATCGCGGTTTTAGATAATTTTTCTAGAAAGGAGTTGATTATTTTCCTGGAGAGACCAAGATCTTTAAAAAGGTGAAACAAAGATTTAGCTGGCAGGCCACGAGCGCCTACTTCCACCGCGTGAAGGTGAACAGTGAAGCCGTTCCGGGTGATGGCATTTGCGAGGTCATGGTATTTATTTAATTTGTACTCGTGGTCTTTTGGGATATTTGATTCCCATGGAACAGTTAACTCTACGATAAGGACCATCTTCCGAGATAGAGAGTAAAGAGTTATATCTGGACGCAGGGCTGTGCATCCGAGACTTTCAGGGAATTTATACTGCTTAGAGACCGAATCGACCTCCATAATCCAATCTGAAGCTTTCTCGATTATTGAGAAAGGTTTTGCAGTGAGATGTTTTTTGCCTTTAGAGCCAACCCGCACAAACTGTATTGGGGGTTTGGAGGATACTGTCAAACCCTTGTTGGCACGAGCCACTGAGAGGCTAAGTACCTCGCGAATAACAGCAAGGACTTTGTCGTGGCGGTAAGTGTACCGTCCTTGATCCAAGGCCACCTTGCAGCCAGCTAGAATATGTCTAGTTGTGCAAGGGGTGTTGCTACAAAGGGGACATGAACTATCTTCGGCGTAGCTCCAACTTATTGGGGTCTGGAAGTGTATGCTGAAAGGCATTTAAATAAAATTTCAGCATCTCTGGCGTCCAGTCATACAACATTACTTTCCAGTGCATTGGAGGAGGAATGCAAAAGTCTCCAATTGTTGTCCAATCATTCTGGCATTGAAAACCAATAGCGTGAGCCATACTATTGCTGTCGTAATCACCCCACAAGAGAGACTTCTTCAAGTCCACATCGCTCATGGTTGTACTGCCATACCCCAGACCAGTGCCATTCTGGCTGATTCCATTAAGGAACTTTTTGTGGAAGTCAACGCGGGCTTGTAGATCATTTGACTCACTACGGCCACTTACTACGTGCTTCGATATTGCCGGATCCTTGGAATTGCTTAGAATCGAATTTTTGGTTATTCTTGAGTTGGCGTAGAGCAGAGAGGGCAGTTTTAGAGCTAGCCCAAAATTGTGTTTGGACTTGAAGAGAGTCGAGGGGTCAGCTGGTTTGGCTAAGGACAACCAGGATTTTAAACTAGCTGTCACCAGTGCATCCAGACGAGACAGTTGGGTTTTGGTGAAATCGTAAATAAGAAAGGGCCATGACAAATGTGAAGTTAGATAGTTGTCATAGATCCAAGCCTTACGAGGGCCAGAAATTAGCAGTGCATCTATCTTTTCCAGGCAACTACTGAAATGTTCTATAACATGATGGCCAGAGAGGTCTTTTCCCTGGCAGGTGATTTTCCTGCCAAGAAATTTGAAGTGGTTATTTGGGTCTATAAGGGAGATAAGAGCCCTTATAGACCAATTTTGGGTCATAGGACGTAAATTTTGTGCCTATGCGGGTGAGTCCAAGGCAAAAACATTTGGAGGGCTTCACTTTTATACAGCCTGACCAGTCGCAGAACAGCTCCACTTTCTGTAATAGCAGGGAAAGCTGCTTGGGGCTCCTGGTGATAAAAGTTAGGTCGTCGGCAAAAGCGAGGCACGACGATGTGTATTAAAATGGTAACCCCCTTTCTTGTCGAACTGGGTCAGGCTTTCCAGCAGTATATTGAAAACGATATTGAATATCGTCGGAGAAAGGCAACAGCCCTGAAACAGTCCAATTGAATATGATATAGAGCGGGTAGTCCATTCTTGCGTTTTGACATGGAACGTCAGACAGTTGTAGTAGGAGGCTACAATGTCACGCACCACAGGTGGGAAGTTGTACCAGCGGAGCGCAAAGTGGAGGAGACTGTTCCGAACTGACCCAAAGGCATTCTCTAGGTCGAGCCAGCATACATTGATTTGGCGTTCGTGCTGTCTCGCATCCTTAATGGCAGCAGCCAAGAGAGAATTGTGCTCGAGGCAGCCTGAGACGCCACGCATGAAGCCTTTTTGTACTGACACTCCAAGGTACTCGTTCCGGTGCATGAATTCGCTCATCCTCATGTGGACTAAGCCAAAAAAAGATTTTGGCCACAGTATCTGTCAGAGCAATGGGCCGAGCGTCCTTTGGTCCGGTGCAAACTGGGACCTTCGGAATTAAGATGACTGTCGCTCGGCCGAAATTCTGTGGGACTACACCGCTATTCCATATATGTCGGAAGATGGATCCTAAATGTTGCAGAAGGCAGGGGCACTTTTTATACACTAAGTAGGGAATACCATCGGGACCTGGAGTAGAGCCCGACGGCTTCCTTTTTATTTGATTTAAAATCTCATCTAGAGATGGGGGTTGAGAGGCGAAAGCTACTGTAGGCAGGTGCGGAGGTTTAATGTCCGGAGGAGGGCTGTACGTATGGAGCCGCATTGGATCCTCATAAGTGGTCGAAAAGTATTCCGTGGCCATTTCTTCCGGGATTTGGATTGTGCCCTTAGCGGCAGACAAAACCTTTTTACTGTAGTTAAAACGGTTTTTGTCAAACCGGGATTCCTCTTTGGACTTAAGAAATGCTTCTTTGCGCTTGTTGTTTTGCGTTGCTACGCTCTGTATCAGTTTGAGTATAGAGCGGTACGCGCACGAGAAGTTGTGGCAGAGGGCCTTATCTCCGGCTTTCTTGGCTTCACGTAGCTGGCGACGAAGTAGCCGCTTCTGCCTACGGAGCTTTGCTTTGAATGCGTTTTCTCTGTGAACCGGGTCAACATGGGTAGATTTTGGGTAAACACCCGAGAAGTATTCATGGACCGCCACCTGGAAGGACGCCAGTTGAACACTGGCAGGGGCATTACGGTTCACAGAGTGGTCAAGGATTGAAGTTAAATTACTATTGTGAAATTACTATTGTGAAATTCCCAATCCTCTTTTGCAAGTGAAGGGAATTTTAGAGGAGGGAAAGATATGATTGGCGCAGGTCGTGGAGACCGGTCGGGTGACAAACTCAGATGTGGAGTCTAGGGACGTGTGAGGTTCGACTCACAACTGGTTTGAAATAAATAAATGAAAAAATAGGTTCGACTCCTATCAACTGGTTTGAAATAAATAAATGAAAAAAATGACTCTGTCCGTGACTCCTTGCGACGGTTTAAGACACTGCCGTGCAGCGTCGCTATCATCATGCCCAGCAATGTGCTTGTTTAGCCACGCCAGACGTTTATATTTCTTTTGACAGTAAGGGCAGTCGTTTATATTACTTTTGACAGTATATTACTTTTGACAGTAACTACAATAAATATCGTAAAAATATATAATAGGGTTATATTTTTAAAACTAAAATATTTCTATACAAATATTATAGATATACTGTAATGACACAGAGCAGAAGTGCGGCCCACACTAATAGCAATATAAAATATTTGGCCCTATTACAACAAAATGTTGCCGACCCATGATCTATAGGCCATCAAAATTCATCGAAACAATGTTAATTAATTGATCAAAAATCGCAAGGTACATCCCATAATATTGTAAAAAGAATATTTGCTACAGCGTTTCAAATTATTTGTATTAAAACAAAATTATTTCAAGTTTCCATACTTTTCTGGTCATGCAAGGTTCATCAATATTAACCTGAATGCAAATGAAGCACACTGTAATTTAATCTAAAAGTACAGGTAGGCATGCGAACGGATCATTAAATTACACCTGCTGCTACTACAGCTGTCAACTACAACGGGCGAACCCGTCATCTCAGGAAGTTTAAAAGATATTAGACCGTTCTATCTCGAGCGTAAAAGATTTGGGACGAAATAAGTCAACAAAACTAGTTACGCCACTCACCTGTAAGAGACCAACGCCTTACCGTGAGATAACCAGGTTAATCACCCAGCAGGCCGACACTTCCAGTGGCAACCAAATTACTCCGGTCCCCCGACTGGTTACAGCTTCGAGGTCGCTTGCGCGATCCTCTCCCTTACGTAGCAGTGATTCGGTGTTTACCGAATCTATTGCGGACCACAGCATTCTTTGCCCGGCTGTTCACCTGGTATCGGGTAGCCGATTGGTCGTTTCAAGAGCAGTTGCCGTAAGGTTAACAACTAACCCCGCTCCATAGGAGTCAGTACTGTTTCCAAACCCCCCCGGCTGTCAGTCGGAATGCACAATCGATTGGCTGACACCGCACGGTGGCCCGAAGGTTGACTCCTAGGGGAAGCTGGCCCGCAGGCCAGAGTCCTACCCAGGCTCGCACTTCTGCGTGGAGGCCCACCGGATGGGCGTTAACCCGTGAGTTTGACTGACCCTAAACGCATGGGTCTTAGTGGCCTAACTGCAACATGGCCCATTAGCTCCCTAATGGGCAGCAACAACATGTGCTGCAGTTGTTCTGTTTCCTACCTGTGGGATCTCCGGTCTGAATCATGAATCCTTTGATTACTCTATGGAAGATGTGTCCGTTGTAGTAGCCATTCTTACTGTGAACGCAAAAGTTCTCTACCGACTTGGGAACTTCCTTCCCAAACAGTCTTATATGAATGTCACCAAGCGCCGTGTGTAATATCGCCTTGTCGTAGAGTTTTTGTACTCCTGAAATAAAAGAATGACAATAAGTTAATGATTTTTATTAAATTTTAATTTAACTTTATTATTATATAACCCTTAGAAAACCAACCATGGGAATTAAACTCACAACGGCATGTTTTCAACCCTTGAAAATTTGTTTGTGAGGGGGGGGGGGGTGTTAGCGCACGCATACTGATATATAACAGTGACTTTTACCAATGGTTGGTATAACAGTGACTTTCCCAAATGACAACATTGACCTCCAGCCTGCTTCTCAATATCGATCTGCCTGCTTCTCAATATCGATCTCCATTTCACGTTCATTGACCCTAGAATGTATAACAATCTTCCCGACGCAATTAAAAGTAGTGAGAACACATCCACTTTTAAAAAATCTCTAACGGATTGGTTGTTGGAGGTGGGTAGGGATGGTTTAGGGAATATGTTGACTGTTGTATTTTGAATGATAGTATTTAGTACTTAGTATTTAGTTTTTCCATGATAATTTTAAATGACTATTATAGGTATGTGAGCGTCATATCAATATGTAATTGATTTATATATGTATATTATTTTAGTTTTTATTTTATTTATTTTGGTTTTATTATTATTTTAAGTTTTATATTAGTAGTTTTATATTTGTCGATTTAAAAATAAGTACTAACTATAGATTAAGTTGACAGTGCACACTTAATATCATCATTAAAAGTCTGCCTTAGAACAGGCCTAGGCCTAGTTAGGCGACTGTGTCAATCATAAAAATAATGTCGCATCAATTTCTTGCTAACATCTTAATCAAATATGACATTAACTTTTTACTAGATGTGTTACTACTAAATATATAAATAAATAAATAAATAGCAATTTCATGATGTACACATCGATGAACCACTTCAGGCAGCGAAGCACGAACCCGAGCAGTACGCAGACGCTTCCACATGGCTATGATATTTGAATTTGATGTCATGGTTGGTCACTTCCATCGCTCGACGGAGCTGACACCCTGTCAGTAAATAGTAGTGAGTGAGAGGAGCCACCGATCCAGTTCCGCACACGCGTCGAAATAGGTAGCTGTCACTTTAAACGCTCCAAGAAACTTGCACGGACAATCACTCAAAACTCAGCATCGAAATAAAGCGGCGCCAACCTAAGCGAAAAGTGAAAAGTGTCTAAAATGGGTGTTTTGGCAATTTTTTGTTGTTTTATAATGCAGTGCTAGCAAAAATGCCTGCCTGACAGATGTTGATCTCCCACTATTAGGGCAGGGGTTACTGGTACATGGGAGCTAGCAATGGGCGTAAGTGGGAAGGGGTGGAAGGAGGAAGAGGGAACCCAGGTAACGCCAGGGAACCTTCTGCTAGTATTTTTATATTTAAATAAATATAAAACTATTAAGTTGCCCTATACAGGGTTAAAAAAAATATACATCTACAAAAAGCCCCTTCCTGTTTTTTTGCCATGATTAACTTCAATGTCAATGCAGTATATTATGCGACCTAGTGTGGGCTAGAAGAAGGCTAACTTCTTCTTGCACTTTATATGCAAGGCATATTTGACTATTCAATTATTTACAAAGTGTAATAACATTTGCAAGTGAAAAACAAACATATTTATGCTAGTGACCTTCTTTATATTGTATTTTTCAATTGCGTTTAATAACAAGTGAGAATCGCTAATAATAAAAAACTGATGTTCCTAATCCACGAAACTACTTTTTTTTGCGGAACGCTGAAAAATGTTTCAATGAGGTCACCCCTGATCCGATGATCCTTGAGTGTGGGTAGTTGCAATCTGCGGAGTCTATTGCCTTCAAGAATCGTGTGTTAAATGGTAAAGTTAAAAGGTAAACATACATTTTCTAAAATAATAATTATCCTACTGTTTTAAAGGCAATAATAGCCTATGGCTCCCGAAAGAAAGCTT
Organism: Micropterix aruncella; assembly: GCA_944548615.1. Classification (NCBI taxonomy): domain Eukaryota; kingdom Metazoa; phylum Arthropoda; class Insecta; order Lepidoptera; family Micropterigidae; genus Micropterix; species Micropterix aruncella. The sequence continues at coordinate 10,959,675 of OX155966.1, forward strand.
ACAGAAGCCAGCAATACACAGAACGAACCGTTATCTACCGGAGGGCACTTGGGTGAAATAGTAACGAAATCGAACGTGACTACCATTTAAGGAGGAAGTCGACCAAAAAAAAACATGTTTTTCATGTTTCTTGTTTTTAAACTTTAAGTTGAAACCTATTTATGAATCTTTTACCTGTGGAATAGCTGATAGTCTTAGATTGCTGAAAGTGTAAAAAAAGTTACTACTTTTCTTTAAAGAAAACTTTAAACGCATTTTTATCAAAACCATATTTTCAGTCTTGCATCGGTGATAAAAAAAACTAATTGATGGATCGAATTATTGCAAAAAAAAATTATTTAAGATTATTAAATTCTCCACTAGTTAAACACACATTTTTGGGTGAAAATCGATTTTATTTCTTTAAATCCTAGAAAAATTATCTTTTACTTATTTTTTAAGTTCGTCTACAAAATACATATGGAAAAATTTATATCTTAGTTTATTATTTTTATTTCAGGCAAAATTACGCTCGCTATTACCGGCGCACGCAGATACCGTCATTTCTACAGCGGTAGAAGCATTTGCAATTTAATATCTCAAAAATAGTTTTTTTTATTATTACAAAAAATATTTTTGTTTGTCAAATGTTAATCACACTGATAGAAAAGATGATCATGATCAGATTTCAACTTTAGGTTAAAAAAAAAGACATGAAAAACATGTTTTTCTCCTGACTCCCCATTAAGATATTACATAGGTAGGTACCCAGGTACTCGAAATACACATAGGTCCCTGAAGAACAAGAAGTGTATTAGAATGGAAAATCCCAATATTAGTTCCAATGTTCACAACGAAAGATTAGTTTATGTGGGCTTTCCACGCCAGGGCAATTTAGGATTCATTTATAAGTTTTACATAATTTTATAGTGAATTTGATATTGTATTATCGCTCAAAATTCTACATAGGTTGATGCCAAATATAGAATTTAGTTAAAATTTGAAAACTTTGGAAAATTTTTTTTATTTTTTATTTTGAGCAAATCTGTAAAAAAGCTTAAGACAAAGTACAATCTCATAAATGTAATAATAATGATTGTTTATTTCTCTATTAGAAATACTATAAAAGTTATAGTTGATATCTACTACATAAAGGGATAATCAGGTAATAAAAAAACCAAAGGTCGCAAGCAATAAAAATAAAGGAAAAAGAATGTGAAACAAAGGAATGGATAATGAATGACATAATTGAAGTTGACAAAATCATAAACAAAGGAAGGCTGGGCACATCATTGGTTTTTCCCACCGTTTCTGCATGAGCGACCTCTTTAGAATTTTATGTTGTGTATGTACTAACCAGTGTTTTTTTCGCTTTCTCCAAGGTCAGCAAATGTAACATCAACCGTCCCGACAGCCTTTGACTGACAGCACAACCATTTCCACAAAGTCATTTCAAAATACACTTAAACGAAAATGACTAGCAACAAATAAAGAGAGATTCACTATTCAGTTACTATTCAGAGATCACTACAGTCCATTTAAACAAAATGCACTCTTTCGGAAAATACATTTTTTTCTCAAATTTCCCATTTTCGAAAAGGAAAACTAAACTAAACTAAGGAACACTAAATAAAGGAAAATACGTTAAGAAAGACGCGGGAGTAGTGGTGCTCGCACAATGAAAGGTGTGGAAAAACTGGGCGTGCTGCCAAAATTCGCCCGTTTTATTCTTATGATTCGACCATTCGACCACCCCAGCTGATGATGCTATCACTTTTATTTTAATAGTGGCGCCGCACGCGACGGCGTTGCCAACGACGACTGGCGCGCAAACAGAATAAACAGAAAGGCGAAGCGAGCCATGGCTTGATGCAAATTAATGAGTCAGCAACCTTGTGGGCAAACGCCATACACTTGCACTCAATAAGGTGTGTTTTATCAAGAGTGGCCAGTATCTGAGTCATCCTTATCAATACGCGTGCTAAATCGGAAGTTATAGCGCTAGTTTAATTAGTATGTACACCTATCAACAGGTGATAATGGAAAATAGAAAAAAAATAATCATAAAAATCGAAAATTTGTCAAATATGAAAACGGTGAACATAACATTGAAGGATGCTTCTTCTCAGTATTCTCAGACTATACTATGATAGAAAATAAATAGATGAAACCCGTTCTTCTTCTTCTTAAGTTCTGAGACAGATATTGAATGACAGCGACATGATAGATTTTCTGAGAATTTTAATCGAACATTTGGCAAATATGAAAATGGCAAAAACAACATTGAAGAATGCTTCTTCTCCGTGTTCTTAGACTATACTATGATAGAAAACAAATAGATCAAAAACGTTCTTCTTCTTCGTAAGTTTTGAGACCGATATTGAATGACAGCGACAATGATAGATTTTCTGAGAAATTTTAATAGCACATTTGGTAAATATGGAAATAGCGAATATAACAATGAAGAATGCTTCTTCTCAGTATTCTCAGACTATTATATGATAGAAAACAAATAGATCAAACACGTTCTTCTTCTTCTTAAGTTCTGAGACCGATATTGAATGACAGCGACATGATAGATTTTCTGAGAATTTAAATCGCACATTTGGCATATATGCAAATGTCAAAAATTACACTAAAGAATGCTTCTTCTTAGTGTTCTCAGACTATACTATGATAGAAAATAAATAGATGAAACCCGTTCTTCTTCTTCTTAAGTTCTGAGACAGATATTGAATGACAGCGACATGATAGATTTTCTGAGAATTTTAATCGCACATTTGGCAAATATGAAAATGGCAAAAACAACATTGAAGAATGCTTCTTCTCCGTGTTCTTAGACTATACTATGATAGAAAACAAACAGATCAAAAACGTTCTTCTTCTTCGTAAGTTTTGAGACCGATATTGAATGACAGCGACAATGATAGATTTTCTGAGAAATTTTAATCGCACATTTGGTAAATATGGAAATAGCGAATATAACAATGAAGAATGCTTCTTCTCAGTATTATCAGACTATTATATGATAGAAAACAAATAGATCAAACACGTTCTTCTTCTTCTTAAGTTCTGAGACCGATATTGAATGACAGCGACATGATAGATTTTCTGAGAATTTAAATCGCACATTTGGCATATATGCAAATGCCAAAAATTACACTGAAGAATGCTTCTTCTTAGTGTTCTCAGACTATACTATGATAGAAAATAAATAGATGAAACCCGTTCTTCTTCTTCTTAAGTTCTGAGGCAGATATTGAATGACAGCGACATGATAGATTTTCTGAGAATTTTAATCGCACATTTGGCAAATATGAAAATGGCAAAAATAACATTGAAGAATGCTTCTTCTCCGTGTTCTTAGGCTATACTATGATAGAAAACAAATAGTTGAAACCCGTTCGTCTTCTTGTCAAGTTCTGAGACTGATATTGAATATCAGCGACAATGATAGATTTTCTTAGAACTTTTATTGCACATTTGACAATTATGAAACCGGCGAAAACAACAAAGAAATGCTTAAAGAATGCTTCTTCTTAGTGTTCTCATACTGTACTAATACAGAAAATAATTAGATAAATATCCATTCTTCTTCTTAAGTTCTGAGACCGATATTGAATGTAAGCGACAATGACAGACTTTTGAGAATTTTTAATCGCACATTTGGCAGATATGAAAATGGCAAAGATAACCCTGAAGAATACTTCTTCTCAATGCTCCCAGGCTATACTATGATAGAAAACAAATGGATGAAACCCAGTCTTCTTCTTCTTAAGTTTTGAAAACAATATTGAAGTAAGTAAAAATGACAGACTTTCTGAGAATTTTTACCATGCTATTAAATGCGTATTGTGTAAGGACTGATATGCACAATAAAAAAGTCCAATAACATTTTCTTCTATAATAACTTTTCTTTTTGAAAACAAAAACAAATGTCCTAATTGGCCCTGATTATTTTCAAGTTTTCTCTATAGTAATTTCTAGCAATGCGCATGGGATTCATTTTAAGTACGAGTACATCCAACTACAATTTGATTGTCTGATTGTTTGTTTCTTATTGTGAAATTTTACAATGGGCGGGTTTATTATTATACGACAATATCTTACAACCAACCCTACCATGCAGTGTTTACAGTAGCGAGCACAGAAATCTTTCCAGACTGAAAATATTACTTTTTTTAAATAATATTTTTTTTAATTGTGATTTCTTGATAGCTTTTCAGTCCAATTTATGAAGCAACACTGTTTAACCCTTCAGGCCTCGGCCCCTCAGCCAATTGACAAGTTGCTGTCCCAAAAAATTTTACTAAAAATTAGTAAAAAAATTTTATTACGACACCGTCTCATCAAAATATTAATTACTGCCAAACCACTGTACCCATAATTAAAATGAAACATATTAACATAATAAAACATAATAAAATCAAACAAATTAAATTAAAATAAAATTAAAACGGGGCCGTCACCCTGAATCGAGTTGTGGCCGATATCGGCCAATTGGGGCCTGAGGGGTTAAAGATGACATACAAAAAAAAAGTGCCTATTTAGTCACCAATTTTTTTTTTCATAATTTTATAGTTATTTTGTAGATTTTTGATTTTTTTCGCACAAAAATAAAAAATGCTCATATATTTTTAAATACATTTTTATTTAAAATAAAATTACATAGGTACAAAACACTAACAATTATCAAAAACCAATAAAATCAGTACTTTGTTGTTCCTCTTTTTTTTTAAATTACTGCTTCAATACGTTTTGGCATGGATTTCACCAAATTTTGTATGTAGTATTGGGTAAAATTTTCAAATTACACGTTCGATGATGGTTTTAAGGTTATCCTTTGATGAAGGCTTCAGTTTATTTATTTTGATTGCCGTTTTATGCCACAACTTCTCGATAGGGTTCAGGTCAGGACTATTTCCGGGCCAATCCAGTGTTGGAATTACATGAATTTTCATATATTCTTTGACCTAAGAATTATTTAAATACTGTTATATTTTTTAATGTTTTATTTGTTATTGAACATTATTAAGCAGTGTCAGAAAAAAATAACACTTACAGTTTTTACTCGGTGACACGGTGCAGAGTCATCTTGGAAAATGCACTCAGAAATATAGGAATTTCAATTGACGGGAATAAATACTCTTTTTATTGTATTTTTTTATTGTAAACTTCTGCATTCACATTTCCTTTTATGAATGCTAATTGTCCCACTCCATAGAAGGAGAAACATCCCCAGACCATTTGTCCAGCAGGATGCTTCACTGTTGGTCTAAGACTCTCATCACTTAAACGTTCTCCAGATCTTCATCTCACGTACTGAATTCCATCCGAACCAAATAAATTAAATTTACTCTCATCGGAGAAAATAACTCGTCGCCAATCCATTTCAGTCCGAGTTTTATATTTTTTAGCCTATTCTAAGCGGGCAATGCGCATTTTTTTGGTCGGTAGTGGTTTTTTTGCAGGCTTCCTGGCAAAAAAGCCGCTCTCCCGGAGTCTTCGGCGTACTGTGTGAACACCCACTTCAGAACCACCAGCCTTTATGAACGCTGTCCTTATATCCACGGCATTTTTGTATCGATTCTGCAAACAGATTCGCTTCAGCAGTCGATCCTCAGCATGTGTTATATTTTTTATGCCCAGTACCTTTTTTTCGCTCTAGACTTGCAGAACCTTTATTTTTTTTTATACAATCTAACACTGCAGTGTGACTGCATCTAATCTGAACTGCTATAGCTCTGGAACTCACTTTTTGCATCGCTAAAGTTAAAATTGTATTTTTTTGTAAAATGCTTAATTGCTTAAATTTTGCCTTAATTCACAAAAATATTAATACTTGATGTCAACACGTTGAAAGTCACAATAAAATTGGTCTCATTATTTGAGTAAGACCTTATTCAGGTAGAAAAAAAAATAAAGGGTGGGGGTAATTAGTTCTTAGAACTAATTTATACCCTGCACTAGCACTTTCTAATAGGTGGAAAGATTTCAGTGCTCGCTACTGTATATGTACGTGTGCGTATAATATGTGTGCAAGTGTGTATCTTGTTATTGCATTCAAACAGATGTTTTGGAAAATTCGAAAATTTCACTGATAAATGAAAGCTTGATAATGAAGCGTTGAGCGCGCTGCGTCATTTAGCAATGGGTAAAATATCACGAATAAACAATATTCCTGATATTTTACCTACCACTAGATGGCGCAAAGCGTTCACCTTTTTTAATAGTATTTTTCAAATCATAACAAAAAAACAAATATTTTATAAAAAAAATAAACAAATTAAAAGTTGCCTATTTCCTCATACTGATTCACCCACTTCAAGTATGTTACTAGTTAAAATTTATCCTGTATGTACCAAGGGTGTGATATGGAAAGTCATTTGATGCTTTTTACTATGTTTAGAATAATAAATGAATGAAAACATTTGAATTACATTGCCATTTTGAACCATATTATGACACTTCAAATAAGTACTTATTGAGTACATTGTTAGAGTGTTTAATGGTGTGATATAATGAGTATGGTTATCATGTGCGTATGAAATAACAATACTAGTAGATTAGCGAAATTGAAGGTGAAAAACATAAATTGAAAATTGTATACATCATAAGTAGTAAGCTACAATGGCGCGCGGAAACAGTAAGGGTCTAAACCAGTGATTCCTAATGTGGAATAGACCAGTGATTCCCAATGTAGAATAGGAATAGTATATAGACCCTCCAGGGATCGATTTCGAATTGCAGGGGGTCTATGTCGGCAAGATAAAGAATCGGCGTGCACGATATGTAAATGCGAAAAAAAAAGATTTCATACCTACCTGTGGTCTAAACCAAAGGTCGGCGAACCGAGGTAGTTTACCCAAAATGGTATAAATACAAATCTTGCGGGTAGCAAAACTACGATTTTGACTACCATTGAAAATTCCGTTGAAATTTCTTACTACTAACGTTGTTGAATTATGTTACAGTTTTGTAGTATAAATTGTATTGCGTTATGTAACGCATGGTTACTTGATACAATACTAATAAATAAATTTTAACCATTTGATGTGTTCAGAAAAAAAAAACACAGGCCAGCTACACAAACCCTTCAACATTTATATGAGAACAGGGGGGGGGGGGGGGTAGTATAGAAGGGGGGTAAATTGTTATATTCCAGTATATTTTGAGGTAATGCTTAAAAAAGTTGTCTTCTGATCTATAGGCTGATAAAAAATAAAGAATAGGGATGTAACAGCATGTAACGGCTAATAGAATGCGATAATTTAATAGATTGATATTAATAAACATGCGAAAACAAGGCTTATGCATATATCAACATTATATCAGTTGATTAGCAGATAATTTCATCATTATCAATACTAATCATACAACTGGAACAGGAAGTGAATCATTCAAAATGGAACAGAAAGTATATATCATTATCTAATGCCTTTATCTAGGACATATTATTGTATATATTTTTTCTTATTTTTCCACTTAAACTTATTCTCGTCGATTTTATCTATGAAATTGATATTCAGATAAAATCGGCCCTTGGCTACTTACCGGAAGTCTTAAGGTGACACAAACTATTTTTTAATTGTATTATTGTATTCCATATTGCACAAGATCTACATCTTCTGTAATTATTTGAATAGTTATTTAAGAAATCAATACCTAAATACCATAGAATATACCATAGTTTTAGAAAATAGCTTAATAATACCCACAATGAAAACATCATGTGGACAAAGACATTACTCTTTCATTGCGCCGAGATTTTACATTCTGATCAATATTGAAATAAAAATGAATTTGACATTTAGGGAATTCAAAACTAATTTAAAGAAATGGTTATCGAATCATGACCGACTAACCATACATCAAATGTTAGAAATAATAGTTAAATAAAACTTAGGTGCACAAATTATTAACATATTTTTAAACATGTACTACCAAAAAAAAATTGACTTTATTATTATATATTGTTTTGACAATGAATTGTACTTTTCTGGACTAGGTATTTTTATATTAAATCCTATATTACTTAACATAATATTAAATATTAACTGTTTCTTTCTTTTTTCACATATAACTTTATTTATATTATTTAATCAAATTTTATATTATATTTATTGCCGATTAAATAATGGAATTGCATTTTATTTATTATATTATTTTTTAATATTTTTTATTATTATTATTTTTTGAACACCACATTTTAGGTTTTATTAGTGTTATTAGCTTTTACTAAAACTTGTACATTTGTAAGCAATCAAGCAATCAAGCAAACTTGATTTTAATATTAGAGTCCTGTCCACCCTAGAACGGGCTAGTCCCAGTTGGGTGACAGAATCAAATAAGCAAAAGGTTAAGGTTTTGTCATTCGTTTCTTGTTATTTTTGTAAGCAAATCAATGTTTTATAGTAATTAGTTCTTAAATAAATAAATAAATAAAATAAATATAATCTCTATAAAAATATAAAGACATACCTTGTCCTTCGGTAGCAGAGATGATGTCCTCCTTGGAAGGTTTCTCGTTGAAGATATCCCGATCGGACTCCTGCGTTTTGATATCGTCAGGGCTCCGCCTCGAGAACATATAGAAACGGTTTTTCTTGAAGGCTGTGCAGAAAAGTGTCGGATCAGGTAACACCGATTCCAAGGCTGGGTTCTCGGATGCTTCCAGCTCGAAGGTCACCGCCGCTTTCGTCGTCCTTGCGCGGCCCTATATTAGGAAAGAAAGAAAATGCTTACTATCAGTGGCGTGCCCCGGGTTGGTGAATTGGGAAGCCCGACATACCTTTTTGTGTTTTTTACACTTTCTATATAAAAAAAGTGGTACCTCTTTACTCTTCAATCTTTACTTTGAAATTTACTGCTTGTGTCGTAGATTCAATAAAGCACACTGAAGACATGCTACTGCTAGACAGAATTTAACGTATACTTATCAGCAGTCGCATACCTGCAGTGACTTTAAGAAATGCCGTTTTATTTGCTCGAGTGAAATCAGAACTCACCACAAGAAGACGGAACTCACCACAAGGTACAATTTCCTCCATTGTTTAACAGGCAATAAAAACCACAAATCAATTGAAATTATACAATAAAAAATCTGCTGTCACTTGTTCAAAAGAAACGGACCTAAATACGGAACACGCTCGTATTCTACTTCCATAACGCAAACCTGGCCTAAACGTCAATACAAAAGTCGTATAGATACATATATTGTTTTGCCTAATTTGCCACAGGTTAGAATGAGAGGACCACTGATTTTGAAAGCCCCGTTGCAAGCCCGAGTGTGAGAGCGAGATAACTAGCTGAACTGAACCCGGTAAGATTGCAACGAATTGTCGCTTTGTCGATAAGCTGTTTTGTCGCGTGGAGAGATTTGTGCCCGCTAAATAGCAATAGGCGCTCGCAAATTCATATATTAGTTTAGCGACCTTTTTAAAAGATAAGGCAAGCTGGGCTTTTCGGCTTGTATGAAGGAACCGCCACTGCTTACTATCAATACATATCAGACTGTTATCTGTTGTAATTCTGTTCGACCGCTAATAACTCGAGAACTACCGGGTTTATTTCAATCGAGTTTCCTCCTACACACAGCTTGAATACTCAAATTTATTATAGGATTTTGGCCCGGTGGTAGTGGTAGATTGCCTGATATTACATTTTAAGGCTTCGGGTTTGGTTCCTGACTGTATTTGAATTATTTCAATGCAATGCAATAACAAGACGTAAAGAAGTTATGTATTTACTAAATCTTTATATCAGAATTATGAGAATATATTATTTAATAAAAATTTTTATTTTTATTTTATTTTATTCTGGAACCAAACAGAACTACATACAATGCAATAAAAACCTATTTAACCCGGTCGCTCCGTAACGTCCCTTGCGGGACCAACGGTCGGCTCCCGCCGGATCCGTAACGTCCCTTACGGGTCGCTGCGTTTTCGCAGCGGGATGCAGTGGTCGCCGCTGCAAAAAATGCAATTTACAATTCGAAACGCGGCTTTATGTGCTTTCTGAGGGCGCTACGATATGGCCAATATATCTCCAATTCAAGATTTCCATCTGGCAATACCGAAGGCCGATTTAAAAAGTGAGACGACGACGTCATCGTCAGTCATCGCCTGTCACTTTCGCGGTCGTGTTTACTTGCGCAAAGTGGGTGATAAAAACGGTGTTTGTTCAGTGTTTCTGTGCCATTTACTGGAGAACAGTGAGTAATTTGCATTCTAAAATAGTTTATGAATGAGCATTAGTCATTTGAGATAGTCCATTTGCTGTTTTTCACGTATTTTTAAGCAAACCGCTTCGGCGACAACATAAGCGTCGGGAAAAAATTCCCATTTTTGTTTCGTAATGTTTATGAAATATCCCGAAATATTGCGAAATATGACGTAATATCGCTTTATTTTGCTGATAAAATAGGTATTGCTTCATTTAAAACCTAAGTAATCACATAATAAACCGTATTTTGAACATTATAAGTTGTTTCGTAATATGACTCGCGCAAAGAAATTTGTTTTGATAATTACTATGAGAGAATTACCATATTTTGAGTGCGATTTTCTATAGTTTTTCGATGAAATGTGACTCTTTGGAGTATAATAATTAGTTATTAGATATATAATAAGTATATAATGAGACAATATATTTGAAAAAATCTAACCAATTTTATATTATGAGCATTCAAAGTTTATTATCAAGTTTCAAACGCTAACTCTCAAAACTTTAGATTTTTCTGTAATATCAGACATAGCTGAAAGTTCTGGTGTGATTTTCTAAGAAGTGTGATGTAGTAATAAAGTTATTTTGAAAGAATTACATATAAAAAAAGACCCTAAGTAGTCACAAATTAAATTTTAATTTTTTTTATTTTTTACGAGAATACATCAGTGTTTTCTTGGCTGAATAACTAAATATTTTTGTATGCAAATAAGTAAAACAAAATAATAGTTTTGGTAAAGCATTTAATAAAGAACATAACTGTATTTACAATTTTTGCATATTTTCCGTATTTTGTGATAAAAACATCGAAATGATTTTATAGGCGAGTTTTTTCAGTTCGCCAATTATAATAATATTTATTTATTATTATCTTAACTGTTTTACGAGATAAAGTTGTAATGTTTTATATTTCAACGAGGTAATTTTACAGTTATTCTTTTTATGATCCGTATAGTGGTTTATAACTTATGATCGTTTTCCTCAAGGCCATCGACTCTCCCCAATTTTACGCGCCAAACTGACAAAACAAAAGGGAAGGCCGAATGTTTACTTCGCAAAAGAAGGGGTTAAAAGTGTCAAAAATCCATTAATGTGATTCCTAATATAAAGTATACAAAATGAACGCAAAAATAAAAAATTTTCCGGTTGAGAATGGGGGGAATAAGGATGGGAAGTGAGGTGAAAGGAAGAGACGAAATAGATAAAAATATATTATGTATGTATAGAAATATATTTATATTTAAAATTAGGTATGATATATAGGTATTATAATGAATATACTTGAGATAAAATTATGTCCTTGAAGTAAATTAAATGAAATATAATATGTATAAATGTTTTGAGATAGACTCTAGATTTTTTTTTTATTGAGTTCTGATAAGAGGTTTTTAATGAGTGTTATATGTCCACACTTAAAAAGTCTGTATTATATCTATGACACGCTCTGTATAGAAATGCATTTTGAGATGCGTTGGTTTTCACCACACGGAGATGAAATAGCCAATGAGATCGAACAGGGCGGGGAGGAACATAAAATTCAATGCGCTCCAAAATCGCGTTCGCATCGATGGAAGTATTTACCAACCCATGCAAGAATACGGCATCGATCAAGACTCTACGGCTCTCCAATGACATTAACTTGTGGGCTTTTAAGGATTCCTCATAGGAGCTGGGCTTAGTGAAAGAAGTGAAATTTAATCGCTTCACAAATCTTTTTTGTATCGATTCGATCCGCGATATGTAAGTCAAATATTGGGGATTCCAGACCACTGATGCAAATTCCAACTGACTTCTTACATAGTTATAGAGGGTTTTAGGCGTGTTAGTGGATTTGAATACCGATGATACCCTTAGAATAAAACCTAGTAATTTATATGCTTTCTAATAATATTATCGATGTGTTCAGCGAATAGCATTTTCGTGTCAAGTGTAATCCCGAGATCTCGCACCGCTGATTCTCTTCCAACTATAGCGCCATTCAAGTTGTAGTCAAACATTATATTAGTATTTTTTCTGAAGTATGTGATTATGTGACATTTGCTTACGTTAACGAAGAGACAGTTATCGGAACAGTATTTCATAAGGCGGTTTATATCCGCCTGCAAATTAAGGCAGTCATTAATTGATCGGATCTCACTAAAAATCTTCGTGTCATCGCATATATGACTATATTGGAATGTAGCATGCAATTGGTGATATCGTTGAGGTATAGAAGGAAAAGAAGTGGTCCCAAGTGGGAGCCTTGCGGTACCTCTGAAGGAATTTCGGATTATAGTGTTTATGTAGGTTTATCATTATTTTACCAACTAACATTACTTTATGTGTCTTTATTCTTCTTGTTCTTCTTGTTAGGGTGCCTCTCTTAACTAGTGAAGGTTGGCAGTCTGCTCTGCATACTTTTTTTTATCTTTTGCCAGGCAAAACAATTCGACAACACTTGTAATCCCGGTCCATTCTCGAATGTACCGCGACCAAGATTTCGGTCTACGGCATCGTCTCCTCTTCCCTGCAACCTTTCCCATCATAATGAGTTGCAGGTGTTCGAACCTGTCGTGCCTAAGCACATAACCCAGGCATGCAACTTTGCGCTGTTTGATGTTCTGCCAGGCCAACACGCCGTAGAACTTCCTCATTGGTGACTTTCTGAGTCCAAGATATCGACATTGTGCATCTGTATGCCCACATCTCGAATGCTTCTATACGTTTCCTGAGATCTTCCTCAATAGTCCAGGCCTCACATCCGTATAGAAGTATGGGCCAGATGTAGCACTGGAGAAGACGTATTCAAAGTAGGATTTTCAGGCTCCGATTGCAAAGGACCTTTTTATTTTTCCAAAGGCGCTGCATGCGATTTTGATGCGAGTCTCGACCTCCACTTTACTGTCCCAGTTTTGTTAATTAAACCCCTCCAATGTGTAACGTCCCGCTTGGGACGATCGCCTACCTACGGCAAAATGTCTAATGGGCAGATAAAAAAAAACATATTCAATGCGATCATTTTACAGTTCTTCTTTTTATGATCCGTACAGTGGTTTAAAACTTATGGACGTTTTTCTCAAGGCTGTTGATTCACGCCGATTTTACGCTCGACGGTTTCACGTTCGAAACGGTACGGGCGAGTTTTTAATTCACAAATTAAAGGGTTAAGCCAGGTGCCAAGGTATTTATATTTATCAACTTGTTCTAGTTTTTGGCCTGCCACAAATATGCTAGGTTGGATATTGGGATTATTAGAAATGACCATAGACTTAGTCATGGTGACATTCATCCTGAGACCAGCTTTGACACTACACATAAAATAGGTATACTGTGTTATAAATTAAAATGCAGGTATCACTCCAGAACAGACTGTGGTCTAGTGGAGTTGATAAAATCTAAGAAATCTATACTTTCTTTGCTTCGCAAAAGATGATCAAATATCTATTGGATTAATTAACCTTAATGCCAACATTGTAAACCTTCACTATGAATTTTTTTAAATAAATAAAAAAAAAATCATAGTAGAGTTGGTTGTAAAAGATTGTCGTAAGGCAATAAATTTGTCCATTGACAAATTTACTTTATTTTTTTATTCATAACCTACAAAAAAAAATATATGCAAGGACATGCATACTGTTGTTGTTGTACATAAAGAATCATTAACCCCTCAGGCCCCGATTGGCCGATATCGGCCACAACACGATTCAGGCGGCCCCGTTTTAATTTAATTTTAATTTCATTTGTTATATTTTATTATGTTTTATTATGTTATTATGCTTCATTTTAATTATAGGTACAGTGGTTTGGCAGTAATTAATGTTTTGGTGAGACAGTGTCGTAATTCTATTTTTTTACTATTTTTTTTTGGGACAGCAACTTGTCAATTGGCTGAGGGGCCAAGGCCTGAAGGATTAAAAAACAAACATTAATATAGTGAAAATCATAGCTCTATGCAAATAAATATGCTAGCATATCCGAACTGAGGGGAAATCGCACAGCCAACTAGACCTAAAAGGTCTGTATCTGGCTAAGCTGTGTTATACCAACTGTACGTTTGTTGACTCGCAAACTGACGCATTTGATTTAAAATGTCAAATTAAAAGTAGAAATAAAATATGTATGCAATTAGGACAAAAAAAACTTTACATTATATTCAATAAGTTTAAGTGGGAAAATAAGTAATATTATATACAATTATATGTCCTAGATAAAGAGCATTAGATAAAGATATATACTTTTCTAAAGTATTAGATACATATACATACTTTCACAGGGGCAAATTGTTGAACAAGACCGTCAGGGTGGAGAAATATATTTAAAAAAGTAAATATAGTAATTATTTAAAGCAGACACAATATTATAGTAACCGTAAATAGGCCGAGCGCAGCAGACACTAGGACTCCAATAGGACTAGCGACATATAGAATGAGAATTTCTACGGCAAACTTGCGAATCATAACGTGTATATTCACGGGTATATCAGTCAAGTAAAAGGACGAGGAAACTGACCGACAAATTCCAAGAACACCGACTCACCTGATATAAAGCCAAGTTCAAAGGCCTTAGATTCTCGGGTTTTCCGATCATTTTGACACACCGATTGGTGACCAAGTTCACCAATTTCACTCCCAGCATGGTTGAATATAAAATGAAGAAACCGCTTTCGTCGAAAACTATGTTGGAGAAGTGCATCGCTTCCGCTTTCTCCAAATCCCTCTCCACGGCCATTCTGCAAGAGAAGAAATTATATTGTCGAGTTATGAATTTGAATGTAGCCCCCTGTTCGATTATCATTAATTTACACTTCTTACAAAAAAAAAAAAAAATTACGTTAAAACTATCCAAATTTATTAAACAAGAGGCAGTATGGCGGTGCATTATAAATGACACTCTAAACATAACTCTACCAAACGAACTTTTAAATCATAGCTCTTATTATTTTAATATTATTTACATAAAGATGACAATTTTTAACTTTGTATACAGGTTTTAATACGTAATAATTATGAGCTTTTAGTCAAGATAGACTAATAGATGGTATTCTCTCTCTCCGTATTATTTCAGTGATGTAATCAGCCTATATAGAAATGTGATAGATGGCACTAATAATTGAATGTTATTATTGTAATCATTTGGAACGATCGACCACATCTTCACACTTCGGCAGGTTATTCAAAAATCCGAAGAATGCAATGGGCCCCTTTATCTAGCCTTCGTTGATTATGAAAAAGCATTCGACTCCATAGAACACTGGGCAGTCACCGAATCGCTGCATCGATGTCACATAGACTACCGGTATATACAGATCCTGAAGACCTTGTACAAAGCGGCAACAATGACCGTACAGCTGAAAGAGCTAACAGACCCTATACCAGTCCAAAGAGGAGTCCGATAAGGTGACGTTATATCCCCTAAGCTGTTCAGAGGATATATTCAAGACATTGGACTGGAGTGGCAAGGGAATCAACGTTGACGGCGTGTATCTCAATCACCTGCGCTACGCGGATGATATAGTTATAATCGCTGAATGTGCCGAAGACCTACAACTCATGCTGGAGCAACTATATCACGCGCCCCTGCGAACGGGTCTTAAGATGAACACGGACAAGACAAAGGCTATGGCGAAAGCCGATCTCACACCGAATCCCATTTCATTGAATGGACAACCGCTGGAGCAGGACAAAGGTGTATAATCAGTGCGTGTTACCGGCTATGACCTATGCTTGTGAGACATGGACACTGACTGCTGGGATGATCCACGAGCTTAAGGTGGTGCAGCGTAACATGGAGCGAGTCATGCTCGGCATATCGTTGCGCGATCCGAGTCCGAAACGAGCTCATCAGACAGCGCATGAAGGTGGTCGACGTGGGTCAAAGAGTGGGCAAGCTGAAGTGGGCTCGGGCCGGCCACGTGGCCCGACGACACGCCGAACGGTGGAGCAAGCGCGTTTTGGAGTGGAGACCCCGGCTAGGCAGAAGAAGTGTGGGCAGACCACCGGCCCGATGGTCCGATGACATCGAGAAGACAGCTGGACCAGTCTGGATGAGGGAAACGGACAACCGATCCGGATGGAGAGTGATTGGATAGGCGTATGCCCAACGGTGGGCGAATGCGCGCTGATGATGAAGAAGAAGAAGAATTGTTATCATTGGTTAAATTATTGGGTTTTTATATTAAATTTTATCCTTAATAAAAAAAACATACATTATCAATATTATTACAGATGGTCATATAAAATGCTATTAGTTCCACCGGACAATGCTATCAGCGCCATTTGCATGTTACCATCGCAGAAGGGTTACTAAAACGTACTGTAATGTTGAGCAATCTAATACCATATATAATCAATGCTAGCTCTAAATGTTTAGTGATTTCTCTTTCCCCTATTTGATTGCTGGATAGACTGACTAGGAGACCGTTGGAGTTCTTTATTCTGTGGAGTGACCTCTGTTACAATAGCCTCTTCTTACAATATTACTGTGTATAGGACATAGGAGTGGGCGACCCCCAAAAAAATGTCAGTGAAATTCACCTAGCCGCGGTATGATGAGTAAAAAAAATATTTATTTTATTAGATAATAGGCAAGTAATTGTTTATTCACTTGAACAGGATGCTAAGGAATGAATTTTCTTGATATTTTAGTTAAACTTACTAAGCCAGCCACCCAGAAAACTCTCTTGCTGAGTGTATTGGTAGCAGGAATTACATAGCACTGCCTGGCTAAGGCATGGGAAGTATTTTTCCTACTTTTCAAAATATTACTGTTTTTTTTGTAGGTTTCTTATCAGTCCTCAATCGGGTACTTATTTTATTTGTGATTATTTAATTTTAAATCAATCTATAAATTTTATACAAAATGTATGGTTTTGACAGATTTTTCTCATCGCATGAAACTGTATATACACTTGAAGCCGTTGAGTGGTTAAATCTGAAACAATCACATTTTTGTCATATCCGTAAAGTTGGTTTTTAAACGATTACAAGGTTGTCCAGGAGTCCCCTAGAATTATCAAAACTTTTAAAAATAAAACATGTGACCGTTTGGTACCTCCTCCCGAATTCCATGTTCGGCAGCTGCTGCGTCTGATTCTGAAGCTCGACGAACCGCGGCAGGCTTTCATCCAAAACCTTGGCCAGCTTCCCGGTAGCGAAATGGAACACCCTCACCTTCCGATCGATGGAAACGGACGCCATCTTCCTGCCGTCCGGCGAGAAGGCCAAATCGGTCGGATACGTCTTGTTCTTCGCAAACTCAAACAGGTCCGTGTCCAGTTTCGAGTCGAACTGAACGTTTTTCGGGAACTCGAACTCGTGCTTGGGGCCAGTCCAGTAGTCGAGGATGCCCGCTTTGTCGACGCTAACGACCACCTCGAATACCGGATTGTACTTTATGACCGTTACGGGGTCTCGGTGGAGGGTCTCCATGACGCGTAAGGGACATTTGGTCGCTTGTGTTCCGTCGAATATGTAGATTTTGTTCGTGGAGGCTTCGGATCTGGAAAAAGAGAGAGAATGTATACAGCGTGTTTCTACTCTTTTCCTTTGGTATATGTTTTACAGCTATTGGAGAAATGGGCCCAAAATGCCCATTCTCGTTTGTTAATTTGTAAATGAAATTAAATTCTTAAATTTAATAGTACTTACAGAGCTAAAGCAGATACGGCATCCCCAGCGGAATGTATCCACTCCGCACAATGTGGTTCAAAATCCAATTTAATCATATTTATCATATCTGAAAGAGAAAAATATCAAACTTGACCTTTAACTTCTGTTAAAAAATATTCAATAATAATCAATACAGAAGGTACACTCCGTGCACCCGTTTTGAATGATGTGCCCATGCGGGGAGACGCTTGATAGAGCACTGGTAGCTAGGGATTTAGTGTAACATTTTGTATGGGAACCCTGCATTTTGTGATTAACCCTTGGAGTAAATGGGTATTTTCATGGATGCATCTGTCTCTTTTGCAGGATTTTCGGCGACATCGACCTTAAAGTACTATAACTACGAAACTACTACACCAATCATAAAAAGAACAACTGCACAATGATTGCATTGAAATTTCGAATATAGAATATTGAAATATCATTTTGTAAAATAATTAGATAATTATGAATAAATATGAGAACGTCAAAGAAGTGAAAAAAACGCGGAACCAGATCTGGTCGTATCATACTCAACGGATAATTGTTTCAAAACCAGATTTGGTCGTATCATACTCAAGGGGTTAAAGGCACAATGGTTCCTTAGGTGGTCTTGAGTGGATTTAGACCGGGAGCATCCGGGGACCACTGAGCGAGTGGCGATGGAGGGGGCGGAAGTTTGATTCTGCCGCGCGTCACTTTGAGCACTATATCTCTCGGACTATAGGTACCAGAGGCAGTGGGATATCATTTTCGGATAACTTAATGATAACAAATTCATTTCTGAAAATAACAAAATACCGGTCCATAGAAAAAATATTAAATAATTGGTAACATCCAAAAATTATTCACACCTTCTTTTACATATTCAAAGTTTACTTTTTTACCATAAGAGGTATCGGTATTGGAAAAATATATTCTGAAAGCCACACTTATCTGAATTACATAAATATATTTTTTATTGGACTGCCATAGCAAAAAGTGAGTAAAAATATATAATTTATCGCACAACAAACCGGTGTATTACGTCCGCTAAGTAGATACGGGCATCGAGCAAAATTAGATAACTACTTATAGGATTATTTAGTTTTTGGGATAGGTTAGTGAGTTAAAAATAACAAGTACAATAGTAATAATTAGTATGATAATTAAATTACTATTGTTTTTTCTATTTCATAAAAATAATTTATCATTCACACACGTACCTAATTATTTGTGGTTAACATACCTTAAATACCTGTGTAAGTAACATACCTTAACATAACTTAAATACCATGCTGGTCGTATCTCCTAGATTTTATTGGCGATTATTTATATAAAACTGGCGATTATTTACAAAAACGTCTTAACTCTTTAACTACAATTAAAATGCAATTATCATTCATTAAAAATTCTGAGTGCAAAATATATTTAAGTAGGTACTAGGAACTGTTTATTTAATACATTATATTTTCAAGGAACTCACAAGATAGAAATTATGTTTTTTGTATTTTTATAACTGAATGTAAATAGTAAATTTTAAATAAACATTTGGATGACTAAAAAATGTCTGTTCTCATTTCGTAATGGGTATTTGTAGGTAGGGGCATTGTCAGTGTCTTTGTATGTGTCTTTTTTAAACCAAGTTATGAATGATTTAGGTCGAGATTTAAGCATAATTCATTCCTTGGTTATAGAGACCCAGGGTGGATATCATTTAATCATGAAGCGTTAAGCAACTTTACCCTGATTATAGGAAAGTATTTCTATTGTTTGGGTCTTTTTTCCATACACGAGAAGTTTGAAAATATCTATGTGGGGCTTTTTCCCTATCTGCAGGATAGAGTCGCTTGTCGGGTGGTCATTTTTTTCTGTTAGTGATTTTGATTAAAATATTACTAAGCTTCAATCGTCTCTCCTATAAAGTTGGCTATATGTCGCTTGGTAACTTTTTCCTTTTCACTGTCGATATTTTTAAAATTGTGGGCGGCTAGTGGGGCATACTATGAATTCAATAGCCAAAGGACACATTGTTCTGTAGGAGCAAAAAATATAATTTTTGATGCTATAAAAAGTAACCACCAAAAAACTACCAAAACATGTGCAAAGTAACATGTTTCATGGTAACAATTGTGATTCATTATGAGTTTCAATATATTTCAATATATATTAATGATGTTTTACTGTTATAAATTATTGTTACAGCTGCAACTTTTTTCCCACAATGATTTGAGACTGACCGCCGCACTAACAAATGACAGTCACAAAAAGAGCTTTTCAATTACATGTCCAGTCGTTATTAGTCGGTGGAGACGTTTCGTTCCATCCTCTTTTCCTATTGGAAATGAAACAATAATCTTTACATATAAGAGTGTGCAAATGTAATTGATTATTAAAATATATCAATGGATATCATTGCTACCTCACCTATTTTAAAAACACAAAAACACACTACTAAATTCAATCATGTTAATGCTAAATCTGAAAAAGAATCGTGTTGGTTTTTTTTTTAATATCACTTTTTATGATGTTTTAAAAAGCTAACCTCACCTACTGACATATAGGTGTTTATGGATTGTTTAAAAAAAACTAAGGTAACCTACCGAAATCTAGGTGTTTGACACTTCTTTAAATACCTATATTTCCCTTATTTATTGAGTCCGACAAAAGATTATTGCAGTATTGCCTCGGAATCAGCGAGGTGAATATAGTAGAGAAGTTAAAAAATCAACAATGTAGAACTGGTAGCCATATCTAATAAATACCTCCATTTCTAAATCATTATTTAATTTTACGTACCAAAATTAATGACGTCGAATACTTTAACGGTTTTATCTGACGATGCGGTGCATAAGTACGTTCCGTTACAATTGGCCGCTAACGCGACTACTGGACCGAGGTGGCTTCTAAAATGTTTCACAAACTCTATTCCTTCCTCCATCTTTTTCCAGAATTTCACGTGTCCATCGCAACTGGCCGTCACGACAAAATCAGTTTTTGTGACTACGATATAAGAAACGATATCTCTGTGCATGTAGCTCCTTTCGTACGACTCGGAATCAGGGAGATTTTGCAAATATACCGATTCGTGGGCTAAACCTGAAATATAAACGATCGACAGGTTAGTTCTAAAATATTGCCTGCAGGCAATAAGCTGGCCTTTTCTTACGAATAAAGCGTTTTATTATTATTATAAGTGCATCGGTTGCATTTTTGATGATAGTAATAAATATTACCTACTTTTTATCTTTTTTGTCTTCGCTTGGACCATTTCGGATGGTTGTGGCCCAACCCAGCCCTCGTCCGAGTCTTCAGATTCATCTTCTGCGTGCTTTCTCTTCGATTCCGATTCCGACATCAGGAAGTATTTTCGTAAATTTCGTATCCAAACAGAGACCTATTAGGGAACTATATCCAAACAAAAATAATATCATAACCTAAAAATATTAAGAAACGTCAAACAGCAACTAAAATGGCGGAAGATGTACTTTTTAATTTGTTCATAATAATAATTAAAAAACTATTTTTTCCAATATTTTAGGAAAAATATTCTAATAAAAAAGACACATTTATGTGTGGTTTATTGTTATTTTTAACATACAAAATCCTTACCGGATGTGCCGCCATCAATAGACAAACTGCTTACGTTCGCAAAACTGCGCAATTTTATAGTATTTTTTCAAAATTCGCTGTAATCACATTCTTCGGCGCTTTAAAAATGCGTTTATCAGCTTCCTAATTAAATATAGCGTTTTGTGGACATTTTTAAAGTGAGAAAAATCGTGTGAGCATTTTTGTCTATTCGTCGCGGTTGACGCAGCGTTTGCGAGCGCGAACGAGTCCTTCCTTTACAATTTTGTAATGGTGGTGGCAGGCGTTCTCGCTATCAACGCGTAGGGAGTTTCGTGAATTTAGTCGAAAATAATTGAATAACAGCGTAGGTTTACGCGTGATTATCGTTACAGTTTTATTGTTTAACCGCACGTTAAAGAATCAGGTGAGTTTATTGTTTTTTTAGCGGGGTTTCGGCGTGTTTGTCGTGCCGGTTGTCGACACACGTGGTTCTTTTTGAAATTGCGCTGTGGCTTCGGTTTTGAATACCGCTGCGGTGCGGCACGACCTTTGCTCGGGGTAATGGCCGCTCCTATTTATGCGTTCCATCGATTTTCAACGCTTTCGCGGAAATCGACAATTCCCGTTTGCCGACTTGGCGATGCGTGGCGGCGTTCGCATGTGTAATAAAATTCTCGTGACATTCCGTACGTACATTCCTATCTCATCTGCGCACGGCTCGTCGCGATCGAATTAAATTGGAAAGCGCTGAAGTTCTTCGTTTGAAAAGTATCGCAATGTCCCGTTTTCCGTGAAGGTCAAGTTTTCGATCGATTTTTTTACATTTTGAAAATCGAACGACGCGTTTGCCGCGCTTTTTTATGTCAGCCAACGGCGGAAAATCTAAAATCTGCGCACGTGTTTATGTTTTCAGTCACGTTTTTAGAAATCGATTTTCATAAATACATGTATGCTCGCATATCTATGTAACTCCCAGATATCAGAAATGGCTAGTGCTTTATAAAAAAATACGCGTTATAACGAGTAAAAATAACGTTTCTGAACATAACCTAACAATTCAGACAATGTCGTTGATCTATAATTTAGTGTCTTCAATGACGTGTTACAAAGTCTACTGTTTGTTGCTATCGTTCATTTTATTGTATTGCTTTTTAGATATTCAGGCATGTCAGTGTATTTGCTTTGCTCATTCAGGCATTGGTATTATTCTAGTATCTACACCTATTCTACATTGTTGGTGTATTGACGTCCCCCGGCTATATTCACCATATTGATTCCGAAACTGCAATAATTTTTATTTGGCCTCAATAAACAAGCGATATATAGCAAGCATAAGCGACATAGCAAGATATAGGCAGAGGCGCAAAAAACTGCACTGCAAAACTTTTTAGGTCGATTTTTTGAATAAATACTTACATTATCGTTTTATCATGAATTCCTTTGTGTTACCTAGTAATTAATCTCGTTAGTTTTAAGTATAATATATATGGGAGCCGGCAGAAATGGTTATGCACGGATTTGTCAAACGACGCAACGTGCCTATAAGCACTGTTGGCGTCAGACGGATTAAAGAAGCGTTGAACACTTTCATTTTGGTAGTTCGTTAGTTTTAAAAAAACTATTTATAAATACCTATGGCAGTAGGTTGTTAGTTTTTTTACTATCTTAAAAATTAACTTAAAAAAATCGGTTGTGTCACCCCAAGACTTTCCTGACTAGTATCCGGGGAGGTGCGAAAAAACAGCGACATTTTTTACTCTAGTACCCCAAATTTGTATGGCAGGTACCCCAAACGTTGGTCGTAAGTACCCCAAAAACTAATAGGTTCTTCCGATGGTTAACAGAAGCTTCTATGCCAAATTTTAACTTAGACAGATTAAGCGTCTGGGCGCTATCGCGGAAACAATTTTTTCGCCGGGAACCCCAAATTTGTATGGGAGGTACCACAACCGTAGGGCGTAGGGACTCCAAAAACTAATGGGTTCCTCCGACGGTTAACAGAAGCTTATATACCAAATTTCAGCTCAATCCGATTAAGCGTCTGGGCGCTATCGTGGAAGAATACATACATACAGACATACATACAGACAGAGATCGGTCTGGAAATAGTCTCAATCGTCTCAGGGAGTCTCAAAATATATATTCCCATCTTCATCTCAAAATTTTTTTTTAGCGCGATCACAATACTTTCCTTTCCGATAGGTCGTCGGGAAAGTAAAAGTAACATGGAATGTAAATTGAAGATTTTATGTTTCAAAATATAGCATGTCTGATGCTATTTCCTATCAGATTAGACATTAAAACAATCAAATCTAGTATTTGTAGTGTTTCTTTAACCCTTCAGGCCTCGGCCCCTCAGCCGATTGCCAAGTTGCTGTTGCAATTTTTTTTTGTAAAAATTAGTAAAAAAATTGAATTACGGCACTGCTTCACCAAAACATGCTTCTGCTTGGCCTTCAATGCCAGAATGATTGGACAACAATTGGTGACTTTTGCATTCCGCCTCCAATGCACTGGAAGGTAATGCTCTATGACGACGCCAGAGATGCTGAAATTTTATTTGAATGCCTTTCAGCATACACTTCCAGACCCCAGTAACCTCGCTCGTTGGAGCTTTGCCGAGGATAGTTCTTGTCCCCTCTGTAGCAATACCCCTTGCACAGCTAGACACATTCTAGCTGGCTGCAAGGTGGCCTTAGATCAAGGACGGTACACTTACCGCCATGATAAAGTTCTCGCTGTTATTCGCGAGGTAATTAGTCTCTCAGTGGCTCGTGCCAACAAGGGTTTGACAGTATCCTCCAAACCCCCAATACAGTTTGTGCGGGATGGCCCTAAAGGCAAAAAACATTTAACTACAAAACCTTTCTCAATAATCGAGAAAGCTACAGATTGGATTCTGGAGGTTGATTCGGTCTCTAAGCAGTATAAATTCCCTGAAAGTCTCGGATGCACAGCCCTCCGTCCAGATATAACTCTTTACTCTCTATCTCGGAAGGTGGCTCTTATTGTAGAATTAACTGTTCCATGGGAATCAAATATCCCAAAAGACCACGAGTACAAATTAAATAAATACCATGAAGTTGGCGCTCGTGGCCTGCCAGCTAAATCTCTATTTCACCTCTTTAAAGATCTTGGCCTTTCCAGAAAAATAATCAACTCTTTCTTAGAAAAATTATCTAAAACTGCGATTTGCGCATCTCAAATTCTATGGCTTCGAAGGGGGAGTGAATGGGTGGCAAGGTGAACGCTCACATGTGGCAAGACAGCTGTCCTAAACCTACCACAGCCGGTTCGTAAGTCCGGAATCCACTGCTCACCCCCCAGAAGTGTAAAAAAAATAGTATTATGATGGGCCCGACTCCGGTCGGTGAATTCCATGGCAGCTCCGTTTGTATTTATTTATTATTACTGCCAAACCACTGTACCCATAATTAAAATGAAACATAATAAAATAAAAAATAATAAAACTATAAAATGAAACAAATTAAATTAAAATAAAATTAAAACGGGGCCGTCACGCTGAATCGTGTTGTGGCCGATATCGGCTAATCGGGGCCTGAGGGGTTAATAGCTTTGCATTATAGGAACCTGTTGATGTATAGGTACATTGTTAATTTTAAACCTCATCTTCACATTGATTCCAAATCTGCAATAATTTTTATTCAGTCTTAATAAATAAGCGAGATAGAGGCATTCGTTTCATTAAAATAGAAAAAAGAAGTGTAAAACCCATACGTTTCATTAAAATAGGTTAGTTTAAAAAAAAAAGAATACTTTACCTATATATAGAATACAAACCTACCACCGATATGGCGGTAGGTTTAGTTTAAAAAAAAATAACCCTAAAAACCAAGTCAAAATAATCTAAAAAAACAGTTTTTTAAATTTGTTTTTCCTTATTTTAAGAAATATTACGCGTTTGAGGGGTGTCACATTTAGCATTACAATGATCAAATCCAAGTGGTTTTTTTTCTGAGAATGGTTCCTATTTTCATAATTATTTTTTTATCTCAAAAATTAACAAAAGAACACGTATGTTAATTTGAAGATTTTATGTCTCAAAATATTGCAGGTCCAAAGCTATTTTCTATCAGATTTAGCATTAAAATGATCAAATCTGGTAGTAGTAGTGTTTTTTTTTGATAAATGAAAAAAGTCCGGATACTACATACATTCACAGGCATTTGCTTTGAAGTGGTGATTTTATTATTAATATAATTAGTATTTTTTGTTAGGTTTTTAAATTTGAGGATTTGCGTTTAGACCGACCACCAAAATAAAAAAAAATATAAAGCCGTAATCTATTCATGAGTCTTTTACAGCTGATAGTCTTCTCAGGTTGCTGTAAGTGTAAAAAACTTACTACTTTTCTTTAAAAAAAAACTTTTAATGCGTTTTTCTCAAAACAATATTTTTCAGATTTGCACCGATGATTAAAAAAAAACTGCTCGACATAGTTGTTCCAAAAAAAATTCAATGATTGTTATATTAACCTGTCTTCTATATAATCTAAAAAAAAAATTTTTTAAATATTTTATTACTACCTAAACACAAAATTTTGGAGCGAAAAACAATTTAATCTATTTAAACCCTGAAAAATTATAACTTTTAGTAAATTTTTTAGCTCGTCTACAAAATACACATGTAAAAATTATTATCAATTTTTTTTTGGGGCAAAATTATGCTCGCTATTACTGGTCTGGCGCAAGCAGATAGTCATTTCTGCAGCGGTAGAACTTTTGCGATTCAATATCTCAAAAATAGTTTTTTTAGTATCAATATTTTTATCTTTCAAATGTTCATTAGATTTTAACTTTTATTTTGAATAACATGTTATTTGTGGCCTTCAAAACCAGGCTCTCCCCCTAGAGCCCCAATTGACCGATATCGGCCACAACACAATTCAGCGTGACGGCCCGGTTTTAATTTTATTTTAATTTAATTTGTTTTATTTTATTATATTTTATTATGTTAATGTTTTATTTGAATTATGGGTACAGCGGTTTGGCAGTAATTAATGTTTTGGTGAGACAGTCATTCAATTTTTTTACTAATTTTTACAAAAAATTTTTGAGACATCAACTTGTCAATCGGCTGAGGGTCCGAGGCCTGAAGGGTTAATAATAAAAACCCTATGTTTATTTCCATTCCCTGCTACTGAAATCTATAAACACTGATGATGTAACTTAGGTTGTATCTAATTTCTTTTTTAATGCGATTGAAAGGAGGATGGGGCAAAACGTCCCCACCACGACCCGACATATGAGCTCTATTCATTACTGCCATTTGCTATTATGGCACAGCAGTCAGTCTGAAATCATCGAGGGGAAAATGTTACTGAGTTGAAAAGAAAACATTGGTAAAACATAGTTATTACGTCTTAAGTGTCAAAATAATAAAGTAATTGTCTTATTAAAATTATAATACAACCGTAATGCATCAGAATTGTTATTGTGGTGGTTACTCTCTGGTTAAAAAAAAGGTACTGCGCTGCGAAACATAACGGTGCGACGAGACTCATACTCGGCCGGTGATAAGTGACGATTTTTTTATATAGTGAAAGGGGTTTTTCGTTTTAGTCATAACCGTTTTCCCACAATGATTCGAGACCGACCATCATAGAAACAAGCGAGCCACGAAAAGAGCTTTCCGACGACGTACGTCGAGTCGTCGTCGGTCGGCGGGGACGCATCTCATACATTTCAAAACGATACTAATGGTACTTATAAATCCCCTACAAATTGTATAAGAATATTTTGTTTTGTCACGCAGGATGAGCGCCAGCGCTTGTTATAAGTGCAACCGCGTGGGCCACTTTGCGCGCGAGTGCACGGCGGGCGGCGCCGCGGGGGGCGGCGGCGGGGGGCGCGACGGCGGCTACCGGGGGGGCGGCGGCGGGGGGGGCGGGGGCGCCGCGGGGGGCGACTACCGCGGCGGCAACCGCGAGAAGTGCTACAAGTGCAACCGCTTCGGACACTTTGCGCGCGACTGCAAGGAGGAGGCGGACCGCTGCTATAGGTACGACGCGCCGCCCGCCGGACGCATACGTTCGCAGGACGGACCGCGGAGGGGTCGCGCTCGAACGCGTCTTTCTAACTCCTGCGTGCTAATTTATTCCAGACGGTTACCGTAGGGGACCGCGTTGCCTCTAGGCGTAACCCGCATATCCGGCGCGCCGCCGTTTCCAGCTACCGCCCGTTTATAAAAGTCCCTCACAAGGTAAGCCGGTCGAGAGGCGGAGGCGATGCGAGGAGGACGGCGGACGATGCGCACGACGAACGAAGCAGCGACGAACGGACGCGCTCCGATGAGACATATTTCTTGCCATCGGAGCGCGGTCGCCGCTTCTTCGGGGAGCCGCTCTCCCCACGTTTCGAATGTATCATTTCGAAGACGTCCCGAAGAATTTTTTCACATTGGAGTCCAAACTCGCTTCAATTTATGCCAATGTTCCATTAATATCATTCCTTTGAGGGATATCTAAACTCGATAATATATCGATCGTAAAATTATTCCTCTTTTAACGAAGACTCAAACTGTAAATGTTTTCTTTCGCCCTGTGCGCGTGCGTTGAGATCTTTTCGATAGCTTTACTCGACTTCGATCGTCGCACAAAATTATCCACACTGATAATTTTGATTATTTTTTGGTTACCTCCGAGCTACCGTTCCGAATCTGGCTGCTCTGAATCTGCTCCGAATTTCGCATTCGACAGCGAACGCAGGCAACTACGACGTTTAAGCCGTGTCTGGGTAGATAAAATTCGCAGCCAAGGTGAGAAGCGTGGTGGTTTTCCTTCGCCTTCCACGCTGGTTTTGAATCACGAGCATGAATTCTATGGCACCGTTTCATATTGTCTAGAATCAAAGTTCCCATTTATTCGGTGTTGGGAAACCAGTTGCAGATTAGTGGAAATTTATCCACTAATACGTCGGCACCTACGGAGAGCTCCTCCACTAAGAGTGAAAACCCCGATTGCCATGTTATTAATCGCTATTTCTACCTTTTAAAAAATTTCAAATCAGAAAACCATTATTAGTATGAATAGGCTCTGCTGCGGGGTTAGTTCCATTAAAATTTACAAATAGTATGATCTGATGGCACAAAACGTCCACATCTCATTTTCGAGTAAAACTACCGAATTAATCTCGATTTGCGTACGGAGAATTCGAAGTAGGCAGAATTCTTTTATCCTATTTTTACTTCTTTGTATCTGGTTTGCCTGCCCGTGTCCCCGAAATGGATTTGCTTATCGTAAATTGCCGAATGATTGTCATAGAAATTTAAGTCTCGTAACGATTTTACTTATCATTTTAGAAATTTGGTTCTAGTTACTAGGCGGTGCGAAGAGTGCGATCTAACAGCGGTATTGGTAGAAATACCGATCGTTTCGCGCCGCCTCGTACCTGCGTTCTCGTAGACACCCGTGCGTTTTTACACAGTTTTGTTTGACTTCTGCGGAGGTTTACGGGGCTCGCGGTTGACGGTTGCGTTTGGTGGTGTTGCAGGTGCAACGGCACGGGGCACATAGCGCGCGACTGCACGCAGAGCCCGGACGACCCGTCCTGCTACAACTGCAACAAGACGGGCCACATCGCGCGCAACTGCCCCGAGGGCGGGCAGGAGTCGCGCGAGTCGCGCTCCATGCAGGTGTGCTACAACTGCAACAAGGGCGGCCACATCTCGCGCAACTGCCCCGACGGCTCCAAGACCTGCTACATCTGCGGCAAGCCGGGCCACATCAGCCGCGAGTGCGACAACGGCGACCGCAACTAGCCGCGCCCTCCGCCCTCTCCGCCCCGCGCGACACCTATGTTACTTCTTGATGCATGTTTTTGCGAAATAGACGAAAATGGAGAATTAATCCGACCGTTGAATTGCGCTCCCGTCTCTATTATGCCTATATATGTATGTATTCGGTATGTCGTTTCGCCCGATCCGTTCCCGCTGCGATCCGTCGATCCTCGGGCGGCCGCGCCGACGTGCGGCCGCCTCCGACTATTTTAAGCGTTGCAGAGTATATGTTTAAATATATTTTGTACGAGTTTTACGAAAGATAAATTCGACTTCACGTCTCCGACGCACAACTGTCTTTTCACTGGAGGAGGAGGAGGAAGAGGACGGAGACGGAGGAGAGAGACGGAGGAAGAGGATGAGAAGAAGGAAGGAGTATTTCTTTCATTTTTATTATTTTATTTTTTAGAAGAAATTGCAAACTGACCTTTATTTTATAGTAGGACTAGGGAGTAGAGAGAGAAGGGGATTACATGAGAGAGGGATTACATTGCAACCTTCCATATATTAGCTAGATATGCCCTCGCATACGAATAAGTTGACTTTACGTTCCCTTTGCTCGTAAATCATGCAATAGAGCAATAAATTGAACAGTATGCGAGAGAATAGCGCGCTGATATTCTTTCACAGCGGCTCACACCGGAAACGGTCTGCTGTCTGCTAGCGGACTGCGACCAAACGACTTCTGGTCGGCTTTCAGTAGTGCTTTTGAAGGGGTCATTTTCGAGCACCAAAGGCCCATCCAGGGGACCATATTATTATATCGACGCCTCAGACAGCGTGGGTGTTTATGAAGGTACATCATGCAACACAATGTGGGTACATCATGCAATTCTGGCAGCTTTGGGCTATATACATTCTTTCATTACATCATGCATCTCTGACACTGGGAATAAATATAATGGTGCATCATGCAACATACAGGGGACCTGGTATTTAAGAAGGTAAATCATGCAGACAACGTGGGAGGGGGGGGGGGGGGATGGAGGATATATGAAAGGGTACGTCATGCAATGACAGCTTCGGGCTATGTACATGTTTTCATTACATCATGCAGCTCAAGATAGCGGGGGTAAATATAATGGTATGTCATGCAACAGGTAGTGGGGTTATTTAAGAAGGTAAGACGCCGGTAAGGTGTATAAAAGGGTGCATAGGCAACTTGGGACAGTGGGGGATATATAAGAGTACATCTGCGACTCGACAGCTTCAGGTTATATACATGCTTTCATTACATCACAACTCCGACAGCTTCGGGCTATATACATGCTTTCATTATCTTTTTTTGCGCTATGGCGAAAGTGTATTTTGGGTCTTCAATATTTATTTCTCTTGCAATTCAAAAACTTCAATTCTGTTTTAGGGAATTCCAAAAAAGAGTAGCATCATTAATTGCAGTCGAAATAAAAGGAGAATCATCATTGCATCATTAATTGCAGTCGAAATAAAAGGAGAATCTTTATTATAGAATAATGAAAAATAACACTCAAAAATAAATAACTTTAATTTAATCTGTAATTCGCGATAATATAATGGACATATATAATTAAAATGTCTCGACACATCTAGAGCCAAAGCTCCAGAATCCAAAGCAAAAAACAACAGTGTATGTAGCCTGTTGTAAGGCTACTGGTATTTCTCGTGTTTTGATATTGGTTTAATAAGGTAAAATGTGAAATAAATTCAATTGAGTTAAATGTTCATTACGCGGGTCATCTAGACTGGATCACTTAGAGGTTGATGTGAAGTCCGTCTTGCGGCATTACCCTTTATTATGCATTGCATGGTGGTGACACTGATCATTTAGTGGTTGTGGGAAGTAACAGCATTATTTCCAATATGCTGTTAGCAGCATAATCAGAATCCTGTAAAATACAGGCCTGCGGCTAATAAATTACGATCGCTGCGATTAAGGGTGGTCAGGCTACTCGCCGCTAGGGGCTGCTGGTCGACGGACCGGGTCAGAGCATCTAAAGCTCAGAACATCTAAAATTATACGATCTGAGCCTCACACGATATTTTCGTGTTTTCGGGTCATAGCATCTAAAATGAAGTAAATGCAGTGCTTTGCAATTTTAGACGCACTGAGCTTTAGATGTTCTGCCCCTCCGTTATAATAAATTACATTTCAGTAAAAACGGGCAGAACATCTAAGTAGCAACTAGGGTTAGAACATCTAAAATGTAGCAACCTGTGAATTATAACGGTCTGTCTGCTACCGAAAAATAGCGCTTTAGGGAACGTCAATTGTTGCCAGGTTTCCTCTGTTTTGAGATAATACGTAAATATAAATATAATATTAATTATTGTCCTGCAACCGAATATACTTGAATTTTCAAGGTGAGAGACGTTAAAAAACTAAATTATAATTAACGTATGGTCCTTCCTTCGATGTAGGAGCCTACTCTGCGATAGTTTTCAGTTTCGGAAACCTAACACCAGATAAGATATCGGAAAACTTTCCGATACGCCTGGTAACACAACATCCATCTATGACTGCTATTTATCAAATATCATTTAACCGTAAAAAGTAGCAGGAGCTATGTCGTGACCTCAGAACAACATGGTTCTATCTGCCCCCATAGCTAATCCGAGAAAATAGGCTTCGAAGATTTGAAATCTCTTTTTGTAAAATCTGGCTGAAATATAAGTCTTTTGAATGTCTCACTTTATTTCAATAATATTTAACTTTAAATTGTAACATTTAGTTTATTTATATATAACATTTAAAAGGGTAAGTCAATAATTAAAATACACTAATGAACCCTTGTTGCACCAAAATGTTACCAAATTCAGTGCAATATGGTTCCAATGGCTGTTAGAACCATATTGTTCCAAGATGCTAAGTGAATTTTAGATATCATATTATACAAATATATTGCGTAGTCTCATCCAATTATTTAAATTGGGGTTTATTATAGTTAATTGTGATATATTTATGTTAAAAAAAACTCTTTATTTAATTCAAACCATTTTATTTCTTTCACATGAAATTTGCTTACCAATTTTCTAAAACTGTAAATAGCGTAGGACTAAGGCCCGGATTCCTCTGTCGCTGACGTCGGTCGCGTACCGTCAGTCGCGTAGCGCGCTGACCATCAGCGCCAATGAAAACATCCGTAGTGCGATACTGACCGCTCCACGGTACAGGCGTCTCCAAGTGGATTTGTTGTGGATTTGTGAAGCGGAGTTTGAATTTGGGATATTATTATGAACCCGTTTATAAATTGTTTAGTTGCTGCAGCATACTTACGTAAGCGGAGACGGCGTCAATATAGAAAAAAAAGATATCACATTCACCCAATTGTTGCTGATAGAGTGACGAATGGTGAATTTTCTACTTTATTTGAAAAGCTACGTCAGGACGAGGAAAAGTTTTTTAATTATTTTAGAATGAAAGTAAAAACTTTTGATGAACTGTTATCAAAGTTAGAAAATCACCTGAAACACTGCTCCATGTATCGAGAAATTATACCTCCAGTGGAACGACTTGCTGTTACATTGAGGTGAGTTACATAATATCAATCTATTATTGGAACATAATACATAATAAGAAAGAAAACAATACATTTTTGTATTAGTTTTTTATTATTTTTTGCAAAAAAGAATAAAATTGTTATTTATTTGGTTGAAGGACACATTTTACTTGTCCTCGTTGGCTTTCCTAGTAATGGCATGGATGGTTTGGTATCCTTGAGAAATAATTTGGGATCCGGAGTTTAATGTATAAGAAGTAGTGGGAGGTACTTCGTACAACTGTGAAACGGTATTTGACATATCAGGGAAAGTTTCATATTCATGTACGTTGATCGGATCTTGACTGCGTAAAATCGATTCAGACTGTTGAGAAAAATAAGAATCTGAAGAATTCGGTCTACTGGTTATGTCATATGGATTGTGCATATTACTAATTTCCATTGCTTTTTTGAGCATTTCTGTACGGAAAATCAGTTTTTGATGCGTTGTAAACTTTTCTGTTATTGGCAGGAGAGACATGAAAAAATTCATGTCATCATTTTTAAAAAGTTTTGCATTATCTTTGAACATCTTTAGCATCTCTTTATCGAATTCATCAGTGTCCGTCTGTTTTCTTTTTCGCTGATTTTTATTAGAATGTTTATTACGAAAATTAGAGTCTGTAGAATTTTCTTGCGCAACACTTTTCTGTAATTCTGTATTTACTTCAAGTCCTGTGCTCCTTGGTATATCCTGACTGGACGTACTTGGCACATCTTGATTAGATATGCTTGGGATATCCTGATTAATTGCGCTCGGTGTAGCCTGATTACTTTCGATGGAGTCCTCAACTTCAGCTTGGTGTTTTTTATCAAGAAATTTCATATCTTCAAAATATATGTACACCTTTTTTTTACTTCCTCCTGATCCGGAGGGAGTATTTTTTAAGACATTTTTGCAACGCATATATGCATCTCTTGCAGTCTTCCATCGTTGCTGCACATTTTTTTCTGAAACAATAAAAAATAAGAAAAAAGAGTAAATTTAATACATATTATTACACTTTACAGATTCCTTGCGACCGGCAATACCTACATAGATCTACATTACCACTATCGGCTTGGAGAATCAACTATTGGCAAAATCGTCACAGAAGTGTGTACAAAAATTTGGGATGTTCTGCACGACGAAACTTTAAGACTGCCTTCGTCACATGAAGATTGGCTGAGAATCGCTGAGGGTTTCGAATCACGAGCAAATTTTCCGAATTGTGTTGGAGCGATAGATGGCAAGCACGTCCGTATTATTTGCCCTGCATTCAGTGGAAGTTTATTCAGTAATTATAAAAAATATTATTCAATCGTTCTGTTGGCTATGTGTGACGCTAATTACTGTTTTAAGTATATTAATGTGGGTGCTTGTGGAACAGATTCTGACTCAATAATATTTAGGGACAGTAACTTGTATGCAAAATTACAAAGCGGCGAAATAAACCTACCAGAACCAAGACAAGTAGGTAACAGCCGGACACCGTTTCCTTACATGATTGTAGGGGATGCAGCGTTTGGAATATCACGTCATATTTTAAGACCATACGCTCGTAGTAATATGACTCACAAGAAAAAAATATTCAACTACCGTCTTAGTAGGGCAAGACGCTACATAGAATCTACTTTTGGTATTATGTCTAATAAATTTGAAGTATTTCACAGGCCTATGAGGACTTCATTGATTAACAGCATCAAAATAGTCAAAGCATGTTGTGTATTACATAACTTTATAAGAGTTCGTGATGGATATGATGTTATTGATACTATGTCAATTGTTGGTTTAGAAAATGTTCCTCTAAACAGCTATAACATTATGAATCGGACAGGCGATACTTTAAGAGACTTATTCGCTAACTACTTCATTTCACCGGAAGGTTCTTTGCCATGGCAAAACGAGTATATTTACTAAGAAACAGCATCTACACATCCCACGCTAATTGCGCATTCCCGCCAACGACGCGGAACGGACAACGACTGATTTTATTGTAATTCGTGTGGTCTCTTGTTTTAAATTGTCGTTTCTACATAAAACTTTTGTGTATGGACATTATTAAACGTGTAGGTACAATTAGTGTTTGTGTGTATTTTTCATCACCATCCAATCCTATTATTTCCAATGATATTAAATCCTATTATTTAAAAAAACAAAATCTGATTGAATTTATCAACATATTTGACAAATGACAGAAAATTACATAAAAATACTTTTTTATTTTATTATTAATTTGTCAACCGAAGTAGGACAGGCTAAGAAAACCTCCATGCTGTAACACAAAAAATACTACTTAGGTATCACCTTACGCGTTGGGCGCTTTCTATTCGAGCTCATAAAGTAAGGATTCACCTAAGTAAGTGGAGTTAGGAATGGCTTAAAGTTAGTAAGTTCAGTGCAAATGGGCATTAGTAAAATTATTTTTTTAACTTTAAATCAATTTTGACAGCTTTGAGTTCAATTATTTAAAACCACCACAAATAATCGAATTTCTAAAAATGCACCGGCTAGATGTGACACAAAACGCAAAATAAACTTTATATATGCAAATGTATCTACAGGCAAGATTTCATGAACTTTAGAATTTTTGAAGGTTAGACCCTCCAAATAACGTATTGCGATCGGTCTAAACAGCGGGACCAATTTCCTGGAAATCCGATGCAGTTAGCTTTATAATATGCCATGCTTTGTTCTGAAATTGACAGCATGTTATTCCATTAGACTAGATTATTTTAAACACATAGATTATAATAACAGATAGATTATTTTAAAATTATTATAAACACAATTATCTTTTACTTACCGATCTCCTTTTTTTTATCATCGCCCTCATTATTGAATTCGGGAAAAAGTGCTTCATAAACTTGTAACCAAAATTTTGCTCTGGCATCGCGATCTTTGTAAAGTTCATTCGATAAATCCCACAAGGCAGGACGTTGGCGCACCTCGGCAATCACACGTTCGGTATCAATGTTCATGGTGGCGGGCGACTGTATGCGCCCGTGCCGACGGTCGGGAACAGAGTGAGGACGCTCATAGCGTTCTATAGCGCGTCAGTCGACCGACGAACGCGGCGCTGACGAGCGAGACCGACGCGCGTCATCAGCGGCGCGTAGCAACTCGCGCGCCGCTGATGTCAGCTTTACAGTGTAGTGCTTCATAGAACACAACGTATATTCGTACGCGCGACCGACATCAGCGACCGACATCAGCGACAGAGGAATTCGGGCCTAAAACTATTTATTACAAAAATAATAATACACGAATGTATATTATAATCTTCAGCTTGAGATATTTACCTAGTAATTTACTAAAACTAAATATCATAAGGCTAGAACTAGAATTAAAACTAAATTACTTATAACATTAATAATAAAACAAGTAGAAATGACAAATAAACATGTTATAAATGTTTTTAATTTCTGGAGAATATTGCTTTATAATAACTTTGTTCTTCAGCAGGCATTAATTTGAACATTGTTTTTATGTCTTTTTGTTTGAGGATGGAAATATTAGGCTTTTCAGAGACTGGTTTGGGCTCAGGACAGATGTTATTAATCAATGACAGTGTTTGCATTTTAGATTTCCTTCTCAGACTTATATTCCTTTGATCGGATTCTTTCAATGATTTTACAGTAAAAACATTTTCCTCAAATGAAGTTTTGAAAGAAATTTGAAAAAGATTTTGTGTGAATTCTATCGCACAAACTTTAGAAAAAGGAATATTTTTATAATGTAGAAACTGTGCACATTGATTGAAGGCTTTGAAGTCTTTAGGTTGCATTTGAATTATTCTATAAGGATTTTTTTTATTTGCTGATTTCAACATTCTTATAAAGCTTAAAGGCGAATAGAATTCCGAATATTTCATAACATTTTCAATTTGACTGTGGATATTGTCAACTTCTTGTATACCTGCATGTCCTGGGGTACTGTATTTCATGGTAATTTTCTTAATTCTTGGATTCTTTAGAAAATCATGAAACTGTTCCTATTCTGAGGAACACAAGAATCTCGATCCAAAATTGCTCTAAATGCACTAGCAAGGTCATTTCCGGTTCTTCCTGCTGTGTCTTCAGACCATAAGGCACAATATTTTGTTTTAGTCGTTGAGAAATATGCTGTTAAATTATATAAATTTAATTTACGATGGTAGAAAAATGAACCAACCCCTGTCTTAGGACACGTTATGACATTTTGTAAATCAAAAATTAGTAGAGGTATTTTGGAAAGTTTATCTGCTTCCTTTTCTTTGCGCATGAGTGTCTTTTGGTGAAGGTGATTTGAATACAGATGTTTTTCTTCTTCGGTCAAATCGGTAAGATTCTTATGAGCATATAGTTCACAAGTGTCGCATCTATCATTCTTTGGTAAATTAAAATCAATATTAAACTCAGACACAAAAATATTCCTGTACATTGAAGACTTTACTGGTGCGACTCTCTTATCTTTGCAGTATTCTTCATATAATTCATATAGCTTTGTTATGTTTAAACCCGGCTCCAAATATTCCTTTTCCGTCTTCGCTCTACAATAGTGCGAAGCCACACGAGGGAATGAGTTAATGTGATTTCTCACTGATATTTTTTGAGATTCACTGACTTTCGAATGTTTTTTGGATCCTCTCATATCTGGTTTAGGAACATGCGTTTCAACATCCATTTTTAAATGCACATTGTATACAGGTTTCTGAAATATACAGAGAGTAGCTAGATAAAATGCTTTACATACCATTGATTTTATCTATAAAATCAATGTTACATACCCTTATTTTGATACCTTTCAGAAAAAAAAATTATTGAAAGGAATACCGCCGTTTGGCCGAGGTAGATTTTTTTCTTAATGTTGTGTGCCTTAGTGTCGACTTGGAAATGAACATGTATTTTCATTTTGTGACAGAGTTAGATAAGCATCCAGTTGTGATTTTCTTTCTGGCTCCGAAATATATTTACTACAGTTAAATTTACAATTACGCAAACAGTTCTTTTTGTCTTGAATAGCTTTTGCAGGAACGTCCTTCTGCCTGCTACTGATGTAACTTTCTCCTTTTTGGTGTTTCATTTTTCGAACATTTCTTTTCCATTTTTTGGGATGTCTGCTTCGTTTCCTGGTCTTTTTTTTCAAGTTGGCACCTTCGTCATTTTGTAGCTCCACATTCAATGACTCTTGGGAATTACTTTCATCTTCATTCAATACTATAGAGTCTATAGGAATATCAGAATGTTGGGTTGTGTATGAGTGGTCCATATATATAAGAAGTTCATTAGAAACTTGGCATGCCAGAAATTCATGTGAATTGTCGAATATCTCTTCATACAACACGACGGGCAGATCATTTATATTAAAATCATCGTCGAAACTGAAATATAGCATACAAAACTACATATTGATGAATTAAACGAAAAAAATATATTTTTACTCACCGTGACATGGCGTCAGTATTTTGATTGCCTAGCTCGTTGTTTAATAAGGTTTTTTTCTGGTATACATCATCTTGATGTTGTACAATCAAGTTTTCGTCCATTTTAACGTGAATAAACTGCACGAAAGTTCGAAATACGACAAGAAAAACAGAGCGCGCGATCTTGACAGCTGCGGTTAGAACTCTGTTGCACCAAAAGTGTTTTTTTTTGCAAATAGAACTTTGTTGCTTCGAAATCGCAAGTGGAACCATGTTGTCCTAATAAATTCAAATCATGCTTGCAAATAAGACTTTGTTGCACTGCTATCTCTTAAATCAAGGCGAATGTCGCCAGGGTCGAAATATAGTTCCATAGAGAAAAAAAATATATAAAAATTGATATAAAAAACTTCAAAATGGAAATTTTGTTAGTTGAAACCTTGTTGTTCTGAGGTCACGATGTCACAGTCGTGATTTTTTAGATGTTCTGACCTGTTAAATGAAATCGATGTATTTATTTCATTTCGAAGGCGGCTCAGTACATCTAAAGGCCAGAGCATCTAATTTAGATGTTCTGCACCTCATCCGATATTATCGCGGTTTACGGGCCAGAGTATCTAAAATGCGTGCGTTTCGATTTTAGAAGCTCTGCGCTTTAGATGTTATGACCCGGACTCCTGGTCGATAGTTTTCGATATAACGAGGTTTTGCAATTACGACTGAAAAGAGTGTTCGTTGGTATGTATTGTCATATGCTTCCTCCACACGTTGGCCAATATTGATAAGGTGGAAGAGAGTCGGCATCGCTGCGATGCCGCCTCTAATCGTAGCGATTTAATGGGGGCGTCGGTTTGCGATTGTGTGGTTTGACTACTCGCCGCTAAAGACGGCTCGAAATAGTTTACGTAATATTTGCAGTTGCAGAGCATATTATAAAAGCGATAGTAATGGTACTGCTGCAACAATCCTCTAGCTCAGCAGTTGGTTTTGCAAATTTTAATATGTGAAATCCATCGTTCTCAGCCATAGCGGCGAGTAGCCGAACTACCTCTAATCGCAGCGATCTGAAAGCGGGCGTTCGTAATAAATGCGTTTGTCAGAGAACTTCAGGTGCGACAGGGTATAGAACAGAACGGGAGTGCGAAGGCGGCTTGTGAGTGAAGGGGCAAACACATTATCAGACGCGTCCGTCAGCCGCGGCTTATGGGCGCGACTGAATAGTGAATAGGTATCTGTGTAATGAATTTCTATCGAGCCGTGCACGTTATCGGACGTCAGTCGCGGACGCCTGTGCATACGTTCGTAAGACGCGGCTTACGGACGTGTCCGATGCGTTCACCGAATAGAAAGAGACAGCTCCGTATAGTATCCCCTCATTGCTAGGCAACCCTGTGGTATATTATGGCCATATGTGTAAACTTCTATTAAAATCGCGTTTCGATTAAATAACTGATAGGTGCACAAATTTACGGCGGGATTTCAGACTATAAGAGACTAGAGCGCGGGAGTGCGCGAAGGTGGGCTGTGAGTGAATGCGTAAGCGGAATAGGAATAGAAAGAGATAGCTGCATATTAGACTCCCTCTATCCGTGTCTAGTTGCGCATGCGCGTTTATCCATAGCATAGACTTATGGCGTCGAAGCGTTGCCATGGTGATATATAAGCCTATATATAAGGCGATATATAAGCCTTGCCATGTTATATAATATGTACGTGGCTCCGAGCATGTGCGACTAGACAAGGATGGAGGGGGTACTATATGCAGCTGTCTCTATTCGGCTGACGCATTCTCAGGCTGGTCACGAGGTCTAGTTACTTATATGTGAATGGATACTCGTCATAACGAGAGTAGAAGAAAAAAGTCAAAACTAGTTGTACAGTCTGGCCAGATTTATATTGCAACAAAGTAATGTGAGAATATTCTAAATCATCAACAGAGACTAAATCATCTAGGGACATGTCTCAATACCATCTCCCAAAATGCGTATGGTGCTCAGACTAGTGTTTCTGCTCCTTTACTGATTTTTTCACGTAACATCGATGTTTAAATCATTGTGAGCTTGAAAAAATAAGAATAAAACTTTAATCTTGCCTCCGTTAAATAATCATTAATTTTGACTACGATTGAGACAGTTTGTGGTTAGACCAACAATTGTGGTTAAACTCTACGATATGTCAGACAAAACAT
Source organism: Micropterix aruncella (assembly GCA_944548615.1). Classification (NCBI taxonomy): domain Eukaryota; kingdom Metazoa; phylum Arthropoda; class Insecta; order Lepidoptera; family Micropterigidae; genus Micropterix; species Micropterix aruncella. The sequence continues at coordinate 10,999,942 of OX155966.1, forward strand.
AACCTCAAATGTACCTAGAAGTACATTTTGCGACACTGAAAACTTTTTTGTTTAGTTTCATTTTCATTCTCATTTTTTGAGCCATTATAAAGCTTGCGTACTGATCAGCAAACTATTTTAGATTCTCATTTTTTGAGCCATTATAAAACTTGCGTACTGATTAGCAAACAATTTTAGCTCTTAATAACTGACTTCTTTTAATTTTACAAAGCTTAGACATTCTAGAAAGGATATACTCAGGGAATCTATCAAGCTTTTCGATTCCATTAAATTTCTTTGGTACTAACCAGGAACAATCTTTTAAAATTATCTCTCTTCGATACACGTCTTAGCTCAATTTAAACCACTGAACAAAACACAAATTATAGTTTTGAACAGTTGAGATTCTAGGAGCTTCGTCTTTTGATTTTTCACCAGGCGTTACCTATTGTTAGTACTTCTTTTTTCTTGAAATCTAGTTCTACATCAATCTTTCTATCTTCTAAACTGCTATTAACTGTACTTGCATAATATTTTGTTTTTGAAAACAGAACTTCAAAGTATTTATCACTTATTTTATTCTTTACTTATTGAAGCAGCGTCTGTACCAAGTTCCAGGCGGTAGAGTAGTCAATAGCTTTAGTTTGTGAATATTTTGAACCAGGAGTGGTAACCAGAAATAAATATATTAAAACAATATATATAAATAGGTTTTACATTTGGTCCATTTACTGATCAAATTTCTTGTAGCTTAAAAATACCTGAGTAATGAAAAATATAAACCACTTTTATGGGGCCCCTCCGGGGCCCCCCATGAGTCGGGGGCCCTCGGCGATACCAGCCGACCTGCCCAGTTCGGGCTTGGCAACGAATTAAAGGCATTCAAAAAAAAGTTTGTAGAAAATGCGTATGGAATCGTACAAAACTGAAAAATCATTTTAGGCTCGGCGCAAACGAACCACCGGTTACAGCCACAAGTGGCCTGCGACAATTATTAGGCTACGCGGTGACAGACGGGGGGAGAAACCCCGCCCACCACCCGGGCAGTTCTAACGGTATGGGTCGTTTTATCTGCCCGGGATATCGTGCATCGACAATCGTGCATCGACAACGGGGTACCGGAGGGGGTAGAAACCAGGAAGATTCTCCTGGTTTCTACCCCCTCCGGTACCCCGTGAACCGTTTATTTAATCATAGAAATGTCAAGAATTCACTTACTATCTAACATTATAAAATATACAAGTTTTTTAGCTTACCTACGTAATAAAGTTATAAACATAGAGTAAAGAAAAAAGAAAAAAAGAGAAATAATAATAATTTAGTAGGGTGAATGGTAGGCGATGAGATGGTGAATCCATGCTACTGAGTGGTCCCGGGTTCCGGCTGCAAACGGCAGGGTTTCCGTCGGGGGTGGCCAGCGACAAGCAGATGACACGCTTGTCCATACATTTTGTAGGGACTCGCCGCAAACGCGTGGCCGGTGGCCGCCACTCGCTACCTCACTGTCCGCGACTCGCGAATTGTGGCTGACACGGGCCACAAAACGCGGACACTCTCTCACCCTCTACGTCGTCTGTGTATGCAGTAGCGCGACCAGACCTTCCGTCTAGAAGTCCATCGTGAAACTGCACGGCAGAGAGAGTGTTATCAATTGATGCGGCCACCGACCACCACTTGTGGCGGCTACCGAACATTGGTGGCTTTGGTGCGCCACCGCCACTTTTGCAGCAGTGGCGGTGGCGCGTGACAGTCACCGGTGGCTGTGGCCGGTAGTTCGTTTGCGCCGAGCCTTAAAGTCGGAGCAGAGCTCGAAGACAGACGTGTACAACTTTTAAGATGATGTTTCTCTATAATATAATTATCAATCTATTTGACAGTCCACATCTCGTTGGAAATATGACATTTCTTCACCGCTGCGAATGTCAAGCGATCTATTTTTGATTTTAATAACAAATTCAATTGTAATTACACTAAATATTCTCTATGAACGGGGGGGGGGGGGGGATAGTCTGCTTGCCGGGAAAGTTTTGGGGCGACACAACCGTTTTTTTATGTGTTACTAGTACCGAGCGGTACAATAGCCTAGCGTGTTGGGTCGGCGCCGACTGGTGTGGTCGTTTAGGTTTGGTATTTCCACGTAGGCTGCGGCACTTCTTTTTTTTTTGTGTACTAGAGACAAGATTCTGTTAGGCAACCCTGCGGTATATTATGGCCCTATGTGTAAACTTCCATTTAAATCGCGTTTCGATTAAATAACTGATAGGTGCACAAATTTACGACAGGATTTCAGACTATATTAGAATAGAGCGCGGGAGTGCGAAGGTGGGCTGTGAGTGAATGCGTAAGCGGAATAGGAATAGAAAGAGATAGCTGCATATTAGACTCCCTCTATCCGTATCTAGTTGCGCATGAGCGTTTATCCATAGCATAGCAGACTTATGGCGTCGAAGCGTTGCCATGGCGTCGAAGTGTATTTACGTGTATCCCGTGCATGCACGACTAAACAAGGATAGAGGGAGTGTCATATGCTGCTGTCTCTTTCTATTTCGCTTACGAATTCTCAGGCTGGTCGCGCGGTCTAGTAGGTGCTTATACGTCTACGTGATTCACCCACTACAGGGATGTCACTAATAAAAAACTCGTTCTGTAGAAATGAAATCCTTCATTTTGTTCCCAATCGATGCAGCATCGCTATCTATCGACTGCGCTAGAACTATTCAGCTAATAGTACATATATCGTCTGCTAGATGACAACGTCAATTTAAATAAAAATCTTGTTTATAAAATATATTTAATTTTCATAACACATATTCTATGTATAATAATAATTTATTTATTTATGGACAACATTACAGGCTACCCTATTTTGTTGTCCACATTTTAAAATGTACACAAGAAAGTTTAGCTTGCTTGTTTAAATAATACATAGGTAATTCTATAATTTAACGATGTGATTAAATTAATATCCGCACGTCATACAATGTTACATTTTGAATTTGTGTATGTAGACAGCGACAGGATATTCACTACTGTTCTTTAGAAAAAAACGCTTTTTTACCCTTTTTCATTTACGAAGGGGACGTATATCAACAATTAATTATTTAAGTTACGATAATATTAGGAGCAATCAAATGAAAACAGAGACAGGAGATATAACGAGCATGGCACGGAAGTTGGTAACGCCGGTAGGTGTTTGTAGAGTAGAGCCCTCTATTGGGCATCAGGGAGAAATAGCGCGAACGTTCACCAATGTGCCGTTTTGAGAGCTAATGGGCCCTTTTGCAGGTCGGTCAAACGCACGGGTCAACACTTTCCGGCGGCCTCCACGCAGAGTGCGAGCCAGGGTAGGACGCTGGCCTGCGGGCCAGTATCCCCTAGGAGTCAATCTTTTAGCGTTTCTGGATGGTTTGCGCACCGTTCGGCGTCAGCCAATCGATTGTGCATTCCGACTAACAGCCGGGAGAATCTGAAAACAGTAATGTTTCCTATAGAGCGAAGGCAGTTGTTAACCTTACAGCAACTGCTCTTGAAACGACCATTCGGCTACCCGATCCCGGGTGAACAGCCCGACAAAGGATGCCGTGGTCTGCGATAGATTCGGTAGACACCGTATCAAAGCTATGTAAGGGAGAGGACCGCGCAAGTGACCTCCAACCTGTAATCATACGGGAGACCGAAATAATCTGGTTGCAACTGGAAGTCAGGGCGCGAGCGTCGACCTCTGTGTGATGAGGGCTATCTTGCGATAAGGCGTTGTCTTTTTTACGGGCGAGTGACGTAACTAGACAGTGGACTGTTTATGTCCCAAGTCTTCTACCCTCAGACGGAACGATCCAATATCGGTAAAACATCCTGAGGTGACGGGTTCGCCCGTTGTAGTTAACAACCCTAGTTGTGCCTTTTGCTTGTTAGACGCGTTCAAAGTGAGGTCAGTGAATCGTGTGTGCGTCATCACTAGGGAGGCTGGATCGGTATCACGTTGAAGAACATCGTTTCGTTCCATTGATCCATCGTTGGCTCTTACGCTTGCTCTCCGGCTTAAAATGATGACCATGTTTCATCTTTCGCGACAATACGGGTAGGAAACGATATTATTCAAGTTATTATTCGAAGTCGGACTCACTCGTTGACCTCACTTTGAACGCTTCATAACAATCAAGTGGCTAAGCGGTGAAAGTTCGCACTTTCTTTCCTGATTCCCAATAGAGGGCACTGATACAACTATACACATACCTACCTACCTGAGTTATCAACTTCCGCGCCATGCTCGTTATATCATCTGTCTTGTTTTTATTTGATTGCCACATATAAATATAATATGACAATAATTTCAATTAGGTAGGTACACATGAATACGTTTTAACGCACATTTATTTATAAGACAAACTATTTTAACAACAATTAATATTTTAATTAGTTATACCTATATTTTAAAATTTTATTACACGAATAGGGAAACATTTCTTTAACGCTAGGCGGCTGCGATTTGGTCGTCACTATTACACCAGTCAATTATATTAAAAATCTTAATTTTATAAAATATTCACATGCTTTCATAATAAATTGCAATATATTGTTATACAATTCACATCGATAAATATTAATTGCTTTAGAAAGTAAAAGAACGTTGAAAAATACGATAAAATTGCTTTGTGCTGTATTTACGGAGAGGAGCTACAATAGTAGACCCACTAACCACTGTCTGAGATCAGTCTCACATCAAAAGTGCAGTTTTTATAATGGAGGAAATCAAGTGGGGGCTAAAATTCCTCGTACATCCCGTGAGGGTCTCTATTAATTTGATAATATCACAGGCAGATGCAGTATGAATACCTCTATATAATCATTGTTTATATAATCAACGATATAATCAAGATGAGCTATTTAAAAATTAAATATATAATGGACCACATTTTAGTTAGTAAGGTATAATAACGACGAATACGTAAAATACTGTACAGATAGACTAGAAATTTCAAAATTAGTAACTTACTCAACAACACATTTATTATTACATACTAAAAGACGCTGTGGTGTAAAACAGTGTTTATTTTACGAAGCACATCGTTTCCGCTGTGGCGGAAATGGTGGGAATATGCTAATTTGGCACGAGTGACGTTTCAGTCGTTTATATGACAAACAGCTGCAAGCGGTCATGTACTAGATTTAATAGAAGGCACTAGAGAGTTTTGTGACAGTTTTGGAGAATTAATGTTGGGTTTGAAAGCTCAGTATTTTTAAGGGCAGTCCAATTTCCGAACGTTCCACTAGTTTTCTATCTATGTGTGTATGCTAAATGTGCCAAAACTCCTAATATCAAAGAGGGAAACAGCGCGTTCTTCTATGTACGGTGACAGCGCTGGCGTCACGGACTTTTTTAATTTTGAAAAACATGGATCGCTCTCTTTGGTCAGTCAGCTCAGGCGGGCTCTTCACCTTCTGGTATTCTCCGTCGATGTTTTCTTCGTAGACGATGGCATCGAGGTCTGTCTCCACGGGCGAAGGTTTCGGTTTGGGGACGAAGGGTTCTAATTTGTGCATAGAAGGTCTGCTGCATATTGGTGCTACGTCGAGAACTGCGGTCGTTGCTGGTTCTTCTATGGGGGTTATGGTGCGGTCGAGGCTCAGTTGATCTACTTTCTCTATTAGGATCTCAGGGATTTTACTTACGGCACTTTTCGGCTCTTCTTCTAGAGTCGTAGAGTCGCTTCGTTCCGATATTCTTAAACTTGCGAGCTTAATCGTGCTCGGTGTCGATTTTTTTTCGGGGGTAGTGAAGACGGAATCTGAATAGTAGCTCTTCGAGTCTGAGTTGAAGGGGATGGTGTCGTCCGGCGAGGTGAGGGAGACGTAGTTGCTGGTGTTCGGGCTTTCGTCGTCGATCGCGCGGAAGTCGAGCGTCGACAGGTCGATAGTGCGCGTTTTTCTGCGCGATCCGTCGCGTTTGAACGACGACCGCGCGAACGACAGCTCGAATATTTCCGATAGACTCGTCCGATCCGAGTACGGCTCTTCGTATAAGGTTAAGTTGCGCGTTTCGGTAGCGTCCGAAGGGGTCTCGTCTTGGTTCGAATTCGACACTCCTTCGCTTTTCTCCGAGATGTCGAAAGTGAAGCGAGCTTCCGCTTTGTCCGGACTCAAGAGAGGCGCCGAGAGGGAGTGGTCTTTTATGGTGAGCGATTCGTTCGAATCGTTTATTTCGTAGTCGGTTATGTTATGCATACCAGGGGAGAGGGTGAAGGGGACGTCGAAGCTGAATTTGTTCTTGAATGGGTGGATCTTTTTGCCGAATTGCGGGGTTTTACGAATGGCGCCCAAATTCGCGTGCGACGCGGATAGTTCCGTGTCGGTGTGATATTGAGCGCGTCCCGTTTCGGAGCCGCTGCTTCCGACCGATTTGCTGTGATAAGCGTAGTAGTTTCCGTTGTCGTTTTCGTGCCCGTAGAGAGAGACGAAGTCTTCGGAGCAGAATTTCTCGAAGAGCTCCTGCGAGCTGAGGCGCGCCGAGCCCGTTTTATTGTAGAATGCTTCCGTTGGGGAGCGATCGTACAGGGCGCTCGCGCTCGAACGTTTCGATTTTTCTAGTTTTCCCAATCTGTAGAATTTTCCGAGGTGCTTTTCGAACAAGCTGCTGGAGGTGCTGCCGCTGGAGTTGGTCGCCTTGTCGCCCAGAGAGCTGAGGCTCTTCTGCTCGCGTTTTAGTTTCTTGGCGAGGATTCTGTCGGAGGACGTGCCACGCATTCGCATTGTTCTGAAGGAGTCGCGCTTCTCGCAGAGTGTGCGTTCGTGCGGCGCGTGCGGCGCGTGCGGCGCGTGCGGCGCGGGCGGCGCGGGCGGCGCGGACGAGCCCGCCGCGGGTTCGTCGTCGGGCTGCGAGTCGAGGCTCGAGCGCGCGGCGGCCGCGGCGTCGGCGTCCGCCTCGTCGTCGCTGCCGCGCTCGATGCGCAGCGACTTGCGCAGCGGCGGGCGGCGGCGGCGCGCGGGCGGCGCGGGCGGCGCGGCGGCGAACTGGAAGGCGCAGTCGAGCGTGGCGCTGTGCAGCAGCGGCGGCGGCGGCGGCGGCGCGCGGCGCAGGCGGTCGAGCGAGGCGCCCCGCCGCGGCGGCGCGCGCCGCCCGCTGCGGCCGTCGCGGCCCGGCGACGCCTCCTCCGGCGTCGTCGGCAGTGCGGCGCCGCGCCCGAACTCGATGAACCACAGCTCGTCCTTCAAATCGCACTCTCACTTCTTTTCTTTCATGTCCTTGTTTAAATAATGCAGCACGTAGTGCAGCACCAGGTCGTAGCAGTACTTGTACTCGGTCTGCGAACAAATAAATGACGCCGAGGTTACGCCGAGGATTGGATGCGGGAGTTCTGAGTTCGATTACCGGCTGGGTCGCCATTTTTCGTTGGGATAAAATTAACGGAATTGCATTTCAATTCTATCGGTCGAATGCAATAACAAGACACCCTTACGCGCATGTTACACGCACACAAACATATAAACACTTCATATTAGGGTTGGTTGGAAGAGATTGTCGTATGACAATAAACCCGACTATTGTGATCATTAGTTAGTGATTATTAGCTATAATTTGTAATGGTGACGGGAATATATATATTTCTTTTCCTTTTTATTTTTTTTTATTCATTGCCGAATATATGTGATATAAAAACTAGAGAGCTAGCTGCCCTGGAACAAGTCCTGGCACTTAGTTGGGCAGCAGCAGTACTTAAATGCTAATGCTCATATCGGCCGTGTTTAATTTTAATTTTAATTATATATATTTTTTTTATTGATATGATTATTAGTGATACTTGTGCACTTGTAAATGAATTGTTAAATTAAATAAATAAATAAATAAATAAAATTGTGAAATTTAACAATAAAGAGTATAATAAAATCAATGGTAATAATAATGAAATAATGTTTACACAAATATGTATTAGTTTGTAAGACAATATACTTAAACGATATTGGACTCTGTTTTAAGAAATCACTTCACTTGCTTCACGCAGATGATATAAAAATATATAAAATTATTAAATGTCCCGAAGATTGTGTAAACTTACAGCAAGATTTATTATTATTTGAATAATACTGAGAAACAATTAATTTTAAATACAAATAAATGCAATGTTATAGCATTCACCAGAAAACATCATCCAATCATTTACAACTACAATATCGCCGGTAAAAACTTGACTCGAGTAACCAATATTCGTGATCTGGGCATTACCTTGGATTCCAAGCTGCACTTTAACCTTCATATTGATAAGGTCAATATGAAGGTTAAAGGTTAATTCTGTGCATAGGTAAACCTTTTAGAGGCAAAACTTTTAAAGTAGTATACTATGCATACGTTCGTAGCGTTCTAGAATTCGGAAGCGTAGTTTGGAATCACCAATATGCTGTTCATATAGATAGGATTAAGAGGGTGCAAAAGAGATTCTTAAAATCACTGGACTTTCGGATAGGTAACATGTCTATGGATTATGCAGAGAGAGAGAGCGACAAAACACAATGTACACCTTTTGTATGCAAGACGTACGTTCTTAGACAATATCTTCCTATATAAAATTTTAAATAACCACGTTAATTCTGTACCCCTTTTGGGCAAAATTCTTTTTAACATTCCTCGGTCTCCATCCTTTCGTTCAAAAGATACATTTTATGTATCCTCTTTCCACACGAACTATGCGAAATACCTTTTTCAGACGGTCCTGTTTACATTTTAATAAAGCTTCGAATGAGTATGTTCCGACACGTTGGTTATTAAAAAAAAGGCGATTTGTTGTTGCATTAGCTCATAGTTTAATTTGTTATTAAGTTGGTTTGTAGTCGCATTAACTAATTGTTAAATTTGTTATTGAGTATAGCGTTTTTTTTGGTTGCATCAGTTCTTGGTTTAATAAGTTATTAGTGTAATTTTGACTGTCAATTTATTTTTGCTACTATTAATAATGTTTTGTAGTAATTAATGGTATTATAGGTAATATAAGTTAATTTGTTTTATGTATGTTTTCACACAATTGTATATGACCGTTAATACCTAAAAAAAAGATTTCATTTGATTTCATGCTGTGGTGTAAAACGGCGTTTAGTTGACGGCGCCGATGACGCGCCGCAGAAATAGCGGAAATACTGCTAATTTGGCGCGAATGACGTTTCGGGCATTTTTATGTGATAAACACTGCCAGCGAACATAATCTCTAAATATTTTTAAGATATAACTAACCATGTTTTCGATGAGCTGAGGCCTGTGCCTGCGTACGGTTTTGACCGCCTGGAATATGTCGACTTCGCCATGCTGGATCACCTGCTCTATGCAGGCATTGGCAGCGCAATAGACACCGGCGCGACTTCTGCCATCGCTGTTGGAAAAATATAAATTAATGCGAGCATATAATAATAAAAAAATCGGTGGTGCCACCCCAAAACTAAAACTTTTCCGTCGAGTAGTCAAGGACTTACGAAAGGATTTGAGGACGATGTCTCTTCCCCAGGTTGACCTGATTGAAAGTTTAAGTTAAAGTAATGTCGGCGAGCGATAATCCAGAGACGCACATCTAGATTTTCATTCGATACAATTTTGCTTGTAATTGTTTTACTAGATCATTTGCGCATTTACAATCTATACTAATTTTATAAAGAAGTAATGTTTGTAAGTTTGTATGTAGGGGGTAATCTTCAAAACTACTTATCCGATTTCAACAATCCTATCGCTAATGGAAAGCTTCATTGTTGATGAGTGCTATAGGCTATATTTTAATAGGATAGATATTGGTTTTCATAAGAAATCACAATATTTGTAAATCAAGTCGGAGAAAAATAAGCTGGTGAGTTGCTTTAACGGCGCGCGCTGACGAAACGGTTTGCTATATGTGAAACAATATATGGCAAAAACATCGGCCTCAAAGAGATCTATAAAAAGTCCAGGAGAGTATATATCCAACTTTTATATTTAAGCTACAATAACTGCTTGTGTGAAAAATAACTAGGCAAGTAGGTGTTTTTTGAAGACATTAGCAATAAAATAAGAATCCATATGACAAGACAAATGAATATATCATCACGGGTGTTAACCCTTCGAGTAGCTGCATAATTTCATGGCAGACCGCGGCAATTTATTGGAATTTCATGCAATATCGCCGCGCTCGACAAAAAGTACTATAACTATAGAACTACTACAGCAATCATAAAAAGAATAACTGTATATTGATTGCATTGAAATTTCGTATATAGAATATTGCAATCTTATTTTGTAAAACAATTATATTTATGAATAAATATGAGAAAGTCGAAAAAGTGTAAAAAACTCGGCATTTATAACTTGTACTTGTCTTACGGAAAAATACGGAACCCTATTTAGAAATTGTAAATACTATCCCGATCTTTATTAGATTCTCTATCAAAGGTAATATTTTGTTTTGCTTATTTACATACAAAACTATTTAGATACTAGCTCATAAAAACCTATACAATTTTTGATGATTTCTCGAAAAAAAAAAATGATGATGTTTGACAATGGAATTTTACCAGAAATATCAAAGATGTGCAACCAAATTTGGTCGTTACGTAGCCGAAGGGTAAATAGTGATAAAATTAGCCATTTACTGTACGTGTTTAGGTGGAATAGTTATAGAGATATCATGAAATTAGTAACGCGGTGGCAAGGAACAAGACGCGTACGTCTACGAGATAGGTAGCGTGCATCTAAGGGGGACGTCTTACACTATAATAATATATCTTTTTTTTATTTTATTATTTTATTATTTTTAAGGAAACATACAGCTGTTTCAATAAATTTGTTACAAAATTATTAAGTTTAAAAAATAAAGCTAATTACATGTTTCCACTTAAACATTCATAATTTAAACACAACAATATCATTTTTTTTTGAAGAATTAACACACATAGGGAGAGGTGGGAAATGGGAAGAAAGAAGTCATAATAAGTAAATAAAATTTCCAATTGTAAATACACGTTCCATAATATAGTCGTACATATTATTTAAAGATATTCTTGAATAAATATTATTTATAATATTATATATATATATATATATATTGATAATATTATATATACACGTTCCGTAATATTATATATATATATATATATATATATATATATAACTTTAAATACTTATGCTTCCGTACCAAAGACAAATACAGTTCAGACGACTATGTCAAATTATGTAAAAAACACCACCTGCTTCCACTGGCAAAACGGCGAGAAATCGGTGACCTCACTTTTTTGCAAAAAATTGCCCAAGGTTCTTTAGATTGTACCGAACTTTTATCTTACCTATCTTTTAATGCCCCGGTTAAATCCATGAGACACACGATCCCAATTCGGCTACCTGTTGTTACATCTAATTACATGCAAAACACCTATATGTGGCGTGCGAGTAATAACCTCAATAAACTGATTTGCGGCGACGTTGATATCGATCTATTTAGCACTAGTGTTGTATCAGCGAGACGTATCCTCAGCAACAATTTCTTTTAGTACCTACTCTTCTGCTTTTCTTTATTGTTATTATTGTTTTGTATTCGATTTCTCGATATTGTTTTTTTGCCTTCTTGTCCCTTTTGTTTAATTTTTTTTGCGTTTTGTAAATTTATAGTACCGGACCCTGCCAAGCGTTTTTGCTGGCAATTCCATATTCTCTAAACTGTTTCTATATGTGAGAACCTGTTATTGGCTATCATTTATTATTTAAGTTGTTATTTAATATTTTATATGGCTGTTGGTTTTCCTTAAAAATAAATAAAATAAATAAATAAATAAATAACCACGATAATATTATTATTATATTATTTATAATATTATATATACACGTTCCATAATATAGTCGTACATATTATTTAAACATATTCTTGAATAAATATTTATAATATTATAAATATTATATAATATTATTATATATTGCGATTACAATGATAAATCAATACCGTCATTAATAATTGCTTTCGAACGAATGATGACGTATTGAATACGTCAATATCGCCGAGCTGCGTATTACAAATTTTACATACCCTATACATAAAACAGTATTGTGCATAATTAGTACTAACCTGCGAAAGGTGGAATAACTCCGTTTGGCGAGTGAGTCGCGATGGTAAAGATACCATTCCAAGAAGATCAGAACAATCAATGAAACCTGCCAATATTTTATGGAAAAACAGCACGTCTGCGCAATTTCTTCTTGATTGTAAGGATTGAAGCCCATGAAAGGTAGCTGCTTCGTTGTAATTAGGAAAGGACAAGAAGGAGCGATAATTCAAATGTTTCAGAAACACATTTTGAATACGTTCAATTCTCTTTATGTGAACATTATAGCTAGGAGACCATATTTGAGAAGCATATTCGAGGTGACTGCGGACGAAAGCGTAGTATGTACAAGAGTAATAGAGAATTTTTAACTGCGAAATGTTTTGAAGTTCGAAGTACGAATCCTAACATACTATATGCTTTTTTCGTAATGTTATCTATGTGGGAGTTATATAATAACTTACGATCTAAAAGAACACCTAGATCCCGGATTGCATTTTTCTTGGTTATCGAGAAACCATTGACAGTATAAATAAATGGTAGAATATTGTTTTTCCGCGTAAAACTAACGGTAGCACATTTTGCAGCATTCATAAATAAGCGATTCGAGGCGCAATAAAGAGATAGTCTATCTAGATCATCCTGGATCAATTGACAGTCGTCAAGGGAATTAACAGGTGCGTACATTTTCATTTCGTCAGCAAAAAGTAAAAACTTACAAAATTTAAAACAGGTATTTATGTCATTGATATAAAATGTAAATAGGAGGGGTCCTAAAAGGCTACCCTGTGGCACACCCGAGGATATACTTGTCCAGTCGGACTTGTATATCTAAGGTACCTTGTATATCTAAAGGTAGCGTCTAAAAAGGAAAATAAACGCCACTCGATTCGAAACTTTACGTGAAGCGAAGCCGCGGGCAACAGCTAATTTAATATAATTGCCCTGAAGCTATGAGATATTCCAACCAAAATTTCACAATGTGATTTCGGCCCAACAAGACATCTCTCTTAAAGTCCAATATTTCGAGACTGAAATATTTGGTTCCTTGTGTGTTTATTATGTGTATATTTATCCTACCCGGACTTTTTCTATTCGATTTCGATAGCGTAACGGATGAAAAGCCGCCACAAAAAACATGCGCTCGTTACCATTCAGGGTGATTTGAAGGCGGCCTAATTCTGAACTAACTTTCATTCGCAGATGAGTTTTTATTTATTATTTGGTTTTAAATTTATTAGTTTTCAATAAATTAGTAGTTAATTGCTATTGCATCCAGCCGCATAATTTCATGGCAGACCGCGGCAATTTATTGGAATTTCATGAAATATCGCCGCGCTCGACAAAAAGTACTATAACTATGGAACTACTATAGCAATCATAAAAAGAACAAATGTATAATGATTGCATTGAAATTTCGTATATAGAACATTGAAATCTCATTTTGTAAAACAATTATATAATTATGAATAAATATGAGAAAGTCGAAAAAAAAAAAAACTCGGCATTTATAACCTGTACTTGCCTTACGGAAAAATACAGACGCTATTTAGAAATTTTAAATACTGTCGTTATCTTTATTAGATTGTCTATTAAAGATAATATTTTGTTTTACTTATTTACATACAAAAATATTTAGCTCATAAAAATCATTTTTTTAAAATGATTTCTCGAAAAACAAATGATGATGTTTGACGATGGAATTTTACCAGAAATATCCGCGAAATGACGAGCGTAATTATTCTAGCGGCCGTCTATGGTAATAATGAGATATTTAGTATGGATTTTAGGATGCGTTCGAATTAGAAAATAATATAACTGTGCGCTCCGAGAGCAAGCCGCCAATATTGGTCGTTACGTAGTCAACGGTGTTCTGATGTGCAACCAAATTTGGTCGTTACGTAGCCGAAGGTTGAAACTAATTTTGTCTTTGATTGTGCACTAAACCGATTTTAGAGCCTTTATTAATCTCTCAGTAAAAAATAATATTTAAATGGATATTAACGTCTGTATTCGGTAGATGTGATGAAACAGTCTTCTAGAATAAATTACTGAGAAATGGAGCAAACCTAGCGCCATTCATCGAAACATAAAAAAGTCGGTGCCGTGTCACTCCACTTTCCTGAATATTATCTGAATAGGTATATTAAATAAAACCGATGAGCGTCCTCTCTCCGTCGGCGAACCCATTTGAGCTTCGTTACACTACGGTGCCGAGCGGCGTGTTCGTTTCTGGGCTGGCCCCGGGCGGCTCGGCGTTAATATTTGATGAAGGTGATTTTCGCCCAACAAGGCATCTGTGTACCAAACTTCAAGTCTCTAAGTTCAATATTTCGAGACTGAAATATGACTAGTGCGCTCCCCTCTGGTGGATCATTTTCAACCACAACCTTTTCAACTCTTGCCATTATCAAATGATGCCTGCATGCCAAATTTCAGCTCAATCGGATTAAGCTTTTGGGTGCTATCTTGGAGGAAGACAGACAGACCCACAGACATACTTCCATCTGGAAATAGTCTTAATCGAGAGGGAGTGGGGGGGGGGGGGCAAAATTGATCTAATGTCGATTTTTTTTTGCGCGTTCACAATATTTTCCGCCCTTGGTGGTTGGGTGGGCCGGGAAAGGAATATCCTACATATAGAAGTTAAAAACTCACGGCGACACTACGCAGACAGGGCCGTACTCAGTCCTCTGCCTCCATCGTTCAACCATGTTCATCAGCTCCACGAGGGAGTTGGTCGAGGTGGGGACTTTGTGGCCCATGGGCCAACAGGTCAGCTGGAAAAGCTGGACAGTCTTCGGCGGCGCTTTCACACCTGCCATCAGTTCCGTGAGAGAGACAATCTGAAATTATAATAAAGTTGTTGTAAAAGAGATAAGTAGATAAGTTCGGTTGGCACCTACGATTTCTCGATTTAAGGGTTGTTTGTTTAATGTGTTTTTAACACACTTTTATTAGGTCGACCTGTATGTAACTAACTATGTATGTAACGGAATCTAAGGTAACTAATTTAACCATCTTCCATGGATCGTAGCGTCATGAAAATCGGCAGCTGTATGTAGTTCTGATGACAATACAATAATATGGTACTGTCGAACTGATCTGATGATAGAGTCGGAAGATATGAACTGGAACTTCATGATGGAACATCGTATCAGCTGTGTTTGGACTTGTTAGAAAAGTCTTGGAATGACCTTTAAACCACGATTAGGTTTCAAGGTCTGATGATGAAGCCGGAAGCATTTTTTGGTTTTTACGTGCATTTATAAAAGCGTGTTTTTAGTGTTTTTTTTTTAATTATTATTTATGGTTAAAAAAACCGATATTTTTATAATGATACCGTTTTTTTTTTGGACCTTTTTACGATAATAACTTTTATGGATAATAATAACTTATACGGATATTTTTTACGGATATGTGGTTGTGGTTTCACATCATAAGACATCGTTTGCAAAGTAGCATTCTTAAAAAAAATAGCATGCTAAATATATCTATGGCCCATGTAGATCAAAGTGCCATAGACAAAGAGCGATGGGTTAAAATATATGGCCGCGGGACCCATCTCTCCTTTTGGAGAGGTATTAACGTATTTGAGAGTATTTACCATAAGAATACAATTCCTATTGTTTAGTATTATTTTATTATTTTATTTTGAGGTAGGATACCGTATCGGCGTGTTTATAAAGCAATGTCCCCCTATTGAACGGCTATCAGAGAAGATTAATCAATTTTTGAAGTTTCAAGGATCTAGGATTTTACTACGATTTTAGCACGAGTCGTACTGCATTGAGCAATCTAATACGATATATCATTAATGCCTATAAATAAGACAGAGTTGGGTTTGTATATTTGAATAACCGTACCTTCTTGTTAATCCTGAACACCCACGTCTTGATGTTAGTGTAGTGGTTGTGGGAGATATGGTCGATTGTAAAAACCGGTCCATATTTCTTTGAATGTCGGCCTTCGGGCCAGAATGCTGGAAATTGTTGCTGAAATAAGTTAAAAAAATATATAAAAATTTGACATGTTTGTGTATTTAGAATGAGAAATACAGCGACGAAGGAACTGAAAAAATCGATCATCGAATAAAGAACGAAGAAAATCTGCACCGTTTCTAGTAATTTAGAAGTCTTCTTTTGAAAACAGCTGTTTCCATCGTCGACGTTTCGAGAGCGTCGCCTTAAGAAGAAGTAGGAAGAGAGAATAACTTACCGAATGGTGCGGCGGTACACACAGCACTACCACTGCTGCACATTCGTAGTCATAGACAAGAGACCAGAACTCCCCGCACGTTCCTTTCAAGGGCCATTCGGTGACAATGTATTCTCGGGGCTTCGTGTAGCCCTGGAAAAATAGGAAGAGTACCGATGAGAATATGTATACTTCGCCTATTTCCATTCCTATTAAGTTATGGCCTCAAATTCTGGGGAATGACGATAAATGTTATAAGGATAATGTTAAGGATACAGATTAAAAAACTGTTTAATTAATTATGAAATATTAGGCTAAGATAATGTTTTTGTAATTAAATATATATTTTATGGACTTAAATAAATAAATAAAATAAATAGATATTTTGCTTACAAAAACGGCCATTCAGAATTTTGTTCACAATATCTTTGCTGATATCTTGCGTACAGGAGTACTTTATCGAATGTAATTATGACTTTGTATGCCGCGTATATATACCAAAACATCATTTACATAAGAAAAAATGTCGCGACTACAACTAACTCGAATAAATACGTGAGAGAATGAGGACTTGGGTTATTGACGTGACAACGTCTTAAATCGATGGAACCTGCTGCACGCACGAAAAAACATGACTCGTGCGGCTTTACCTCGCTCTGAGGCGATTTATTATAGGCCATTTATTATATTTATTATTCAATATAAATGCTGCGACAAGAATTATTTACTAACCTCAGTCTAAAATAGTACGAATGAAAATCACTAATCTAATCGCTTTAAATTCTTGACATAATTTTATATGTATTCTTGATACACGGAATGTTATTACTAAACGGACAATTTTCTTGTGGGTACAACGAAGTGCAACGAAGTAAGCAACTTTTATTTAAAAAAATATAAAAAAGTATGAAAAGCTATCATTACGATGAGCTATCTAGCGGTTGGTAAAATGTCGCTGATATTGTTTATTTACGACGTATTACCTACCGCTAGATGGCGCAGCGTGCTCAAACGCTTCTCAAACCGTTATTTAACAGTTTGAGAAGCGTTTCAAACTTTCAAATTAAAAAAAACAATAAACTTTAAACAATTATACAATTATACTGCTATACAATAATACATGTACATGTTGTAGTCAAATCGGTGAGTATAAAAGCATATATTTTTGGGTGTTTGTAATAAACAATATCAGAATCTTAAATGAAACTGCTTCAAATGCAACCATTCCATCAGTATTTTCTTATGACGTTGTCACGTTCAACTATCGTCAGTAAACCGACTTTACAGACAACAATATTTTTTTAAAGTGCGACTGAGTAAGGTTCGAAATAGCTATCTTTATCAATCTAACCTGTGTATACTAATATTATAAAGAAGTATAATGTAATCTCCGAAACTACACATCCGATTAAAAAAAATATTTTACTAATCGAAAGCTATATTAGCCTGGCAACCACACGTGGACGAGGTAAGTCGTAAAATATTTGCTAGTTTTCACCCTCTGCAAACACTCAGAAGATTTCTTCCTATGGACACAAAAAAATCTCTTGCACAGTCTCTCCTCTTGCCTCTCCTTGACTATGCAGATGTGGCTTATCTCGATTTATCAGAGGAACTGCTCAACAAACTTGAACGTTTGCAAAATGTATGCATACGATTCATCTTCGGTCTACGTAAGTATGATCACGTGTCCGACTATAGGGCACAGTTAAAGTGGTTGCCAATACGCCAAAGAAGAAATGTTCATATACTGGCTCTCCTATATCGTGTCCTCACCCAATTAACACCATCCTATCTCCAGGAGCTTTTTGAACCACTAAGTTCCCACGGTCTCGTACTTCGGTCAGCCTCTGAGAGTTTATTAAAAATTCCGAGTCATAATAGTGATTTCTATTCCTATTCTTTCTGTGTCCATGGTGCAAGACTCTGGAACGATCTCCCAGCAAATATACGAAACTCGCCTTCTTTACCATCGTTTAAGACTCACCTTAAGGATTACTACCTTTCTAAGAAGTAACCAGTTCTTCCCTTTCTCTCCTGTTCCTCTCCCAATTTCCTCTCCTCGGGCATTATTAGTCTTAAATTCTTCCACTTGTCTGTATGTTATGTAATAATCTTTATTTTCACAATGCGCGCATGTACCACTATGTTTAGGTTAGCTGTAAGACATTGCCATGTGGCAATAATCTCGCCTTTTTTGTATACTTATTAAGTGCAAATAAAGAGTTTATTATTATATTATCGACGAGTGTCATAGGCTATATTTTATTGTGATAAATATTGGTTGTCAATATTAAATCAGGATATTTGTAAATCAAGTCGGAGGAAAATGTGCTGTTGAATTGTTTATCGGCGTGCGCTGACGAAACGGTTTGATTTCTGTGAAAACAATATATGACACAAAACGACGGCCTTAAAGAAATCTATTAAAAGGTCCGCTACAGCATATATCCAACTTTTATAATTAAGCTAAAACTGGTTATATACATACCTATACAAATGAGAAAAAATAGACAATGTTTAGTTGAAGACATTAGCAATAAAATATGAATCCTTATCAAAATAAATTATTCCATCATCACGAGTGTTTAATGGAGATAAAATTAGACATATGTTGTAAGTTTTTATACAGGTATAGTTTAAGAGATATCATGAAACTAGTAACGCGTGCACAGTAAACTAGTAACACGCACCTCGAAATATCCATGCCATGATCGATGTAGTAGAATAAGTTGAAGTTGACTTAACATATATTGTGTATATATGTGTGTATATGTTTATTCTAATGTATTTAGCATTTCTATATCCTATATAATATTGTAATTTTTATAATTATATATTTATTATTATTATATATATTTTTTAATAATAATTATTTATTTATTTTTTATTTATTAATTTACAATAACTTTATAATTATGTCATATACACACCATTAACATACTATGGTTGAGTTGGGAGAGATTGAGCACATCCTATAGTGAAAAGTCTATCCGCATTCCTAACTAGGTCAGAGACCCGTATCTAGGGATGCTGCTTTTTGTTTAAAGGTATCGACATTGATTTTATAAAATCAATGGTATCGATGAGCTGACTCTTTTGATGTTATGAACTTACGTTGCATTGCATAATACATAAGAATATATACATATATATATACACATACATACACACATACATAAATATATATATATATATATATATATATATATATATATATATATATATATATATATATATATATATATATATATATATATATATATATATATATATATATATATATATATATATATATATATATATATATATATATATATATATATATATATATATATATATATATATATATATATATATATATATATAGATATATATATATATATATATATATATATATATATATATATATATATATATATATATATATATATATATATATATATATATATATATATATATATATATATATATATATATATATATATATATATATATATATATATATGTATATATATATATATATATATATATATATATATATATATATATATATATATATATATATATATATATATATATATATATATATATATATATAGGTATATATTTATGTATGTGTGTATGTATATTTATGAAAGTCGTGCACATC